>VDFB02026320.1:22431359-22494398 GCA_007258455.2 Sequoia sempervirens | reverse complement strand
TGCCTAAGTTATGTAAAACAAGTAGCGGTTGATAGATAACTAACCCTGCAAGAAAAATTGTTAGTGAATCTCATCCTTGTTCCTTGCCAAATGTTGATTAGATGCTTGCACAGACTCAAAAAAGACACGTTAGGGGGTTAGAAACACTTAAAACAACCAAAAAGAGTGCTAAAAACTAAAATTTCACCTTTTGGAAAAAGCTATTCAGATTAGGTCCGCCTGTCTGGAGGTTAGGTCCGCCCCTCTATGAAAAATATGCAAAAATCAACTTCTGGAGTCTATGGAGGGCAGGTCTACCCCTGGGCAAGGTCGGGTCCACCCCTAGGCAAGGTCAGATCCACCCTTGGGCAAGGTCGGGTCCACCCCTGGAGGTCAAGTCCGGTTGCTTGTCAGGTCAGGTCTGCCCCTGGATGGTCGGATCCACCCCTCTGTAGGTTGGGTCCGCCCCTTTGCAACTTGCATCTGCAAAAAGTGAAAAAATAGCAAACGTGAAAGATATAGACCCATTTGTGGGTCCCACTGGGCATGCCATAAATGTGAACGGGTGAAAATACGTGTTAAAAAATGAGCAGCAAACAAAAGAGTGCAAACAACAAATATAAACACCCTACACCTCAAGATTGAGAAAATGATTAACTTAACAAAACAAAATCGAACCTTTTACCTTGTTGAGTTGTCCTTTGGTTGGCCCTTCGATCTTTGATGTTGTATGCTCATTTGATGGCAAAAGATGCAAGTGTGGATTGTGAGATGAATGGAAAATGGGTGAAAGTGGATGCAAATGCAAGTATTTGGCTAAGTAGCTTAAGAGAAAAATTTGCAAAAGTTTGGCTAGCACAATGATCTCTCCCTAAAATGAGAGAAACGAGGGGGTATTTATAGAGAATTTTGAATTGTCTAGGGAAATGGATAGTTGAGATTAAACCAACAAGGCCAAGATGTAGGGCTATAGTGAGTTGAGAACTCACAAGCCCTCACATCTTAACATGTGGCATGTGAAGTGGCTTGAAAAAGATGATGTATAAGTGAGTTGGAAGGAGAGTACATGACATGGAGGTACTACATAGTACCTTGAGATTTGGAAAATATCTCCTCATAAAGGAGGTCCTTGTCCCCATGTGGGTGAAAGGAGATGCGAGGAATTAAAAATTCCTCAAATATCCACATGGGAATGAGAGAAAGAATTTAAAATTCTTTGGAATGCATTGGGGGATTAAATGTGAATTAAAAATTCACATGGGGAATGAAGTGCCTTCTCCAAAAGGAGAAAGCCTTTAATAAGGTTGACTTAGGACACATTCCATAAATGACATGGGGATTAGGTTGACCTAATTAAGTGATTAAGGTTGTGCAAACACCTAATTAGACAAATTAATGACATATTAGAGGTAAGTGGGAAATTAGGGAGGATGTGACCCTAATGTTGATTAGGGGTGTGCACATCTTAACCATAAATTAATTATGATTAGAAGAGGGTTAGATGGTTAAGTGGGATTATAGACCAATTTGCAAAAGTTGGAGGATGTGACAATAAGAGAGAAAGTGAGGAATTAAAAAATATATTTAAATTCCAAGAGGTAATATGATTAAATTAAAGAAAGTGGTATATTTATTTAATTTAGAGAGGAAAGAGGGTAAAATTATTTATTAAATACTTTGGAGAACTTATGCAGGACATGGAATATTAATTAAATGAATGATTTAATTAATACCGACAAGGAGGATGAAGTAGATGAGAAAAGGGATGGTTAAGGAGATGCCTTTGACCATATGAAAGTGGTCAAATTTGGATGTATATAGTAAGAGCAAGAAAAGAGTTCTGATGCTTATATAGAGAAATCCATGGATGACAGTAATGATGCATTAGTCATTTCTTCTAATACTGTTATTGATAACTCTTGGATTATTGATTCGGGTTGCTCCTATCATATGACTCCTAACAAGGAGTGGTCCACTAAGTATATTGCATATGATGGAGGGAATTTATTCTTTGGAGACAACAAAACAACAAAGGTTGTTGGAAAAGGAGAGGTAAAGTTGTGATTCAGTGATGGTAAGGTTAAGACCCTTAATGATGTTTTACATATTTCAGGACTTGCTAGAAATCTACTTTCTGTCTCTAAATTCAATGATTCTGGAATGCATGTGACATTTGACAAAGGTGGTTGTAGATTGGTGAAAGGGAATACGGTGGTTTCTAAAGGATCTTGTATTGAGACTTTGTTTAAGTTGAATACCTCCAATGTAAATAATTTAGTCAATGTAACTGAAGCTGAAAATACATGTATGTTGTGGCACCATAGATTGGGCCACATTGGTGAAAAAGGTCTTAAGACCATTCTTAATAAAAAATTGGTTGACGGTATTCCTAATTATAATATTGGAAAAAATAATTTTTGTGAGCATTGTGTGTTTGGAAAGCAATCTAGATCTTCATTTCCTAGTGGAACAAATAAAGCTAAAACATTATTAGAGATTATTCATTCAGATGTAATGGGCCTTGTGGATATTGAATCTATTGGAAAATCTAGATATTATGTCACATTTATTGATGATGTCTCAAGATACACTTGGATCTATTTTATGCATAAAATATTTGATGTGTTTAATAAGTTTAAGGAATTTAAAGCTTTGGTTGAGAAACAATCAGATCATAAGATAAAAGTGTTGAGATCAAATAATGGTGGTGAATATTGTTATAGGGAATTTGATGATTATTGTAAGCATGTAGGAATTGTGAGATAGAAAACTACTCCATATACACCTCAACAAAATGGAGTAGCAGAAAGGATGAATTGAAACTTAATGGAAAGAGCTAGGAGTATGTTAAGTAGTGCTAAGCTAGATTGGTCCTTTTGGGTTGAGGCTGTAAGTACTTCTTGTTATTTAATCAATAGATCCCCTAGTTCATCTATTGAAGATAAAAATCCTTATGAAATGTAGTTAGGTAGGAAGACTAGTGTTGCACATTTAAGGATCTTTGGTTGTGAGGCTTTTGTTCATATGCCTAATGAAAAGCAATCTAAGTTGGATCCAAAAGCACAAAAATGCATATTCACAGGTTATGGTGAAAATGTAAAAGGTTACAAGATTTAGAATCCTCTAACTCAAAAAATTACTTTATCTAGAGATGTGATTTTCAGGGAATTTAGAGCCTATTTAGGAGAAGAACAACCAAAGGAGAAGGATACTTCTCGAACAATTCATTTTGACATAAATAATGAGACGCAAGAAGATGCACATTTTGAAGAACAATTGGATGGATTGGATGAGGAGAGTTCACAAAGTTCTTGTGAGATAAATGCTCAAGATGAGCATACTGAGAAACAAGTAGAAACCCCATTGAGAAGATCTAGAAGACAACATAATCCCATTGATAGGTATAGTCCACCTAATTTCTGTTGCATATTTTCTTTAATGAGTACTAATGATGAACCTAGTTCTTACAAGGAATAATTGTCTTCATATGAGAACAAGCTTTGGTCACAAGCTATGCATGAGGAAATGGAATCCTTGGATACTTGTGACACATGGGATCTTGAGAGTTTTACCAAAGGAAGAAAGACCATTGGTTGTAAATGGATCTTTAAAAAGAAAATTGGAGCAGATGGTTATCTCGAAAGGTATAAGGCTAGACTAGTAGCCAAGGGCTACTCCAAAAGAGAGGGAGTTAAATTTAATAAAATCTTCTCTTTTGTTGCTAAATTAACTTCTTGTCGAGCCCCAATCCTAATACCTGCAAAAAAACATTAGAAGATAAAATGCAAGCAAGAACAAGGATTCCCCATGAAATCCATTAACAAAGTTTAAAATAGGAAAGAAAAATGAAGAGCACAATGAAATAGAGTAAAATCCTATTAAAACAAGCAAACTCTTGATCCCATGGGGGAATTGGTGCTTTTTTGATGTGAAAATTGGCCCTTTCCCAACTCCTATGATGCAAGATTGATGTGTGATGAAGAGTGATCCACTTTGTTGATGTTTGATGAGTGCTCCAATAGAAAATCTTCATAACCTAGCTAGGAACTCACTAATCATGGATGAAAGTTGCTAATGATTTGAGCATAGTAAGTTTATTCAAATTGTGGATGATCAAATGAGGAGATTAGCCTCTTATTTATAAAATGAGAAGATGGATGAGTTTCCAAAATAAAGCAATGTGGGACTAAGAATTATCCAATGGCCAAGTGCCACTTGTCAACTTATGAGTGGATGGAGGATGTGCAAGTTTTGAGGATTGTGCCAATAAATGCATATATTTGAATTTTGAAATTGTTGAAATGACATGTGAGAGGGAAAAAAGATGCATTGAATGCCACTTGGCTCAAGGAAAAAGAACTTTGTAAGAGGAGTAAATGCCTTGTTGGAAGGACAAAGTCCATTTGGATTTTGAATTCAAATTGAGAGAATATTCCTTAAAAATGCCTTATTGAGAAAAATAGAGATTTAATAAATCAAATAACTCTATTTTCATGTGCAAGTGGTAAAAGATGGAGGATGGGACATGAGAAGAGATTAAATTAATCCAAGTTGATTAATTTAATGAAGGGATTAAATGATGTGACCTATTTGACTTAAATTTGTGGATTTATTTAAATCAAATATGAGAAGAATGTGATAAAGGATTAATTAAATAAGGATTTTTTATTTATTTAATTAAAAGGGATGATGTTAGATTAAACTAAATAAGACTTTAATTTATTTAATTTAATAGATAGACTTTAGAGATTTAATCAAATAAAATTAATTATTTAATTAAATAGGATAACTAGATCATAATGGTCAATTTAATTATCGAGAAAAAATGACTTAATTAGATAACTGATTGATTTATTTAATTAAGAGAGGAATATTGATGAATTTAATCAGATAAAGGTATTTGATTAAATTGTTAGACCGAAGAATGATTTAGGATGAAACGATGTTAGTGGTGAGTATTAGATGTCCAATGTCAATTAGTACATTTTACGTGTCTACACTTCTATTAGATTCTTTTTATCTATTGTTGCTGCTTATGATTTTGAGATAGAGAAAATGGATGTGAAAACTATTTTTTTGCATGGGAATCTTAATGAGGAGATTCATATGAAACAACTTGATGGTTTTCTTGTAAAAGGAAAAGAAGAATTGGTTTGCAGGTTAAAGAGATCTTTATATGGATTGAAACAGTCACCAAGAATGTGGTACCAAATTTTTTTATGCTTTTGCATTAAAAACTAGTTATGTTAGGAGTGAGGAAGATCATTGTGTTTACATAAAAGTTATTGATGATCAAATTTTAATTATTATCTTGAATGTTGATGACATGTTGTTTATTGATAACAACAAGGTAATGATCAAAGAATTGAAAGCACAACTCTTGAGCACATTTGAGATGAAAGCTCTAGGGGTTGCAAAATATATCCTTGGTATGGAGATCAACAGAGATAGAGGTAACAAAAATATTTGCTTAAGTCAAAGCAATTATGTTGATACTATTTTGAAATGGTTTAATATGTAGGAGAGTAAACCAATTAATATTCATTACCAGTTGGCACAAAGTTAAGTTTAGACATGAGTCCTAAATCTGAATTTGATTATGAGGAAATGTCTGAAATTCCATATGCCAGTGCAATTGGTAGTTTAATGTATGCAATAGTCTGTACGAGACCATATATAGCCCACGTAGTGGGAGTTCTAAGTAGGTTAATGTCTAACCCTGGTAAATAACATTGGACTTATGTTAAGAGGGTGTTTAGATATTTATGAGGTACTTTTGATTACTGTTTGGTTTATTATGGTGCCAGTGACATTGATATTATGCATAGATCATTAGACATACATGGTTTTGTTGATTTAGATTTGGCAAGAGATTTGGATAGTCGAAGGTCGACAAGTGGCTATGTGTTTACTTTGTTTGGAGCTGCGGTTAGTTGGATGAGTAAGAGGCAACCCACAGTTGCTTTGTCCACCATAGAAGTAGAGTAAATGGCTACTACACATGCCTCTAAAGAGGCAGTTTGGTTACATAGACTTGGGAAAGGTATTTGTTTTAATTACAAGAAAGTTAGACTTGAATGTGATAGTAAGAGTGCTATTAGTTTAGCTAAAAATCCTATGTTTCATGCCTGTACTAAGCATGTTGATTTTCAGTATCACTTTGTGCGAGAAATGGTTGAGAGTGGAAAGGTATTAATTAAGAAAGTTGACACTTTGATTAATGTTGCAAATTATCTTACGAAACAAGTTCCTATAGATAAGTTCTCTTGGTACAGGAAGGCCATTGGCCTTGAGTCTTGCACTTGATTTATAATAATGATTCCTTGTTTAGAATAATTGTAATGTATAATGTCAAGTGGGAGAATTTTGGAAATAGGATGTCATTGAATTGCAATCCTAAACATTATTTCATGTATCTGCTAAGTCCTTGGAAAGCATTCCCAAACACTAGGATTAGAAAGAGATTAAATTTGAATGAAATAATCATGTTAATTGACATTTGTAATTAATTCTAAATGATAGGAACATATGAGGGTATCCAATATGAGTTCCTAAATAATAGGAGCACATGGGGCACCCATATGGAAGGTGGAACCCACCTTGACTTAAGTTAACTATTTGGAGAAAAAGATAATACTTTTGTAATGCATGTAAAGATCCTAGAAGTTAGGGATTGATGTTTACATGGATGAAGTTCAGTTTAGTTTAGATTAGTTCAGTTTAGTTCAGTTATGGTTCAGTTATCTCCAGTTACATGTAGTTAGTTTCAGTTGAATTCTAGTTGACTTCAATTGAATTGGAATGCATGACTAATAACTTGAGTTGCATGATAGATAACAAGTGATACATTCAGTTAAGTGGGGATGATCAATCATGCATCCTATTTGCATGAATTGATGGCATCTTGGAGTTAACACTTTTGCATGATAAGATATTTTATAAGGTTAAGTTAAGTGAGCCCATTCTTGGGCACCAAATTTGAGGAGAATCTTACAAGATATCTTCAGAATCAATCTTGAGTTATGACTTTAGTTTGGGACACCCAAATGGATGGACTTGTTTTGAAATTGTTCTTCATGGTAGAAATCTACTTGCAAAGAATAGGTGTAGGTTTTTGAGAGATAAGATTTGTGCTTTGTAATTGTAACTTTTTGGAGTTTACAAGGCTCATTATTTTCTATTTATCTCAAGCAAGCTGAAGAGAGTTTCATTAGATTTTATTGCAGGTTGTGAAGAAGATTTGTTGAAGGAAAAAGAAGCATCTTAAGCAAGGATTGGAATTATTGTAATCTTATTCTAAAATTAAATAATATATTGATTCTTGGTGGAGTTTTTTCCCGAAAGCGTTTCTCCACGGTATGTGCTATGTAACTTCTAATCTTTTGGTCTTATTCTTCTACAACCTTCTGTCTTCATTATACAAATGGTAAAATGAATCTAACCAGATAATCATCCAAAAATAATCTGTAACAAAGAATACTTAATTAGATCAACAATCCCATAGTTTTACAAAGTATTAAGCTACATAATTACCTCAATTTTGAACAACTATCCACCTATCACCAATGTTTGAAGTTCCCTTTTTATTGCATTGAGATTACCATACCTGGTGATCTTGATCCCTTTTAGTATTGCACCAACTAAAGAGGCATTTATGAACAAGTGCCTATTAATCACGAAGCTTTGACATCCACCTCTTCTAAATACATCGATCCATCTACACTTACCAAGTCATCCACGTCTAATCCTTTGACCTCCACCATACCATCTACTTCCACCATCCCAAGTGTCGACCCAAACATCAAGATCTAGGACAAAGGTTGTGGCGAGTACAAATTAAACATTGCCTATTGCATCACCAGGATACCCAAGTCTCCAAAATATTATGGTAGGCCTCATTTCAGACTAGAGCCTACAGAGGTATTTAAAGTTCCTCCTATGATGAATTTCATAAACTACAGAGAGCTAAATAATGAGGATATTGAAGATATATTGACCTAGATTTACAAAGATAGGGATGGCCTACCTTCGTTACCAGTACAACAGTATGCCAAAGGCTATGAGATGATGAAGGCGAAAGGCTATGATGGAACTAGTGGCCTTGGTATAAACAAGACTAGAAGAAGATAACCTATAATGCCATCTATAAGACCAAAGAATCTGGGGTTAGGGTTTGAGCCAATCAAGATTGACGGTCCATGTACCATGTACTTTCGGGTGAGGGCGTAAATGCTTCTAAAAGTGTTGAGACAATCAAGGACTTCCATACCTAGACTGACTCACATGAGTGGGAATATGGTTTTGAAAGATCCCTGAGCGACTATGAGCTTGAATTTTTTTTTCAAGAACCAAGTGAGCCTTCTTTCGACAAAAAATTCAGACAAATTTTTAACATTGAACCTTCTTGAGACCCTCCTAAAGTACCCTTGAAAAGAGAAGACTGGGTAAAAGTCTTCTGACCTCATGATGATGACAAACCTAAACCACCACTTGACCTTATTGACCATGATTCCAACTCATTTGTCCCCTATATTGACCATGATTCCTACTTGTTTGTCCCCTATTTTGACCATGAGTCCCATTTTCTTGAGTCTAATGAAGATGATGATTGGATGCAATCCTCTTGGGACTTTGAGGACAATTTTGTCTTTACCCTTTCAGCCTCAGTTTGCATGCTTTCAACATCATCTCCACTTTTCACCAACACTGATGATGGCATCTCCCTTATGTACCCACAACTCTATTGGGACCAACAAGACTCACCAATCATGGACACTTTTGAGAATGATGAGGCTATTTCCAAATTCATGGGACTCCGTGAAGGAATACCGAGTGGGGACCATAAAGTTGGATTAACTATAGATCTTGATTTTGCAACATACTTTGGGGAGACAATTCAATCCTCTAGTCACAAAAGTAATAAAAATAAAACAAGAAAATACACGTCTTTAGGTGAAAACTACAAGGCACCTTCTAACAACACAAAAGTAAAAATAAAGGATGTATCCGAGGGTGAAAACCTCTTTGAGGCACCCAAGGATGGAGGATTCGACTTTCTTCCCGTTACTCAAGAAAAATTCGCCATGCTCATTGAAGATACCATAGAAGTCAATATAGTCACACCTGAAAATCCCAAAATGTTTCTCTTTGTAGCCTCGTTAACAGAAGAGGAAAAACCTGAGTTTTAAGAGTTCTTCTTAGAATGCGAGATCAACTTCGCATGGTCTTATGACAATATGCCAAGATTAGATCTAGCACTAGTTTTGCATCATATGCCCTTGCTTCCAGACACAAAACCAATCAAACAAAAGCTATGAAAGATGCATTCGTAGATTGCCTTGCTAGTCAAAGATGAGGTAAAAAAGTTACTAGATGTGGGGTTCATAAGATTAATAGATTATTTTGACTGGATATCAAACCTAGTACCTGTCACCAAACCAAATAGTCAAATGTGTATCTGCACAAACTTCTAGGATTTGAACAAGGTATGTCTAAAGGATGAATTTCCACTCCCAAATATAGACATCATAGTAGATCTCACAATGAGATATGAGATGTTGTCCCTCATGGATGGTTTCTCAGGATACAATCAGATTTGCATCACCCCAAAAGATCAACACAAAACAACATTCGCTTGTCCCTGGGGTACATACTATTGGAATGTTATGCTTTTTGGCCTGAAGAATGCAGGTGCTATGTATCAATGAGCTATGACCATAATATTTCATGATCTCATGCACATGCTGATAGAAGACTACACTGATGATCTCTTGGAAAAGTCCTTAACATACCACGATCACCTAAAAGTGCTGGACAAAATATTTAAAAGGCTAGAAGAATATAAGGTCTGTCTCAACCCTAAGAAGTGTGTTTTTGGTGTGAATTCTGGAAAACTCTTGGGATACATAGTTTCTCATCAGGGCATTGAAGTTGACCCAGCTAAAGTAAAAGCAATCTTGGACATGCCTCCATAGAAAGGAATCAGTGAGCTCAGAACATTACAGGAAAGATTACGGTCCATTTTCTATTTTATTGCATAGTTAGCTGAAAAATGTCAACCTTTCCAATATCTGCTATGCAAGGGCATCCCCTTTGTGTGGACCAACAAGTGTCAAGTGAATTTTCAACAAATCAAAGACTATCTTCTGACACCACCAGTTCTAATGCTGCCTATTGATGGAAAATCTCTAATCTTGTAAATTTTGGTAACCACTTCTGCACTAGGGTCATTACTTGCACAAAATGACCATGATGAGAAAGAAAGAGCTATATATTACATCAGTCGCACCTTGGTTGGGTATGAACTCAACTACACTCCCATTGAACATGCTTGCCTCAAAGTTGTCTTTTCCACTAAAAAATTAAGACATTACATGTTGAATCATAAAACATAGTTAGTGGCTAAGATAGATCCATTGAAGTATCTCCTCAATTGGGCAACATTAATAGAATGATTAGAAAAATGGGTCATGATACTGAGTGAATATGAAATATAGTACGTGGAACACAAAGCAATAAAAAGATAGGTCATAGCAGATCAGCTCGCTGAAACACTCGTACAAGGTGATCACCCTTTGGTAGTCGGCTTCCTAGATGAATCCATCTTTCATGTAGGCCCTAAATTACCTTGGAAACTATATTTTGATGGGTCCCATATATGTCATGGCTTAGGAGCAGGTATCTTATTCATCACACCACAAGGGGATTCTATTCCTAAGTCATTCCAGATTGCCTTCCCATGCACTAATAATGTTGTTGAATATGAAGCACTTGTAACAAGACTTTGAATGGCCATCAAGTTGAAAATCAAAGCACTCCTAGTCTTTGGAGATTCTCAGTTAGTTATCAACCAAGTCAACGATGAGTACGACACCAAGGATGAGAAGTTGATGCCTTATAAATGTATGGTGGATAGTTTCCTATCATATTTTCATATGATCGCTTTTGAGCAGGTTCCCAGAGCACAAAACAAAGCAACAAACGCTATGGCCATAATTAGATCTCTCTTAGCTATTCCTAGTAATGTGCCACAATTTGAGTTCTTAGTGGAACAATTGTTGGTTCCTGCTTATGATATTCTTGAGTCTGAAATGGTTTGTGAGCTCGTTGGTCCTAATTCCCCTTGGTACCAAGACATATATGATTACCTCCATTCCTAGACTCTCCTGCCAAACCTTTCCAGTAACCAACACAAGTCCTTTATCCATAAAGCTGTCCGTTATACCATCATCAGTGACACCCTATATGGACACGACTTTAACAATACCCTTCTTCCATGTCTCGACATAGATGAAGCATAAACAACCTTATGTGAGGTACATGAGGGTATATGTGGATCTCATTCGAGTGGCCCAACCTTATCCAAGAAAGTTATGAGACTTGAGTACTATTGGCCAACCATGGAAAAAGATGCCCTTCAGTTCGTGAGAACATGTTGTCAATGTTAGGTACACAATGATCTCATTCATGCACCGGCACAAGAACTTCGACCAATCACTTCTCCCTGGCCCTTCACATAATGGGGACTCAACCTCGTGGGTAAAATCCATCCAACTTCGTCCAATGGCCACAAGTTTATTATCATTGCCATCGAATATTTCACCAAATGGATAGAAGCCATTCCCCTCACTTACATAATCGGTAAGCAAATTTCCAAATTCATCTTTAACTACATCATCTGCCAGTATGGTGTTCCCCAATCCATCATCATAGACAATGGTCATCCTTTCAAAAATTAGGATGTTCGTGAGCTCTATGAATGATTTCATATTCAACATCATTTCTCCACATCCTATTACCCACAAGGTAATGGTCAAGCTTAGGAATCTAACAAGACAATCATCAAGATTCTTAAGAAGACTTTCAATGACACTGGCCGTGACTGGCATCTCCAACTTAATCCTACCCTATGGGCTTACTAGCATCTGCACACCTACTGGCTCCACCCTATTCACCTTAGTCTTTGGATATGAAGCTATCCTACCCATTGAGGTCGAAATCCTCTCCTTAAGGGTCTCCATGAAGGGATTAGTTGATGACGAGGAATACCAATAGTCTTGATTACATGAGCTGGAATTGTTAGAAGAACATAGACAAAATGCCTTGATTCACTTATAGGCATATCAGAATCGCCTTTGCTGAGGTTAAAAAAAAGAGTTATGGTCTAAAAGTTTGACATTGGTGACTTGGTCTTGATGCAAAATCCAAAGAATCAAGCTAACTGTGAGAAGCCTGGCAAGTTCAAGCCTAATTGGCTAGGTCTTTACATCATCATTGCCGCATTTGGTTCTGGCACTTACCAGTTAGCTACTCTATTCAAGGAAAAATTGAAAAAAACTATCAATAGTCTGCATCTACGCAAGTTCTATGCATAGCATCAAAGAGCTTGGCTAAAAATCACAAAAATACAAAAAAATTGAAAAATACAAAGAAATCGTTACCTTGATGAAAACCTGGCAAACAGGCGTCTTGGTGACACCAAAAAAATTAGAAAACATAAAAAATAGTAAAGAGAAATAATTCATCCAATAGTGAAAACCACTTCAGTGGCGCTTTGGATAAGTACCATGGTGAAGACCTGGCAAACAAGTGCCGTGCATAGGCAATCTTTGCTTCACCATCTACTATCACTCCATCTACCTTTGTCCATAATAAATGCTTGATCTTCTAACACCCTCACGACATTTATCATAAAGTCCTACTATTTCTTTCCATAGATGACAATTGTTGACATCATGTCTCACATATCCTCCACCTTTCATCTCGAGCACGTCCTTTTCCATCTCATTCAACTTGGCCAGTCCTAGACCTGATTGGGGGTAGCACCCTTATCACTTGACTGCAGTGGATCTTGCAAATGGTCCTAAAAATTGTAAAATGTCTTGAAAAAATCCATAAAAATCATAAAATGTCCTAAAAAAATAAAATCCAAAAAAAAAAAACTTTAAAAAACAAAAAACATTCAAATATCTTTCAAAATCCCAAAAACAGAGTCATAGTTTGTCGTGTCAGTTGTGCTAGTCTTTGTCATTGTTGAACTACATTGCCTCTATGACTAAACGTAGGCAAGGCCATCTATCGATGCACCCTTGAGGCATTAGGTTAGTCCTTTTAGGTTTTCCAAATAAAATCATGACTCCGTCTTTTGTCAAATAAGGCAAAGTCAAGTCGTGTCAAACTATGAGGTCTTTGCGCATTGATACATAGGAAAGGCCATCAATTGATGAGCCCCCGAGGCTGCACTAGGTCAATCCTTTAGGGTTCATCACATTCACTATCACACATGTCTGATATCTTCAAATAAATCAAATCTTTTTTAGTCAGTCAGGTCAGTCGAAGTCTGTTGAACTACATGGTCTCTAAGTGTATGACACAGGTAAGGCCATCATTGATGTTCCCCCGAGGCCCCCTAGGTTCAGTCCCTTAGGGTCTATTGAGTCAATTGTCCATTTTCTCATGAATTTCCTAAATAAAAAAACTCTTATACAAACTTTGGAAATCATTTAATCAAAATTTCAACTAAATTGGCATGTCAACACTAGCATGCAGTCAATTTTGTCATCCAGTCAATCTTGGTTAAACTATCATAACAAGTCAACCTTTCAACTCTTGGTTATTCTTCAGATATGTCTTTCTGAAGAACAACCCATGTCATTTATTTATGCTTTAGGATATGTCTTTCTTGAGCATCGACATTGTCATTTGGCATTTTGAGGGATTCTCTTGACATTTGAGGATCGATCCTCTTGACATTGACATAATTCAGGATGTGTCCTTCTTGAATTTGGCATTACTTGACATCCGTTAAACTTAGCATCTCGACATCAATACACTTGAAATTTGAACATACTTGGAAAACACTTTGGAAAACACTCTTTAATCTTGTCACACTTTTGATTTGATTTTTCATCATGCTACTAGTTCCTCGAGGATATCCTGCACAAAATTAAGAGGAGCAATGATGTATCATGATGATTGTCTTATCTTTTCAGACTGTCATGCTACTAGTTCCTCGAGGATGTCTTGCATAGGATTTAGAGGAGTAATGATGTTTCATGACTTGTCTTTCTTGTTTGTGGTTGGTTGTGACAAAAAGACTAGGGCAACTGAGTCCCTCGTATGAGTCATATTCATCCTTGTCTGTGACTGCTTGTTCTATGTGATGGTGCAACCATGCACACCATTGATTTATATCATATCATGGTGTTTGTTGGCCATTACAATAATCCACCCAATGATGATTAAAAATAACACCTATTAGTACTTTGGTAGTATATTGAAGGATTCTTTCTCCACACTAACATCCATCTCCTTTTGTCTGGTAATCTCTCTTCTTCCATCTTCTGAAGATATCCCGTGACATACAAAAATAATTGCATACATGCTCATATATAGAAATTGCATTTGTACATTACACATTTACATAAATCCATCCACATAGTTGTATTTACATCACTAGCATAAATACATCATTTGCATCAATTCGTTTGCATTAAACATTTTTCATACATCATCCATATCATTAATGCATACAAATTCAGGATCATAACATAATGCATCATATATCACATAATCCATACATACACAATCATACATCAATGCATTCATAATCATAAGCATGGCATCCAATAGGCATATATAGAACATCATCATCATCATCATAAAATAACCATCACACATAAAGTAGCATCATCATCGGTACTCAGGCATCTCATCATAAATGACCATCATAAATGCATACATCACATAAAATATAATGCATCATCATAGGAATCATAATATAGATCACATCACATGAACATAATAAAACCATAATGCATCATAACACAACACATAACATAGAGTTCACACCAAAAACTGCATCATATATATAATAATCTCAAAATAATGTCACAGGATAGAGTCTCAAGGAATCCCAAAAATAGAGCTCCCAGGCTCGATGGTCAATATATAAAGTGTCTCAATGTAATGACAGTAACATGAACTATGCCCTAGTTGGTACCCTCCTCATCCCCTTGGGGTGATGGATGAGGTGACTGATGCTCTCTCTCGGGAGGTGATGATCTCTACTCGGATTCAACAAGTTGTCTTTGCGATGACTCAGGTACTGTGGTGGATGGTCAGCTGTGATGTGACCTGTTCCCTAATGATGATGTATGGCTATGACTAGATCTATGCCTTGATGAGTGCCTGTGGATGTGGTGTGACCTGTGTCTTGATGACTATCTAGATGAGGTGGATGGGCTCATGCTGCTCTAATTCCTACTGCTATGATTCCTGTTGCTGCTCCTTGAGCCACTACCTGTCCCACTCTGAGACTGAGTCAAACCCGACTCTCACTAATCTGCTGGAATGGCCATCTAATACAATATCCTATAATGCACTCGACTAGCACTCACCCTCGCCAACTCTCTCAACACCTCTCCCACAGGCCCAACACGCAACTCTGCAAACTGCGAACACCATTGTTGTGCCTCCTATTGACTCACCACTGCCTGATCCCTCTCCACCTTGGTCACCTCCAACTTTGACTCAAGTGTCCTGATCTGGGCGGGGGCCTCATCTAATCGACTCTACATGTCCGTCAGTCAGTGGTTGACTATCATGACCTTGGGAAATGGTGGTATCCTAGTTGGAACCTCCTCACCCTCTACGATCTACTCTCTCATCTATCTCTCTGCATCATCAATCTCCTCCTCTCCTCCTATATCCTCCTCTCCATCGACATCCAACTCCTCCTCTCCCACGAGTGCCTCCTCCTCCCTGGCCACCTCCATCTCGATCTCCATCTTTGGTAGCTCTACCTCTAGCCCTGCTCCCTCTAGATGAGGTCCCTCTAGATGCGCTCCCTCTGCCCTAACCTCCCTCTCCTTCTCTCCCTCACCTACCTCTCAAATAGGTGATAGAGGTGCTCATCTGACTCGTTGTCACACTCTCCTCGCCTTCCTCTGACCTCTCCCACCACCTTGTCCATTTCCCCCATCTCCTCCATCATCCCCATTGTCACCTCTCCCTCCATCCCTCCCTCTCCCCCTATCGCCATCCCTGCCTCCTTGCCCTCCTTGCCCTCCTCGGAACACCTATGGTAACATTGCTTGCTGATCCACCGATGTTGGCTAATCTAGATATGTCAAAGGAAGTGGCCTATGAGTTCGCCACCATGCATCAAAATTTGGGGTGGTCCTTGCATCTGCTGGTCCCCCGCTCCATCCCCACTATTGTGCTACCAAGCTATCAATCTATTACTCAACCGCCATCATTTCTATTAGTGGTCCCCACACTATTTCCTGAGATGACCGTGCATACTCTGTAGTGCCTACAGGAACATCCTACTGCTTTCCAAACTATCTCAGTACCCACTAGGGAAGGTACATCTCTATGATTAGCTACGACTGCACCATCCACCCAATAAGATAGCTAAACTATTGGCAAAATGATAAATGATCCTCCTCTCCCGACCACTATCTGCAATCCCTGTATGGCCTGCACACAAACCCCACAAAAGTATCAATAGCATGGTGCCAATATCCTGTATCTCCCACCCGTGTTTGTGTCACAAACCCTGCATATAGATACACATATGGCATCCCCTTAGCTAACTGCCTCTGTACTAGCGACCAAAATATGACAATATGCTCCCATGCCCATATCATTAGGAGTGTGGTCCCACAACTGATATTGGTAGACTCCTTGTATGCAACATCATGCAACTTGTTGGAACCAAAATTTGCATAAAAAATTCTAAGTATTTTATCATTTGAAATTCAAAATTCCCACTCTTATTTTCATGATAAATCACATTATCACCTTTCAAGGTCATTTTTACCCTTTACCACATTACCACTATCACATTAGCCACCCCTCATAACACCCATATCATACCTCCCTACCACAAATCATCCCCAAGTAGCTCGCAATACGATGGTGAGAGCAGCCACTACTATATACCGCAACCTTCACACTATACCACTATACCTCGGGGGGTCAAGACATAGCCCATGGTAGATCAATACATTGAAGATAGGTACCAAGGAGACACCGTGATACCATAGGGGAGCAAAAGCTGACATGAGGTAGTGCGATAACCAAGCCATTGGGTCATTTAAAACACACCAATCACATCAGTCAACATCAAAATATAAAATTGAGCTCGATACAAAGATTTGATTTGTGTGAATTTATGAGTTAGGAGTAAATGCATCTTGGTGTTAAAATACACGAAATAAGTTGAGATTTTTCACTCATAACAGCTGAAACCAAGTTGCAGACCAGCTCAAATTGCGGGAGTGAAGGGAATTCTTCAGAGCGAGTTTTATTCTTGGGTAAGCTTTGCTCATCATTTTCTGTGAATTTCATAAAATGGCACCAAAGAAAGCTGAAGTAGGAGTTAAAAGGGATGAAACCAAAACCAGTAAACCATCATTGCAATCCTCATTGCTTTCCTTGTTGCCTGGTTCAGTAGATAAAGGACCTAAAATGGTTTTCAAAGACTTAGCTCAAGGATGTAGGGAGCCCATTATACCTTAGTTGGGTTGGATCTTTTATTGGTACTTCTATCAGAAGAGGAATGGAAAGGTTTCGACATCAAACCCATGGACCTTAGATTTGGCTAAACTGATTGTCCCTAATGTTTTTATTGATATTCAGCTAATTAAAATCCTTTCCCATAGCTACCATGCCCCAACCAAAACTGTTAGGCTTCCAAATGGTGGGTGCTTAGTTGATGTCACAAGAGATAACATTATAAAATGTTTCAACCTGAATAAACAAGCTGTAACAAAGGTGAATTTAGTGAAACTGGAGCAAGAGTATAAGAGGTTGAGAAGAACATATCGAAGTGATGAACTCCCCCTACACATGAAAAGGGGTGATAACAACAGAAAACTCCCCATCCCTTCCTCTAAAATGGAACCTTTCCAGGCCTCATAATTTCAAGTTTATTTCAAAAATACCTATCATGCATTGTGTCAAGTCTTGGGGATAGATGCAGAGGAGCATATGCCAATAGGATTGATGAGAATGGCCATGATAATTCAACATTCTGAGTCGAATTTAGAGTTTGATTTTGCATCTATAATTGAGGAAAAAATACATGAGAGCTTGCTGCAAGTTAAGGAAGCTAAGGCCCCTATTACTTTTAGGAAATATTCTTTATTATGTCACTTAATCCTGTTTCAAAATGGAGTGAAGTGGACTAAAAGAATGAAATTGTGTACACAAGATAGTGGAGTAATACTCCTTGTGCAAAATTGGTGTTACATTTGGGATAACAGATGTATAGAGTGTAATTTTGTAATATTTTGAGATGATTTTGTTGCTAGACTAATAGCTGCCCTTGGTTACCCAACACCAAGATTTCCTAAATCATTGATGAAAGTAATGAGGCTTGTACAGTATAGGCTAGATCAGAGCTATACCCATAATTATGCTGACTGGTTTTTTATGCCTTGTAGAACCAAAATCCTAGTACCTGTAAGACATAACAAACAAACACATTAGAAGATTCAAATGCAAGTTAAGATCTAAGTTCCCCATAAAATCCATTAACAATGCTCCAAATAGGAATGAAAACAAGAATACAATAAAAAGCAAGGAAGATAGATTGAATCCTATTAAAAAATCATGCAAACTCTTGATCTTATGGGGGAGTTGGTGCTAATTTGATGTGGAAATTGGCCCTTTCCCAACTCTTATGCAATATTTGATGATTTTATGAATATGTGATCCACTTGGTGATTGCTTCAAATGTGCTCCATGAAGAAATACTGCAATAACCTAGCTATGAATTGATGGAATGGATAAAAATTGCTATGCTTGAGGATGGATTTGAGTATAGTAAGTTTTCTCAAATTGTGGATGATGAAATGAGGAAAGAAACCTATTATTTATAGAAAGACAAGATAGAGAAAGGCCCAAAATGAAGCAATGTGGGACTAACTTTCAACCAATGGCCAAGTGCCACTTGTCAAGATGAGAATGGATGAGGGATGTGCACATTTTGGAGAATGTGCAAAGAGGGGGGAGATTTAAATTCAAAAGATGGCTTGAACGATGAGGTGAAAGGGTCTTAAATGCCAAGTGGGAGACATGTAAGAGACAATGTAAGAGGAGTTAATGCCATGTTGGAGGATAAGACAAGTGGGAGGGAAAATTCAAATTTGAAGAATATTCCATCTTGATGCCCTTTTGAATGATAATAGAAGAAATAATAAATCAAATAAATTGATTTATTGTGCAAGTGGGAAAAGCTAGAGGATGTGACATGGATTAGATTAGAGTAATCAGGATTTGATTAATTTAAGAGAGGATTAAGTGATTTGACCCATTGATCCTCGTAAGGTTGTTCCTCATTGGTGGATTTCTAGCCATTCCTCTATCTCAATGGTGGCCTTGATTTTGGACTCTAGTGAGACTATTTTGGTTAGCAACGTGTATGCTCCGGTTGACATCCATGGTAAAAGCCAGCTGTGGGCCCATATCACATTTGTTAGATCTTGTGCTCCTTTTTTGCCGTGGATCTTAGCTGGTGATTTCAATTCCATCTTGTGCCTGGAAGAGAAAAGAGGTGGATTGCCGAGATTGGGTCTTGCTTCTGATTTGTTCCGGGCTAGTGTGGCTTCTCTTGCTCTTGTTGATGTCAAACCTTCTAATATCTTATTTACTTGGAATAATAGGTGACTGGGTCAGAGGCGATTTCTGAGCGGTTGGACAGGTTTCTTGTTTCTAGTTTTTGGGTTGGGGGCAGTGTGGTTATTGGCTTTGAGATTCTTGATTGGTGTGGCTCTGATCATTGGCCAATTAAGTTTTCAACCTTTCCTTTCCCTAATCCAAAGAATCCTCCTTTCAAATTTCAGCTTATGTGGCTACGAGACTCTTCTTTGTATAATCTGGTTGCTCAGTGGTGGCGGGATGGAGCCCCTGCGTATGGAACTGCTATGTACTCTTTTGTTAAGAAGCTGCAATGTGTTAAGTTTCATCTTAAGAGATGGAATAGGCTATGTTTTGGTAATTTTCGTGCTAAGAAAAGGGAAGCATAGGAGCGTCTTGCTATTATTACTTTCTAGATTAGGGATCTTGGTTTTTTAGAAGCTCTTGGGCATGCTGAGTCCCAGGCTCTTAAATTTGTGGAAGAGTGGGAGCTTCGTGAGGAGATTTTTTGGAAACAGAAGGCTTAGATTGACTGGCTTCAAGAGGGCGACATGAATACTGCCTTCTTCCATCACTCTGTGCAGGCTCGTCGGAATAAGTGTTATATCTCTTCTCTCATTAACTCTGATGGATTAGTTTTATCCTCACAACAGGCCTTATCCAGAGAAGCGTGCTTGTTCTTCTCTGCTTTGTTTACTGAGGACTCTCTTCCTGCTGAGGTTGAGGAAAATAGGATTCTTGCCTGTATTCCTCCTTTGATTTTTGATGAGCTGAATGCTTCTCTCATGCACCCGATTACTCTGGTTGAGGTGGAAGAGGTTGTGTTTGGGATGAATAAGGGGAAGGCTCCTAGCCTTGATGGGTTCCCAGTTGAATTTTTCCAGGAGTTTTGGGAAATTGTGAAGATGGATTTGTTGGAGGTTGTCTGTGAATCTTTTCATAACAAGCAGATGCTTCGGGCCATGAATGCTACTTTTTTAGTCCTCATTCCTAAGAAGGAGGGTGCTGATAGGTTTGAGCTTTTTTGACCTATTACCCTCTGCAATGTGGTGTATAAGATTATTACAAAGTTGATTGCTGAGCGGCTTAAATATTTCCTGCTCGTTGTTATTTCTGAGGAGCAAGGAGGTTATGTGGCTGGTCGTCAAATCTTGGATGGGGTGGTGATTGCCTCTGAGGCTATTCATTCCATGGCGATCTCCAAGGAGAAGTCGATGTTCATCAAGCTAGATATGGCAAAAGCTTATGACAGAGTCAAATGGAGTTTTCTTCAAAAGATTTTGTTAGCCTTTGGGTTTTCTCTTGAGTGGGTGAGCTGGACTATGAGCTGTGTGACTTCCTCCTCATTTTCTGTCATTGTGAATGGGGAACCTTCAAAGCTGTTTGGTTCTACTAGGGGCCTTCGTTAGGGGGACCCACTCTCTCCCTATTTGTTTATTATTATGGCTGAGGGGTTGGGTCGCTTTCTTAAATCTCAGGTCTCTCTTGGTGTGATTCATGGTTGGCAGTGGGGGTTGGGTCTGCCTACTCTATCTCACCTCCAGTTTGTGGATGACACCTCTCTTATGGGGTTGGCTCGTATACATGAAGCTGAATCCATTAGGCAAGCTTTGGACATCTACCTCGCAGCTTCGGGTCAGAAAGTTAATGAGTAGAAGTCTTCTATTTTTTTCTTCAATACTCCTTTGGCCATCCAGAGGAGGATTGCTGCTATTTTGAGTTTTTAAATTGGATCTCTCCCCTTTGTCTATCTGGGGATTCCTCTTGCCATTGGTCGTCAACCCAGATCCTCTTGGCAGACGTTGCTTGAGAAGTTGAGGAAGAAGGTAACTCATTGGACTCATCGGTGGTTATCTACTGCTACTAGAGTTACCCTCCTTCAGTCTGTTATCCAGGTCCTTCCCATCTACAGATGTTTTGTTCAATCAGCCCCCATGTATTTCCTTCGCGAATTTGATGCTCTCTCTCGACAATTCCTTTGGAGTGGCAACTTGATGACTTCTAAGTGGAACCTTGTTAATTGGGATTCTGTGTGTAGACCTAAGCAGGAGGGTGGTCTTGGGTTACGTTCTTCTATTTTAAATGGGCAAGTTCTTGCGGCGAAGCTTTACTAGCGCTGGTGTACTAATCAACACCAGCTGTGGGCTCGTGTTCTTAGCTATAAGTATCTTCGTGGTGTTGCTGCTCATGAGGTTCCTCGCTATCCTCTGGAGGGAAGGGGTTCTATGATTTGGTCTACTTTGAAAGTGGGAGCCCAGTTGATTAAGCATGCGCTTTTTTGGATTTGTCATTCGGGATCCCAGGCTCTTTTTTGGTGGGATTCTTGGGATGGTCACCCACCTATTCTCTTTGATTTTCCTCATCTTCAACCCCTCTGTGATTTTTTTACTGCTGCTGGTTGGGACACCATTGAGCATTACAAAATTTTTGAGCATTGCGGCTCTGTTGTTTCTTTCCACTGGAAGCACCTTTCTGAGTGGCCTCCCGGGGGCTCTGCGGAGGACAAGCGGGAGCTTGCTCATCTTTTGGCTTCCCGGGCTTGTAATTCATTAAGGGGACTTGATATTTTAGCTTGGGATAGTCCTGATATGTCTGGGAAATACTCTGTGTCTACTGGCTATAAGCAATTGGGTCGACAGTTGTTTGGGAATATTCAGGTCCCTTGGTGGAAGTATGTTTGGCATAAGTTGTCTTGGCCCAAGTGCAATTTCTTCATGTGGTTGGTGGCTCAAAACCGGTGTCTTACTTGGGATAATTTATGCAAGTGGGGTTTCCAGGGTCCCTCTTTGTGTGTGTTGTGTCGTGAGGCTGCAGAGTGTGCTTCTTATCTCTTCTTCCAATGTTCCTATGCTCAGGAGATTTGGCATTTTTGGTGGCAGGTGTGGAATATGCCCTGTCAGCATGTTTCTTCTTTGGCCGAGTTTGTGGATTGAGGGAGTAGGGCCCATGTCTCTACTTCCTTTCTTCAAGCTGCTTGGGCGATTGGTCCTTCATCATTTGGAACCTTTGGTTGGAGAGGAATCGTCAGATTTTTTAGGATATGATGATGGGGGCCCCTCGCTTGTGGTGGAAAATTTTGCATTATTTGGGAGAAACGATCGTGGCTAAGTGTGATCTGTCTGAGTCAATTGCTCCTTCTGATGTTGGCTGTTTCAACCGCCTTCATCTGCCTCCTTCACATCCGCAGCTTATGCATAACAGGTGTAGGCATCCTACTCCGAAGGTGAATAGGGAGGGAAGATGGTCTCCTCCTCCTCAAGGAATCCTTAAAATTAACACGGATGGCTCTTCTCGTGGAAACCCTGGTCATGCTGGAATTGGTGGTGTTGGTCGGGATAGTTCGGGTGATGTTCAATTTATTTTCTCTATTTATAAGGGTCTTCATACTAATAATCTTATGGAGGCTCAGGCAATTTTACTGGCTGTGGAGCATGGCAGTAAGTTAGGGTGGCGTAGGATTATATGTGAATCGGATTCCTAGGTTGTGGTGAACTTGCTGAACAGGCGGAGGTTAGAGGATGTTAGTTGGCACTTGGCTTTGACTATTGAACAAATTCTCAATCTTTGTGTTTCTCTTGAGTTTGTTACTTTCACTCATATTCCTAGGGAGTGGAATGGTGTTGCTGATTGTTTGGCTAAATGGGCGTCTGACCATATTCATGATTGGAATTTGGTTGATCGGGGTCAATTACCCCCTGATTTGTCTCAACAATTGGACCATTTGGTGGAGCTTGATAAGGCTATGTAATGTTTTGGCCCTGTAATTTTCTCTTGTGATTAATAAATTTTTACCCCTCTTTATGTTTAAGTGATTTGACCCATTTGATTTAGATTCATGGATTGAAATAAACCAAAAGGAGATGAGAATGATTTAGACTTAGTTAAATAAATATTTTGATTTATTTAACCAAAGGGAGGTGATGTTAGATTAAATTAGATAAATTTTTAATTTATTTAATTTAATAGATAGACTTTAGAGATTAATTAAATAAAATTGATTTATTTAATTAAAGGGGGACTAGGGTTAATTAAACCAAATTGATTAATTTAATTAACAAGAGAGAATGACTTAATTAGATAAATGATTATTTAATTAAGGGATGAAGAGTGATGATAAGCTGAAGAGGTGATTCAGGACGAAACAATGTTAGTTAATTAGGATCAAGTGCATGAGATCAATCAACATATTTTATGTGTCTACATGCCTCGGCACACAATTATCAAAGTATATGGATGTGACCAAGCACCACATATTTTGCCTAAGTTTGTACCTACAAGGGTATGTTTTCTAGAGTTTATGTGGCAAATTCTTTGCATGGAGCATGATTTGATGAGAAATCAAACGAAAGGTAAATTTTTGCCTAATTTGACTGTATTTGAAGAGTTGGCCATTAGGTCTGATATGCTAGAAGAATTGTAGAGGTTCATGAGGGTTAATTATCCCCTCAAATCTGGAAAAGAGAGAGTGTGTGACCAAGAGGGTCATATCAAAATGATTAGAAGAACCTTGTTGACAAAGAGGGCCATCTCACATGAGTTTGACCCTGAGGAGGATGTTATTAGAAATCAAGTGTATTTTGCTGATGTAATGAAAACCCAAAAATGGTGGATAACAATGATGAAGTGGGAGAATCAAAAGAAGGAGAATGATAGAAGTTTCAAATGGTTTTTTGCAAGTGAACCCAACCTTCTGAAAAGGACGCAGACGATCCTTGATAAATTTGATGAATTATACAAAATGGCCCAAGATGAGGGGTTGATTTCACTTCCCACACCTCACCAACCATCACATGAAGCATCCACATCATAGACACCACTCCCATCACCTACACATCCATCCCCTCCATCTCCTACTCATGAATCACCAGCTAAAAGATAGAGAATTGAGCCATTGGTTGAATATGAGTCAAGTGATGATGAAGAACAAGAAGCAGTCCTAGCTCTGACTGAAATAAAGGAGGTAGTAGAACAACAAAGAATTCAAAAGCCTCATGATCCTAAGGCTAGGATTTTAGAGGAAGGAGCTAATGAAATTCAAGAAGATGAGAGGGTAGTAGCCTCTCTAAGGTTCATGGAAGATAATAGTTTTATCCATACCAATGAATTTAAGGACTTTTGGATTAAAATGAAAATGAAACAATTTGATGAGAGGTTGAAAATCAATCTTATTAGAACTGATGAGTTGAAGCAAGCTAAGATCCAGGCTCAGACATTTGTAGAGTTAAATGTTGATAGCATTAATGTCACCCCTAGGAGGCGAGAGAGATGGTATTGAAAAGTGATATGATAATTATACCAGGGATGGAGCTGTCTAAAATGTTTCTTATAGATCATATCAGAGCACAAGATGACCCCATGTTGGTAGCAGAATTTGATTTAGAAGAAGGTGTCTCAGGAATAGGGTATAACCCTACTACCCAAACACTTTCTCTATGGATGAAACATAAAAGTACAAGGAAGCCTCGAATCTTGGATGTAGTGTAGGAAATGAGGAGGTCAACTATGGTTAGAACAATGAGAAACACAACTCCTACGGAAGCCGCCACTATGACCATGCATTCTGCAATGTTCACGAAGGATGTAGTAGAAAATATGGAGAAGAAAATTTATGAATATGAGAAGAGATTAAAGTTATCAAATGATGAGGTGAACAGGTTGTTTATTAAAAATGTAAAGCTAAAACAATAGTTGCAACAAGCCAACACAGTGAGAGGAGATGAATTAATTGTCTATCACCCACCTGTCCAGACAGAGGATCCACACACACAACAAATGAAAGATGAAATTGATAAGCTAAAAAAGAATAACATGGATGATTTCAAGCATCATATCATAGAGACTCTAAGGAGGATATTAGAGTATAGAGTTGGGATACTAAAGGAGAAGATAAATGGAGTACATGAAAACTTCAACAATCTGATTAAAGCTTTGGAATAGATAAACACTAACTTCCCCATCCTTGAAGAGCTTCAAAGGAGATGACAACCTACCTTCCACATACTGACTACTTTATGCAAAGCTACACACAGGGATCCAAATGCCCCATAAAGTCTCAAAGCTACACAAGAAATGGTAAAAGGTGTAATTGATGAATATAAGTATTTGGTGGATATAAGGAAGAAAGTGGAAAGTAGGAGTACATTTGACTCTATCAAATACCTCTTTAGCTCATCAATCCTTAAAGATGACAATCAGTTGAAAGGTATAGATGAATGGAGAGAAGAATTTGATCAAATGATTCCTAAGTGCTTGGCACATATACAGGATGATGGGGAGATCAATCTAAACAAGTTCCATACTTTGCTTGATGGGGTCATCATGCTGGATAGTGGATATACAAAGTTCATGGTGGATGTCAGAAATCTCCTAGATAATAGGTGGAAGAGTCACCTTGCAAATTTCATAGCTGCACAAGAATTCAAGTGGCCAAGCAACTTGATAATTAATAAATGGAAAGAAAAATACTTTGGCTCTGAGGAAGATTGATTATATCATACAGTAAAAGCTTTGAATAGGTATTAGATGACCACGAGCTTTTACTCGAAGATTAACAGATGGATACACATGTTTATGATTAAGTTTCTTTAGTTTTGTTTAATTTCAAAATCATGTTTTGTCATCAAAATTCATGTTGTTTGGTCTTAATCTTGTTGCCTCTCATATATATTAGAGAGACTAGGACCAAAAGAAGGGAGGAGATAGAGAAAAAGATAGAAGTAGAATAGGAGTAATAGATGGAAAACAAAAGAATTTCATAATGTTTATAGTCTGAAAGACCATGTTGCAATAACAATTTTGAAGAAGTTAATGAAAGATCTATGATTTTGTGGCATCATATTGGTATCAATTGTTTGTTGAAATCATTTAATTATCTGGTTGTCTCCATTTTAGTGCTTCTTTATTATTTAAATTGGTATATCAAGCATATATTCAATTTATCAATGCACATTTGCTATATTTGTGTGATATGATTAATTGGTTTCCCTAAAGGAATTAAAATCCTTCTAGTCAATCACAATAATCTGGAAGTATTATTTGGATCAGTAAGAAGAACCATAATTAGGATTGTCAGTCTATCTCCAATTTGGTGTTATCTATGTTCTTGCATAATTTATTCAATTGGTTCTTTCAAGTAAAGATTAAAATACTTTTGATGAATTATAAGTAACCTTGTTTTATCAATCGGATAAGTAAAGTTTTTCAAACATTTGCTTGGACATTTATACAAGTTATAAACCAATATTAGTGTGCCAAACAATTATAGTTACTACCAAATACAAGCCACTCATCTTAGACTTTCATTTGACTCCATATACCCAACAAGGCATTGGTCTTACACACTTTATTATTTAACCTTATCATATTTATTTTCAAAACCTCACATCTATTAATTGAACATATTCATATATTTTACCTTGATATTGCTTATACAATTTATACCAAGTTAGGTTTGCATCTCTCCATTTCCAATTGCCATTGTGGATAGATTGCTTAAGTAAGAAACATAGTTTAAGTCTGCCTCATTTTCATAGGTATACCCACCTAGGTTTGGCAGAGCTTGAAGAGAAGAAGGTTCAAATATATTATTTGGCCTTGTTCATTAGCCCGAAACATACCAAGAGCTTGGCAACCTCTTGAGTTTTTTCAACCAACATTTTTGAGAACTAACACAACTGATGATATAACATCTCAAGCAAACACTATCCTATCACACCTCATCCTGATCAGAACATCTCCCCATCTTATTGGGAAACCATGACTATGGCGATCCGGTATTAGTACCCTGACTATTAATGTGCACAACATACAATCCCATTGGCTATAATGCTCAGCCAGGAACTCCTATCTAATCTCATATCCATGAATACCAAACTGCACTACATCCTCGTGCTCATAGTAATTTTTGATGGCCTACAGTCCTTGTCGAGGATCATATACCACTTGCTATCCTTTGATCGAGATCCGTAGGATCCTGTAGATGTCCTCTAGTGTCACTGTGGCTTCTCTTGTCAGAAATTGAAAGGAACAGTCTCGAAGTGCCACTTCTCTGCCAGCATTGTCAAGAGACCCCTATTTGCCCAGATAATGGGCATAAAGGTCACATGGAACAATCCTAGGTGCATCAGTCACCTCTGCTCACCCTGCCTCAACTGATCCCTGAATGCATACGTCACTGGCCGAAACTCTTGTGTATATATGGGTGGTAAGTGTCTCTGCACACACAAACAAAAGTTAGCACATCCTTAAAAATCATCTTTATCATCTAACTAATCAAAAGTGCACAAGTAAAATGAGCCTAAACTAAGTTAACTCAATCCACAGTCAATTGTGTCGTTCTTCTCTTGCTAAAATCACATGCATTGTTTCATCCCTTAGATGCACCACGCTACAATGATTGCATCATTTGGCTCCACAGATCCACCACTTTGTTGCACTTGTGTTGTTCCCCCAATTAATTGTGTCACTTTTGAGCACATGCATTGAATCAACCTGCTTTTGCATCTCATTCTGGTGATTGCATTGCACGAACTAGCACTTGCGTCATGCTTTGGCAC
The DNA here is from genome assembly GCA_007258455.2 of Sequoia sempervirens. NCBI lineage: Eukaryota > Viridiplantae > Streptophyta > Pinopsida > Cupressales > Cupressaceae > Sequoia > Sequoia sempervirens. The sequence continues at coordinate 22,466,217 of VDFB02026320.1, read as the reverse complement.
TTGTGTTGCACCAGTACATGATTGCGCCACTTTGACCTCTAACCTAGACTATCTCTTGCACTTGCATTGCAACACATCAGATGCGTGCAAGGTGAATGCGTTTGCGTGCATCACACACACAAATACATTGAATGAAAAAATGATGCAACTGAAACCCTAACTTTGAGGCCCTAAAAAGCACATAAAACAATAAAATTACAAAGTGGGTACAGGGTACATATCGGTGCCTTTGAGCCCTCTGGCCATCAGTACATTTGTACTTGGTATTCATAGTGATCAGCCTCTAGAATCATCATCTTCGCGCAAGGTCCTCTCACTCTGAGCTCTAAATCTCCTAAAGGAAATGGTGAAAATGAATTACCTTTTTACCCTCCTTAAGCCTATTTATAGGGTGAAAATTAGGGTTTTCCCCTAGGGTTTATAACTAGATGCACTTTTTAGCATGTTTGAACAACTTTTTGATTGCCTTAAACTCGTTGGAATTCAAAATCAACTACGCCATTGTTTTTCTGATCATCAAATTGACTTATCAGGACACTTTTCAAATTTTTTTGACATTAGGCCAAAATTTGCAAATTTTCCTGAGAGGGCTTAGATACTCTATACCGTTGTTGGGGCATATCTTGAACCAAATTTTCCTTGTCACAATGCGATAAACTGCATTATGACAAAGAGGGATAAAATATAGACACATAAAATTGACCTAAGCCTGCAAACTTTATTTTTCTCCACATTTCTTCTTAACATAGTTAAATTATGTCTTCTAGTCCAAATTCAACTATTAATTAAATAATTCTCAATTATTTAATTAACTCATAGCTTTTATTCCTCCTGACTATTTAAATAAATAAATTACATTTATTTAATTTAATTATGTCATTACTTTCTTATATCTCTCTATAATTAAATAAATTCCTAAATTTATTTAATTATTATTTCCTAACTATTTCTGCCTGATTATTTAAATAAATAAACTTTATTTATTTATTTAAATATGTCATTAATTCCTTATGTCTTCTTCTAATTAAATAAATTCCTATAATTTATTTAATTATTACCCACCTTGACTTTTCTCCAATTTTAAATAGTCATTTATTTAAATTCTCCCACTTTCTATTTTCCCACCAAGTAAATAATTTGAAATAATTATTTACTGTCACATGACCTCACCACTTTTGAATTAAATTAATTTTTAATTCAAAAGGTCAACTCAACCTCTTAAATAAAATAAATTTAAATTATTATTTGATTTTCCAACAATCTCTTTTTTCGTGCCCAATATCTTGTCACATGCATTCTTGACCTTTGATTTGATTTTCCTAAAGTCCAATCTCAACCCTTTATTTTAAACTTTGCCCTAACCCTAATTTCTAGTTGTCACATGCAATTTTAGCCTTTGATCTTAGGGCTTTGACAAACTTCCAATCCTGGCCATTCATCCAAAATTGACTTTTCTATAAAAAGGCAATTTCAACCTCATTTTTTTACTTTATGTTTATATCTCTTGATTTCATGATTTCATGCTTCAGACTTTAGGCCTTCATCTCTCATACTTGAAATTTTTGAATACAATCCTTCAATATTTGCTTAGGTCTTTGTCATAGGTCTTTGTTGCTCCTTAAAATTCGAGGGAAAACATCATTTTGCAACAAATGGAGAAGGGCAATGAAGGTTAATCATGGAGGGCATGAAGGATGTTTGGTAAAATTCTTCCTTTCTTTTATGCTATTTTTCTCCTTTGTTCTTCATTGTTTAGCTAGGGTTTATTTTATGCATTTTATTTCATGCTAACCTAGATTTTTACCTTAGTTATAGAAAAAACATTGAACATTTATTCCAAACATCAAACCCTTTAGTATTAGTGTGAATACAAATTGAAAAGCACAATATTAATGCAAATCCTAAGGATACTTTGTTTTTTCTTAAAATGATATCTTTAAAGACTTCTAAATATTTGGGCTTAATCTCAATTTGCACTTAATCTAATGTAAACATAAGGAACTATGGGTTAAGCATTTTAATTTTCACAAGTTCATCTTTGTGGAAAAAGATTTGTTTAAAACATAGACATATAGTGTTCAAAATATTTAAACAAGACTTATTCATGTGGTAATAAAAAATTTCACATCAATCAAGATTGTTAAAATTGAACCACAAAGCAGGTGTTCTTGGTTTTATCCTTCAAATATTTGGATCCATCTATTTCAAAACAACTTGGGTGAAAACATATCAAACAAGGAAATTTATGCTTTTAGTTGTTTTTCTTAAAATAATTTCTAGTAATATCCGTTCAAAACATTTGTCAAAAAATTTCACCAAAGTCTTTGTTAAAACACTCATTAGTCTCTTGTCAAAATTATTGGTCATTTAGGTTTGAAAACTCTAAAGGAAATGCATATCTTTCAACACATTGGTCTTGTCACATGTCCATCATAGGTTAAAACATTTGGGATCAAAACTTCAACCAATTTCATTACCTTCAAAACATGTGGAACATATCATCATCAAAGGTTCAAAATTTTGGAAAAGAAATTCTAGGTAAAAAAATTGATCAAACCTTCAACCTAGCTTAGCTATACATGTTTGGAAAGACACTTTTTTATACATTTAGTCGAGTTAGTCATCACCCTTTGATGCTTTATTAATCTAGAAATCACAAGTCTATTTCTAGGGTTTACAAAGCTCTTAGGAAAACCTTCATCCACACATAAAAAACACTCGAGTCTAAAGTTTATCCACAATTGAGAGTTTGAACAAACCTTTCAGATCATCCACCTTTCATCATTCAACTCATCATTGATCCAAAACATCTTGGAGAAACCCATTTTATGGCCACAACAAGATCAAGACACAAGAAATACATGGAATATAGCCCCAATCTATCTATCATGAGTAATGCAAACCAACAAAATTCCCATCTACACAATCCATACATGGGGAAATCATACCCCACAAATTTCAATGGCACAACAAATGCGGGTATATCTAATCAAAACTTGGGAACACCTTATCCTATGGTAGGTTTAAATCAAGTTCAAAATTTACAAGTATATCAATTGAATGATCAATACACGAGTCTCCAACAAAACAAAATTATCTCACCAAATCAATACATGTCAAACATGAATCTACCAAGTGCAAACACACCAAACATGAACATGTCAAATCCACACTTGGTGAACTATGGGATAGATACATTTTTAAATCAAATCAATGTTGTTCAAAGTCCAAACACTATTGCAATTCAAACTCAAATTCCACAAGAAAACATGATTCCATAAGAAAATATGGTTCCACAATCAAATATGGGCCTAAACCAAGGTTGTGGTTTTCAAAATCAAAGTATTGAGCTAAACCTAGGTAACATCACGCAAAATCAAGGTTACCCAAAGCAAAATAGTATACAGAAAAATAAAAATATTGATCCAAACCTAGCTAACATCACACAAAATCAAGGTTACCCAAATCAAAGCAATGCATTTCCTAATAAAAACAATGTTCAATACCAACACACAATGCAAAATCAAAACATCAGATCCCAAATAAACAAATAGTCCCGAATCAACACATTGTTCATACCCCAAACATGAATCAATATCAAGGATTTGTTCACGATCCATGCAAACACAAGTGTATACTCAAAATATGCTTGTTCAACAACCAAATCAAAATCAAACTCAAAATCTACAACACATTCAACAAAAAACCAAAGGTATTGAATTACCTCAAGGTTCTCAACACATTCAACAAAAACCCCAAGGTATGTCAGTACCCCAAGGTTCAAACATCCAACAACAACCTCAAGGTATGTCATTACCCCAAGGTTCAAACACACAACATCAACCTTAAGGTATGTCATTACCCCAAGGTTTAAAAATTCAACAACAACCCCAAGGTATGTCATTACCCCAAGGTTCAAACACCCAACATCAACCTCAAGGTATGTCATTACCCCAAGGTTCAAACATCCAATATCAACCTCAAGGTACTTCGTCACCCCAAGGTTCAAACACCCAACATCAACCTCAAGGCATGTCATTACCTCAAGGTTCACACATTCATCAACAACCTCCTCAATGTTCACAACCCCAAAAAGTCAAACATGCAACAACAACCTTCTCAAGGTTCACAAACCCAAGGGTCAAACATTCAACAACAATCACCACAAAAAACACAAGCTTCATGAGATAACAACACCATCACTAAATGTGAATACACTCCTTTAGGGGAGCCAATTGAGATGGTGTTAAAAACATTGGTCCATGCTAAATTTATCACACTTCCAAAGTTATTAAATGGGGCTGAACCTAGATTCAAGTTCCCAAGGTATGATAATAATGCTTATTGTGAATACCATAGCACAAAAGGTCATGACACATCAAATTGTATTAGACTCAAAAAACTCATCCAAAATCTTATTGATCAAGGATAAATAATTGTTGAAGACAACAATGAAAATCCAACCATCAATGATGATATTGAAGATGTTTCTACCTCATCTAATGAGGAAATCAACATACAACAAGAATGAACTCCTAATCACGATCAAAATCCCTTGCCAAGATCTAACAATGGTCCATTTCAAGAAATATTAACATCATGGGATCCTATGTTTGAAGACACTGATAATATCTCCACCACAATTTTTGATGATAACATTCAAGATCCATTCATCAATGATCCTGTTGATAATGTTTCTACATCACCCAATAAGTTAGATGAAATACCTCAAGAATTTATTCCAAATCACGATCAAAATATCTCACCAAAGTCTAGCAATGGTCCTTTCCAATACATATTGACATTATTTGACCTCATGGTTGCAGACATTGAAGAAATCCTTAATTCAACACTTGATGCAAATCCACTTGAAGATCGAGAAAATGTAGAGCCAATACCCATGCCTAAGGAAGACATCCAAGAACCCTTTTCAAGCAATCCATCCTTTGAAATGGACCCATGTCAAGAGCTTAATCCAAAGCATAACAAAAGCAATTATGAAATTAGTCAAGATCAAGAATCCATGTCTTCTCAAGATCTAAGAAGTTTATTCCAATCCGATAAAAAAGATAATAATGATCATATCCATATATCACATAAGCCTCCATCTACCCATGAGATTCTTACTCCTAATGGACATGTAGATGATCTTCAAAAATAAGAGTTTCCTACTCTCAACAACATTATCAATGAGCAAGAGTCTCCAACTATTAAATTGCTAGCAAAGGATGAAAGCATGAAAAAATTGATGGAACTTCATAGTAACCATGGAGAAGATCCTTACGATAATAGTGAAGAATCAACATCTCTTGAAGAAGCATCAAAATCATAAACATCCTCCATGTAGATTGAAGATATTGAGTATGAGGATATTAACCATTATCAAAGTAGAGAATTCTATTTACAAAAATGTAGTATCTTGAATTCAGCAAAGGCAACCAACAATCCTGAGCAAGGTCTTGGTTCTACAATAATCAAAGAATCTAAGCATGACAATGATACCTCTATAAGACTGGGGGAAACTTTATCTAATGCAAATACCAACATAGGGAGCATGAAGAGTCCTTATAATAAAATCACTACCAATGCTACAACTAGCCATATCATGAATCGTCATCCACACATAATCCTATACACTAATTGGGATCACCAACAAGAGAAAGGTCTATATCAAAGAAAAGAGCAAGTTATTGAAGCAAAAGAATCAATGAAGCAAAATTTAAATGGATACCAAAGAAAAATCAAAAAAAGCATTCCTATTAAACTCCATTAGTCAAAGAAACTATGGGGAAAAATAAAAAAGGGCATTTTATTCATTAATAATGTCCAATGATACAAAATAAATCTTCAAGAGTGACCTACAAAGTATATGAAGAAGTTGGTCCCAATTAAATCTCCATATCCACCCATAATTTCTCATCCTCCCAAGTTTGAAAAATCAAAGACTCCAAGCTATCAACCAATCCATCTGAACCTTATATCCCTCAACACATTCCACCATGAACTTCAACATCCATGATATCCAACTCTCACATTAACTAGGTGTTAGCAACAAATATTTATCATAAGGACTCTAACAACACTCTATCACAATGTGTGCATCTAGATGAGGTTAACTTCGGTATTGGAAAAGAAGAAAAGAGAATCCAAGGGTTACATTCAAGTTACTGTATCCTAGTAAAGCAACTCTTCCAAGTAGGATATTGTTGGCACATCATGAAAACAAAATCTATATCAGAACCAACAAATTCTACATCAGCACCACTAGGTAGTTCAACATGAGCTTAAAATCAAATAAAAAAATCAAGAAAATAGTCAAGAAAAAATTTGTCCTCCAGTGAAAACCACTACAGTGGCACTTTGGGCAAGTACCATGATGAAAACTTGGAAAATAGGAATCATGTGTAGAATCGAGCATCTACATGCACCAATTTAGGTGGAAGCATCTCATCTCACCCATATCCATGATCCCTTATCCAATCCATTTTCACACATCTCTATCCATCTTCCAAATTATCTTGATCTTGACAAAAGTTTGGTGTACACTTTACACATGCTTATGGTAAACATCTTGACATGGGTCATTATCATTAATCCTACCCAACATTATCTGAGCATGAAGCATTATCCAAATGAGCATCCCCTATCTAAATACATTATCTTATCACAAGATAATCCTTGGAAATCCATCCATTCATTTTTCCAAACATTAATCCATGGCATTTCATACATTGGTAGACATTGGGAGCAGATACTTACATCTTGCTTCGAGAATAAATCTTGATATATATCCTCCAACTCATGTGGTGGTCCAAACATTTATAATGCAAAATAAAATTGGTCAACACATTTGTAAGCACAAAATCCAAAAACATTGGAAAACACTCAAAATCCAAAAATAATGGAACACTCCAAATCCAAAAACAATAAAAAAATCTCAAAAATCTAAAAACATCCAAAAAATCTTCAAAAATCTAAAAACATCCAAAACATCTTCAAAAATCTAAAAACATCCAAAACAAATCTTCAAAAATCTAAAAAAATTCAAAACATCTTCAAAAATCTAAAAAGATCCAAAACATCTTCAAAAAAGTCAAAAACATCCAAATCAGATCATCAAAATCCATAAACAGGTCTAAAACATCAAAAAAGTCAAAAACATGGTTGTCAAACTATATTGTCTCTAAGCTTGAATGTAGGCAAGGCCATCACTGATGTGCCCCCGATGCATTAGGTTAGTCCTTTAGGAGTCTATCATAATAAACTAACATAAAATCAATGTTCATATCTCATCAGTAAACAATTACCTGGTCGAAGTTAGTGAACTACGAGCCTCTGCGTGGATAATGTAGGCAAGGTCATCTTTCAATGAGCCCCTGAGGCCCTAGAATAGTCCCCTTAGTCTTGAGTCTTGGTCAAAATCTTGGAAAATCAAAGCATTGGTAAAACATTCAAAACCCTAAACAACCTCAAAATATTCCAAAAACATAAACATTCACATAAACCAAAAATCAAAACGGCCTCAAAACATTGCAAAATTCCAAAAAAATCCAAATAGTTAAAAACAAACCACCCATTTCATCTTCACTCGCAATAAAACTTTCACTCATAATAAATTGATCGACATCTTTCAACCTTTGTCAAAACAAGTGTCCAAATAAGTATAGCAAGTCGTAAAGAGTAAACTTAAACATAAAAAGTCTTGAGTCTAAATCACTAAGTAAATAGATTGACTAACACTTGTATCAACGACCTATCATCCAGTTAGTTTCAACATCATCTGATAAACATGTCCTAGTAGATACACTTCTGACAATTGACATCAACATCATACATCATCATAGTTTAGTTTTGGCAAGAGATATGAACAACATTGACTTGTTTGCTTACTTGATCTTTTTTGATGATTTATTTTATTGCATTCATTCCCAAGACCTCTCGATGATGTCTATCAAAATGATTTAGAGATAAAGGGATGGGGCATTGATCTTTTTCTTTCTTTTATTGTGCTCGTTGGATATCTTTGTAATATAACCTTGGCGAATACTTGCTTTGTTAAGTATGTGTGGAAGGTGTTTGGAGAAAATTGTTGACTATTGCATTGATAGATTATGCCTCTTTGTGTTTTGGTTCAAGATCTTCTAAATTTCTGAAGTGCATTCTAGCAAGGTTTTTGTATGTCAGGTGTGAACAAGGATACTCTTATCTATTTGCAGAGTTAAAGTCCATTGCATTAGATACAACGCCATCCTAGTTTTCAATACCTTGATGCATTGTATCTGTTGGAGAAAATTAAATAATTATAAAATTATTTAATTTAGGAGGGGAAGTGAATAATTAAATAAAAATGATTATTTAATTATAAAAGAAAGGGAAAAAGTTGACTTTTAATTAAAATAACAATTTAATTAAAAGTGGAGGAAAAGGATAAAATATTAAATAATTAAAATAATTATTTAATAGTGGAGGGAAAGGTGGAAAATAATTAAATAAATAAAATTTATTTAATTATAAAAGAAAAAGCTAATGAATAATTAAATAATTAAAATAATTATTTAATTATAGTAGAAAAATGAAAAATTATTAAATAAAATTGGAATTTATTTAATTATAGAGGAAAAGTGAATTAATTAGTGACGTAATTAAATAAATAAAATTTATTTAATTAATCAAGGGAGGAATAAGGAGAAAATTAATTAAATAAATAATTAAGAATTATTTAATTAATAGAGGAATATGACCTTAGAAGATAATTAAATAATTAAAATTATTTAATTATACAAGTAGAAGGAGGAATTGATTTGAAAAATAGTGTTTGTAGGCTTAGGACATTTTTTAGTGTCTACAATATCTATTTGTTATATAAAAAATAAGGAATACTACCAGTCTTTATCTCAATCCTATGAAATAAGCAAATCATCTTTCTCATCACCATATCTAATAAAGTCTCAAATGATCATAGGCTTGTTGGACTTTTGAATCAATCTAAAAAAATAATGGTTAATCAATATCCATCTCATTATTCTACTTCTATACATCTTACTCCATCTTATTCTTCTATTCTTACTAACATTTCTATCCATGTATTGAATTTGTGTGATATATCAAAATATACATGAGGCTACCCATGGTCGATGACTATCTATGCATCATAAAGTCTATCTACATCAAACATTTGAGCGTTCTAAAAAAATATATTTTGTCCTCTGATCAATAGAACCACTCCTGTTGTTATTTTATCACGATCTCGACTTGAAAATCATTTTTTTTTGCTTGATCTCTCGAGGGGGCAACATACCAGCATAATTCCTTTCACTGGGGCAATAGTGGGCATCCTGAAAGATCATGAATTTTTAAATTTTTGATTCAAGCAGTAGTATTAATCTAAAAGCGTCTAGTCTTTGAACCAATGTAGCAAGTACCTTGATTCAAAGAGGGGAAAAATGTAGACACTTAAAAATGTCTTGATTGATATTACGCATTTGACTTGCACACTAACACCATTTTCTTCTTATTTCTTCTGTTTAATTAAATAATGCAAATTGTTTAATTAAATTAATCAACTTCTCCTATTAATTAAATGAATCAAATTTGTTTAATTAATTCACCCTTGCACACTAATTTCTATCTTGTTTGATTAAATAAAGTAAATTATTTAATTAAACACCATAATTCTCCTCATTTGATTAAATAATCCTAATTATTTGATTAAATTAATCCCTATTTTTGATTAAATGATCTAAATTGTTTAATTAATTCTTAAATTCTTCATCTTGCATAATTAAATAATAATCTTAATTATTTAATTGCCTAATTTCTTTATCCTCCAATTTCCTCCACTTGTAAAGGAATATTCCAAATAATATCCTCTAATTCAAACTTCCCTCCAAATGGAAATATCTTCTAAATATCTTCCAACATCCTCCAACATTCTTCCTAAAATTAAGGAACTTGCACATTTAAACTAAATTGTAACCCTTGATTAACTTCTTTGATCCATGTGATCTTCCAATTGCCACTGTTGATTGGAATCCTTGATCCATGTTTCGTCTTCTATTCAATTTGAACCATTGATTAAGCAATTTGATCTCAACCGTTGATTCAATCATTTATCTATAAATACTCCTCATTTTGGGGTGTAAAGGATCCAAATTTCATTTGAGCATCCATATTATACACATTTGCATACTCCAATTGCTATCACCATCTTTGAGGGCAATTGGATTTTATCACATCCATTTGAGAGCATTTGATTTAACATCATCCAAGCTTATTTCCACAAAATGGTATTCATAAAGGGCTGAATTCCACATCTGATGCAACACCAATCCCCCAATGGGATGAGGTTTGCTGAGTTTAATTAGGATTCTTTGTGCAATTTGAGCATTATTTCAAGTTTTAATGGCTTCCTAGTTTAACTTTGCAAGAATTTCATTAGGAATGTAACTTGATTTAGCTAATTACATTGTTTTAAATTGCTTATTACAATCATGTTTAGCTTTGTTAAGATTTACATTCACAAAAAGAAAATAAAATATTTAAGGACTGATAATGGCGGTGAATTTTTCTCTAATGATTTTGATAGATTATGTAAAGATTGTGGTATTCATAGATAGAAGACAACTCCGTATTCTCCATAACAAAATGGAGTTGTAGAAAGAATGAACATGACACTGATGGAGAAGGCTAGGAGTATGTTAAGTGGTGTTGGTCTAGAACAAAGGTTTTGGATTGAAGCTGTTTCCATTGCTTGTTACCTGATTAACATGTCTCCTACATCAACTCTTGTTGATAAGATGTCTATAGAGGCATGGTCGGTCACAAACCTTCATTGAGACATCTTAGAGTTTTTGGTTGTGAGGCATATGCACATGTGCCAAAGGAGAAGCAAACAAAGTTGGAGAACAAGGTTGTGAAATGTATCTTCATTGGATACAATTATGGTGTGAAAGGATACAAGCTTTGGGATCCTATTGGACAAAAGGTAATACATAGTAGAAGTGTTATTTTTAAAGAAACTAAGCCTTCCTTTGTTACATTGCAGCCAGAGCAAAGTAAATAGTAAGATGTGATTCAATTTCCTTCTACACCTGAGAAAGTTGAATCGAGGCCCAAGGATAGACAAGAAGTTGAGGAGAGCTCATCTAGCTTTGGATCTTCAAAAATGGAGGAAGAACCTCCAACTTAGCTTGTTCGTAGGTCTACAAGGCATAGACAACCACCTGAAAGGTATTCACCTGATGATTGGAGATGTATTTTTTTCTTTGAATACTAACATGGATGAATCCAAATATGTAGAAGAGGCGCTAGGTATGAATGATGCAGAATCCTAGAAGATTGCTATGGATGAAGAAATGCCATCTTTGAAAAAGAATGATACATGGGATATTGTACCATTTCTTGAAGGGCAAAAACCTATTGGTCGCAAATGGGTGTTCAAGAAAAATATTGGTTTAGATGGAGGTATTGAGAAGTATAAAGAAAGGTTGGTTGTGAAGGGTTACTCTCAAGTTGAGGGTGTTGATTATGGTGAGATATTTTCTCTTGTTGCAAAAATGACATCCATTAGATTTTTGCTTTCTATTATTTCTGCTTATGATTTAGAGGTTGAGCAGATGGATGTGAAAATTGCTTTCTTTCATGGTTATTTGGAGGAGGATATTTATATGACACAACCAGAGCACTACGTGGTGAAATGTAAAAGTAAGTTGGTTTGCAAATTGAAGAAATCTTTGTATGGCTTGAGTTTGGAATTTGAGCATTCTAAATTGGATCATTGTGTTTATTATTAAACTGATGGTGATCATTTCCTATTTATTGCATTATATGTTGATGAAATGTTATTTTTTATTTTTTATTTTAGACTGCAGGAATTGGTCGGGTATCCGTCCCCTTATTAACTGCAGTGCACTTGGTAAACTTGTTTTCATGTGACTAGTGGCACTGGTGTGAAATTCCCTCCGATACCACAGGTTTGGGGGGAGACTAGACCTCGTGACCTCTTGCCTGTAACATGATATTTTAACCAATCGATCTAGACCCCCTGCCTTGTTGATGATATGTTATTTATTGGAAAAGGGAAAGGTATGATTTTAGAACTGAAATCTCAACTTGCTGCTAAATTTGAAATGAAAGATCTTGGTGCAACTAAACACATTCTTGGGATGAAAATTAAAAGAGATAGAGTGAACAAAAAGCTATGTCTTGGCCAAAGTAAGTATGTCAACTCAACTTTATAGAGGTTTGATATGTAGGATTGTAGACCATTGTGTGTTCCTATTTCAATTGGAACAAAGTTATCTATTTCAGATTTTCCAACATCCCCATTAGAGATGGAAGACATGAGCAGAGTGCCTTACCAGAGTGTAGTTGGAAGTTTGATGTATGCTATGGTTTGTACAAGACCACACATTGCCCAAGCAGTGGGAGTTCTTTCCAGATATATGTCTAATCTTGGTAGAGTTCATTAGGATGCAGTTAAAAGAGTCTTTAGATATTTGTGGGGTGCCTCAGATTATTCCTTATGTTATCATAGTAATATGATTGAAGATGAGATTTCCCTTGATATTCATGGTTATGTGGATTTAGACTGGGTAGGTGATGTTGATAGCAGAAAATCCACCAGTGCTTATGTGTTTACTTTATTCGGTGGTGCAATCAGTTGGATGAGTAAGTGACGGGCTGTGGTTTCTTTTTCCACTACTAAAGTAGAGTATATGGCAACTACTCATGCTTGTAAAGAAGCCATTTGGCTTAAGAGACTATGTGCATATATTGGAATAAAACAAGGTGTAGTGACAATTTATTGTGATAGTTAGAGTGTGATATGTCTAGCCAAGAACCTGACATTTCATGCCAGGACCAAGCACATTGATGTATAATATCATTTTGTTAGATATATGGTTGAAGATGGCAGGGTGAAGCTAGTTAAGGTAGAGAATTTGATGAATGTTGTTGATTCTTTAACTAATCCCGTGAGTACAGAGAAGTTTAGATGGTGTTCAAAGACTGTGGGCCTTTTGGCCCCTAGCAATTAAAGAGACGATGTTTACACCCTCACATTGCTCTTGCAAGGTGTTCGACAAGTGGGAGATTTGTTGGGAAAATGTGTCTCAACCTTAAATTATAGAGAGTTTAATGTTGATAGGATGTATCTATATTTATATATATTTCCTAGTTACACCGATAAGTGTATATAATGGAAACAAAGAGAAAAATGTGACCGTGTTAACTTTTTCAAGAAACTTCTAAAATGGCTAACATACATTAAATAATGATACATTGTAAATCTGGACCATTCGTTATTAGGTTTTAGATCTAATGAGATATATTTTGTTGGCCTGTCTTGCCCTAAAATGTAACCCTATTTTATGAGGGCGTTGTATTACGGCTACAGTAGAGAGGCGGTGATGTTTTCAAAGAGTCTGATAGTGGTTGTGTTGTCTCTTGATCTTTGAGTGGTGATACTCCTATGAGAAGCTTTCTCTACAAGTATATTGTAATCTTTGTGATTTCTTAATAATATTATTGGGTGGATTTTGGAGTGTGGGGTTTTTCTCCCGAAAGGGTTTTCCCCATGTAAATCACTGTGTCATGGTATGCTATCTATATTTATGTTTATTCTGTTTAAGTTTATGTAATTGTTAAAGAACTATAAAAGTTTTGCATTATTCTCCTCTCAAGATTAGTGTAGGAAGTTGTTTCGCTACCTTAGCTTTCTTATAGAAATCTATGTTGCATATATATCACTCTTTGTAAAGAGGGCTAATGTATTGTAGAACATAATGAATGTGCTTTATCTACAAAATTTACATATGGAAAAGAACTTTATTTGAGCATTTTTTTGGTAAATATGGAGTAGTAAGGTGTTGTATATAAAGGGATGAGTATGCATTATTTAAGAAAAATAAGGGTGTTTTGAGTGATAAGGGTGAAATTGGAGTTATAAGGTCTTTTTTTGTGATAAAAAGAATTTTTTGTAGCATTTTTTTGAGAATTATCGGTTGATCTTATATCATGGGATCAACTCTTTTGAAGATGACATTTTATCTCTACACATTAAAATTGACAACTTAAAAGAAGCTAATCAAATAGCAAAATATTGGAGGTTATTTCAGCCTACTTATATGCAATTTGTGCTCAATATATTTTGCTACAACAAGAAAGAGATAGGTTACAAGAGCAAACACCCAATGCCTTATCACAAAAGAAATTTGTTGAATAAGATGTTCCATTCTATTACTTCCACACATCATGTGAATCAAAATCCAATTATGAGAGTTTGGAAATCTTGAAAAATAAATAAAGGAAAATGTGGTCTTGGTTATAAGGGTGTTGTTGAGTTTTATGTTCCAAAGTATTCGAAACTCATCAAGTTTGTATTTGGATGGCTTATGAATGCACATTAAGTTGAATCTTTCTCTACAAGTAATAATTTGGTTCACCCAAAATTGTGTTCTTGTTGTGGTCGTCATGGCCATACATCAATTTCTTGTTTTAATCTACACCTTTGTTCTTTATGTGGTCAATATACTCATGACTCATCTCATTGTTTTCAAAAGAAAGTGCAAAAATTTGTGTTATGTGTTGCTAATCCTTTGTTTAGATTAGTCCCAAGAGAGACATTAGATGGTTCTTTAAATACTACAGTTGTGACATCTTTGACAAAGACTGAGCGAGATGCTCCAAATAAGGTTATATTGAATGTTGTTGAAGCTCATGTTGGAGATGACAATGGTGTTGATAATGTTGTTGGTGATGATAAGGATGTTGGTAATATTGTCAGTGATAAAAATGATATTGGCACTACTATTGGTGATGATAAGATTGACTTTTCTTGTCTTCAAAGTGTTATGGATTCTTTTTATGTTTGAGATGCCTTTGATTTGCATTTTTATGACTTATTTTGATGATGTTGATGCAGTTGTTGTAGTGTGCTTTTCTTATAGAAGGGATATTTGTTGGTATGTGTATGAAAGATTTGAATGAAGATTTACAGAGATGAGTGATGTGTGCTTCAAATGTTTTGCAGATTTGTGGATTTTGTGTCATTGTTGGTTTATTTCAAATTTTGTATAAGTTGTTGGTGATAGCTTTGGACATTATTTGGTCCTAAAAATTGCAAATTTATGGTTGGATTGTGAGATAGGTCCCAAGATTATTGATATCCAATTTGATTAAGATTTTGAGATTGTAGGTTACTGAGTTTTGAACATTGCAGATATAGAGAAGATGAACATGCATGGTCATGATTTGGAGTGAACACTGAAAGAGTGACTCAAAATGGTCAACTGTAGTTTGATCATTTTTTATTGGAGTGAGCACTAGAAGAGTGACTCACAATGTTCACTTGTAGGTTGATCAACTTTGATTGCATCAATGATTGAAGAATGCAAATTCACTGTTTTTGGGAGATGGTTAGGGAGAGGCCCTAAGTCAAGATAGTGCTGCAACACGTATTTTGGAGATTTTTTTCAAAATGTTCATTATAGGGGAGAAAATATGAAATAATGACCATTTTTTTTTCAATATTTATTATAGAGGAGAATGAATGATAATGAACATTAATTCATGAATTAATTATTTGTTTATAAACAATTGTAGATTTTGATTATATTCTTAAATCTATATATACAACATTGTATCCTAGAATGTACTGAAAAATGAAAGCAATAAAATAATTTTATTTTTTATATATTTTCTGTTGTTCATTATGTAGATTTTTTGGTTTCATTGTTATTTTTATATTCTTTAAATGCTTTTGAAAAACTACCTTCCAAGTTTTCCTGTCTCACTCTATACCCATAAGAGTGAATTTTGATATGGTTGTTGAATTTTATCGGGCATTGGTCCAAAGTCTAACTGGATAAATTGTGAAGGACAAAATTCTGAGGGAAATGCAATCAATGTTCATGAAATAAAATATTTCCACCCATTTCTAAGAGGTTTTTGTTTCAATTTTTACCTATATAGAGGCTATAACTAGTTGAAAATTTAATAACTGTATACTATTTATTGTTTCATTTGTACGGATATAGATTAAATATGCTTCAACGTTACATAAATGATTAGAATTGTTTGGGAAATGCCATTTTTTACTAATTATCTTCTTATTTTCTTGCATCTTTGTTTGTTTGCAGGTTCCCAACAAGCTCCCATATTGTTCATAAAAGATCAAATGTAGATAAAGCACACTATAAGATTGGGAATATAATTTTCATGAGAACATAATTGGGTTCTTTTGTTGAGATTATTTAGGCTAACCTTCTCTGTGTGTTGTTTATAGTTTGCTAGCAATGCAGAGAAAAAGAAACCAACAGTGAAGCAATATGATAATAATATGGAGGAGGAATGCTTAGACCATAGAACTCTAACAGCTCAAACAAATTATATTTATACACAACAAAGCAAGAACCCATAGACATTCTATTCTCTTAATATACATATTATGTTTCAATATTTTTATAGATAATGCATACTGTCTTCTATTATGATACTCCTTTCAGATAATAGAATTTAGTGGGTCTTTGGGTAGCTTTTATATATGTAGATAGGAAATACTTCCTGAGTGCATGATGAAATGTTATGAATGTTATGTCTGTATATTTTTCTCTTGAAATATATACATGTTATTAAATCTTCCACGTGATTTATAAACCCAAATATAGGCATCCTCTAAAGTCTAAAGCTTTGTGTCAGTTCAAGATTTTTATTTATTTTTTAGGAAGCATATGGTCGAAGCATAATTTTATCTAATTTTGGAAATATTGGCCATGCATATGACACAATTATTCTTAAAGGGAATAATAGTAAAATAACAAGTTTAATGACTTAATTAATAGTTATAAGTTTTCATAGTCCATGACTAAATAGTGCAGAGATTTCTGGATTGAAATTGTGTATGATTTTTTACATCAATATTTTGGATTATGCTCTATGATCCATCATCGGGATGATAAGCAAATAGAGAGAAGAGAATCATCATGATGATGGATCATGGAACATAATCCAAAACGTTGATGTAAAAAATCATACACAATTTCAATCCAGAAATTCTGCATTATTCAAATTTAATGACTACGTGTTTATTGATAAAGGTTGTTGATCTATTGGTATACAAAGGATCTTTCCAATTCTCCTCCTTTATCCAATCTTTAAAGCCATTTTTCACTCAAGTTTTGAGATAAAGATGAGAGCAAGGTTTATTCCTTTACATTATAGTTGTTGGGATTTGGGAATGGATTCGAAAGTTTAGTATCATGCTAATGGTGAACACAATACTATCTACTATGAGAAGCTAACCTAAGAAGATCTAAAGCTCTCACTTTTGAGCCTTCTACATTTTCAAGACATCTTAGTATAATTTACAAATCAATCCCTCTCTATACTGTTTCAAATGCTTTACTAGACCTCTCAAGGTCTTTCTTTACGGCTAAAGCAACTACATCCACAACATTTGATAGTTCTTTCTCCAAATTGAATTTCTTTGCCTTCATACGAGATATCCCCAATCTTCTATTAACTTCTATCCTAAGACTATGTAAAACCAGGTTTTGACCAGATTCAACATACTCTCTTTTGTGTTTCTTCTTCAATTTCCTACACAGGAATGTTCTGTAGACTGACTTCTTTTAAGAGATCATCATAATCAATTGATGTTTTAAAATGACATATGATGGTTCAACAACATCCATCGACTTAGCTTCTCCAGAACATGTATGCTTGTTTATTGATTTACATCATATCATGCATTGAATCATCCTTAATTTTTTTTTCAAAGATTCCACTTGTTTCTCAGTATCCTTCATCAATCTGAAGCAATTTCTTGATTATTTCTATGCTCCAAGAAACCAAGAAATTTCTAATCTTGCAATGAGAGTAAATAAGTCAACATGTCTATCAAATCAAGCAAATCTTGAATCAAGTGTTTTATATACATATAAAGATCACAAACTCTAGGAACAGACTGGTCTACTAGATTTTAATATTTTCCAAATGGTTCATTTCAATTTCACAGATACTATTTTCTTAATTCAATGGAAGGCCTTTTTAATTCCCTTTGTTGAATAATGCACTAAGCATGTTCTCAACAAGAGGTAGTAGGAGAATGCCCTACTTATCATAGTCCATTTCCAACACAATTTCAATTGGAATTCAAGTTCATTCTGATGATGAAGTGGTTGATATACTTAGATCTTCCTTTCATGTGTCAAAGCAACTGGAAAACTGCCAATTCGTTTGGATGTTGACCTAGAAAACCCAGCACTAACAACACCAATTTTAGCAACGCCCACATTCCATTGAACCCTTCTTGTAGTTGTGTATGAGGAAAGATGATAATATGTCCATGTGATGAGGAGAGGATCAATATCTAATAAATTGATGGGCCAGGTTCACTAATGTTTATATCACTCTTTTCATTTGAAGCTATACATTGATCACAAATGAACACTTTCACTCATCTATGGTTAGTAGACCCTCCAAATTGTATTCATCAATGAATTTTCATGGTTTGGCGTCAAGAAGAAATTTTGTTATAGTTTTTAGACCCTTGAATCCATGAAGCAATTAATACATTTCCACTTGAGTTTCATTTCTTCAAGGCATTTTTTCAAACAGTTCATTCACCTTGTTCATGATCCCATGCTCTGTGTTTTACATGCTCCCATTAGACCACATTTCTTTGAGAAGTTTTATCAAATAGTTCGCATGCCTTAACTGTGACTCCACATTTTGCATAAATATCTACTGGCAGTAATGAATATAATATCTTCTGACAAAATTTCTCTTTCCATTCTCCTTTGATGGATGTCCAAACCCATGATAACTCCTATTCTGGTATTGGCACAAAAGAAGCTTTCAATAGTTCCAAATTTTAGTTTTACAACTCCATTTAGAAGTTTCCAAGACGTTTATAATGAATCTATTTGGTGCAGCTCCTATCCAACGACATCTACCTCAATTAGAATTCCCTCCCAACCCCAAGGAAAATAGCGTGGTGGGGTCTTTCCCACCCCGGGGCAAACTTTATTTCCTCCCACCCAAGGCAAATAGGATGGTGAGGTTGGTGGCCCCCCACCTGCAGCGACCCCCCAAGCCATTAATGGCATTTCATGAGATCACATTTCTTTTGCTAGACAACTTGCTTGTCTTGTCTATAATACCATTTCCAACTATAATATCTGACAAAAATACACCTTCCAATATGTGTTGATGAATGTCCATACCCTGATCTATCGCTCCTGCTTTGACACAGGCATGGGGAATACTAACAAATTAGCGGAATTTAGTTTTAAATCTTCCATTAACATTTACCCCAAAAGTTTCTATACCCTTTACATGGATTTCATTTTACATATATATACTCTGGATTTTCGATTTCCCATTGCAGCGTATCATTTGAGTGTTCCAAAAAAAATTACCCTTTTCAAATCGGGGCCGAAGTCTGGTTTGCAAGGCTTGAGATCTGAAATAGAATTGCAATTTGCAATTTGAAATGTAAAATGTATTCTGGGAGCAAACTCCAGTAGTTGCATCTAAGTGCGACCCTGGAAATAAATTTTGAACGCTTGATTGAATTCACTGTCTGTACAATTTCAAGTTCAATTATACTAACTGTAAATCTTAGACACCATCAATTTTAATCCCTGTAATCAAGAATCCAACCACCCACCAAATGCAACCCAAAAAGAAAAAGGGAAAAAAACCAAACATCCAAAAATCTGCCTGGACTTGTAACAAAACAGAAAGATTATAATCAATAAATTATCTAAATTTAGAAGGCAAAAATGCACAACAGAACGTACTCGAAGAAAACCATCAACTCAAATTCTCCTGTTTAAAGAAAATTTGTCATCTACCATGGAAATCAACAAGCAAGAAGTCAAGAGGATAATAAAATAAAATAAAAATTTGCAGTCTAGTCAAATTTGCTCACCATGAAAGTGTCAAATTCTAATTTTTTGCATTTGAATTCATTATATCAACATTATTAGTAAGTTTCTTTATAATGATAGGAGGTAAATTAGGAGTCAATATAAATAGGCTTATGAAAAAGACCTTCCATTTAGATTGAATGGATACATTATTTAAAAAATAAAAAAGTCCAATCTACAGTACAAAATAATGTATGTATTGATTGTAAACAAGAATGTATACAAAATAATGTCATTATCAAATGAGTCATTAAAATACAAAATATGCAATTAATTATGAATCCAATAGCTTATGTCACACTCATAAGAATATTCATACCTATCATCCAATGGAATGGTAGATAAATTCATTTTGATATTTTGAAACAAATTTGGAAAAAAATGTATATTAGAAAATTTAGTCAATTTATTTTATTTTTGTTCTCATTGATTAATTTGTTACCAACTATAAAACCTAATAGATGCATTAACATTTTTGTCTTTGGTAGGAAATAATAATATCTATTTCTTTCGACAATAACTTTCAAGAGTATATTTTCAAATTTCTAAATTGGTATTGATCCTCTCTTTGAACTATTATGTAAACCAATTTATACTAAATTTAAGAATATGACTATATCTCAATTTTTATTTTTTTTTGGCATTGATCTCTCTTTCTTATAATGAGTGGGAATGAGTTTTATCAATTTTTTTTAAGAATACGACTTTATCCATTTATAAGTTACAAATAAATCAAATTTGTACAAATAAAAAATTCAAATCCTTCAAATGAACAATTTCTATCAATGACCTAATCCAAGGCTTGTATTCATAAGTTTCATGGAGGACAAACCATTTCCAAGGGGAGTACTTGCCTCCCAACCATAAGATTGAAACAAGCAATTCACCCCTAAGCTAAAAGAGCCAAGTAGGAAAACCAATGGACATACCACAAAAAAAACAAGATTATACAATCATTTACATGGGTACACAATTGTGCAACACAAAAGAGAGGTATTGGTTCGAACACAACCTCAATTCTAAACAAGAATATTATTATTTATTTGGCAATTTTTTTCCCAAGAGTACACTTAAGAAAGCAATAGAACACAATCACTCTTCTACACTTAACACACAATAATGTAATTATTTTTTACACTACATCCATACACAAATGCAACAACAAAAGTAACAAAGCATGAAGACATATTTCTTTGTGCTCCCTCAATTCTACAAAGCCAACATGACCCCTAAAATCTTTTAAAAATTCCTCTATTCTCCCTCAAGAATTCTCAAAGAATCGCCTTCTCTTTCCATAAATTCCAAAATGAAAAAATCCCCCTATCATAAGCCATAAGGGTGGATTATACGGAGAATAAAATGTCATCCATACTCCTCCAATAGGATATGTTAATGTGCCCAATTTGATTGTGTTTATTTATGGTTGAGTCCAAATCCTTTGAACATTTAGGCCTTGTTTCACTAAACATAGATAACCAATCTAAGAAATCTTCAATTGGGTCTCCTTTGTTAAATTTTTCCTATGTTATTCTGTTTCATCTCTCACATGCGTCTCATGTGTTGAAAAATGCAAAAATTCTAAAAATTTATAAGCTTGGGGACTCTCTGATACTTTCCTTAAGTGTGTTCAAGTTTTCAAAGTTTTAAGTTTTGGTATTCCTAGCTTGGGGTCTCTCTAATATTTTCCTTAAGTGTGACTCTAAAAATAGACTTTGAATGCTTGAATGAATTCACTATATGTACAATTTCAAGTTTAGTTATACTAAATGTAAATCTTAAACCCCATCAATTTCAATCCTTGTAATCAAGAATCCAACTGCCTATCAAATACAACCCAAAAAGAGAGAAAAAAAAAAAAACATCCAAAAAATCTCCCTCAACTTGTAACAAACCAAAAATATTAGAATCAATAAATTGTCTAAATTTAAAGGACAAAAATGCACAATAGAATGTACTTGAAGAAAACCATCAGCTCAATTTTTTTTGTCTAAATAACATTTGTCATCTACCATGGAAATCAACAAGCAAGAAGTCAAGAGGATAATAAAATAAAATAAAAATTGGCAATCTAGTCAAATTTGTTCCCCATGAAATTGTCAAGTCCAATCTTTTGCATTGATTACAAGCATGAAATAAAATAGAGAAAAGTCAATTCATTATATCAACATTATTAGCAAGCTTCCTTATAATGGCAGGAGATAAAGTAGTAGTCAAAACATAAATAGGCTTTTGAAAAGGATCTTATTAAAAAATGAAAAAGTCTAATCTATATTACAATATAACGTATGCATTGATTACAAGAATGCATACAAAATAATGTCATTATCAAATGAATCATTAAAAAAAAAAGGTGCAATTAATTATATAGCTTATGCCACACTGATAAGAATATTTATATCTATTGTCCAATGAAATGATAGATAAATTCATTTTGATATTTTGAAACAAATTTGAGAAAAAAGGATATTGGAAAATCTAGTCAACTTATTTTAATTTTGCTCTCATTGGTTAATTTGTTACCAACTATAAAACCTAATGGATGCATTAGCATTTTTGCCTTTGGTAGGAACTAACAATATCTTTTTTTTTTCAACAATAAAATTTAAAGAGTATATTTTCAAATTTCTAAATGGGTATTGATCTCTCTTCAAATGATTACATAAACTAATTCATACTAAATTTAAGAATATGACTTTATTATGTTACAAATAAATCAAAGTTGTACAAATAAAAAATTCAAATCCTTCAAACGAATAATTTCTATCAATGACTTAATCCAAGGCTTGTCTTCATAAGTTTTATGGAGGAAAAACCATTTCCAAGGGGAGTACTCACCTCCCAACCATAGGGTTGGCACAAGCAGTCCACCCTTAAGCTAAAAGACTCATTTAGAAAAACCAATGGACATACAACAAACATAAAATTATACAATCATTTACATGGGTACACACTTATGGAACATAAAAGAGAGGAATTGGTTTGAACACAACCTCAATCCTAAATGAGGATACTATTATTTATCTGATAATATTTTTCCAATAGTACACTTAAGAAAGCAATAGAACATAATTTCTCTTCTACACTTAACACATAATAATGTAATCATTTTTTACACTACATCCATACACAAATGCAACAATATAAATAACAAAGCATGAAGACATATTTCTTTGTGCTCCCTTAATTCTAAAGAGCCACCATGACCCCTAATCTCTTTTAAAAAACCCTCTATTCTCCCTCAAGAATCTCAAAGAATCATCTTTTGTTTCCATAAATGCGAGAATGAAAAAAATCCCCTTCTCATAAGCCATAAGGGTGGATTATACAATGAATAACATGTCATCCATCCTCCTCCAATAGGATGTGTTAACACCCAATCTGATTGCGTCTAATTATGGTTGCATTTGTGTTTTAATTTTCCCAACCATAATCTCACAACTATCTATAGAATAGCTATTTCAGATAAATGAAATTTGCAAGGGGTTAGCCAACAAACAAGAGATGGTTTCTGCGATTATCTCCTCTACACTTCAAGGTTTGCAATACCTAGGAGGGTGATCCTACAATATTCACTTGGATTTGAAGGGAACAGGTGGATGTAGAAAATCCACAATTATATAGAATATTGTTTAGCTAACGGATATGTTCTCATAAATGGAACCAAGAATTACAAATAAACACAAGAATTAGCTGGATTCTTGAGGTTTTATGAATTTACTTGCTTAGGGAACATGGGAATAAGATTAAGCAAAAAAACTTATTGCTTGAAACATAGATGATTCATTTGATTTTCAAAGTAGTGACTAGGGAGTTGTATTGAACACAAGTACAAGAGACTGGTGCCTTAACCTAGGGCACGAAGAAGCAAATGAATGTAATTAAAACTCATATAATAGTAAATTTTTACCCAAACACCATAAAGCTATGTAATAATGCATTACACTACTACTCTTTAGAATTTCAAACCAATTCTACTTACAACTCCTTGTGAACATTCACAACATTCAATATCTTCCTTAAAGCATTTAATTCATTACTTGAATGAAAGCCATAAGAAAAATATTCACACATAGAAAACGTTGTGGAGATGAAAAAAATGATCCTTGATCAAATTTCATTCATAAATGCAACAAAGATTACATATAGGATACAATTGGCCTAAAAATTTGCCACTGTATACTCATTAATTGATGCTAGTATTGTCATACAAAATTTATAGACTACAAAACAATCCTATTCTTTGATAATGACATCGACCAAAACATAGACTCAATTACAAATGATCTATAGTACAAAGATCTCCAAGATCACATGCAAATGGCCTTGAATTCCCTTTTATAGAAACAAGGGAGCAAAACAAGCCTCAGGCCAAATTACACATGTGGCATTTTCATTTGAAAAACATTTACATAACAAGATACAAGTACAACTACTCGTGGAGTGAATATTTCAAAAGGGACAAATGTCATTGCATGTGCAGTTGAAAATCTTGTTGCTTCCAAAATGTACTCATAGAAGACTATTGTAACTCATTTTTCCACTCGTTATCTATCTTCATTTGATACCAAAAGGATTGGGGAATGCTGATTAGGTAGATGAGGACAAAAAGTCAAACCTATTAGAATACAAAAATCCTGTTGAAGTTGATGAAGATTCCAAATGATGCCGAATAGACAATAAAGAATAAAATAATATCATCACCCCAATAAAGAATGAAAGAATAATCAATGTCAGATCATCAAAGCTTTATAACTAAGGTAGATTATTGTATTTATCATCCGAAGATTGTATTCCTCTTTTGTTGGCCACTTAAATGCAAGGAAGTCATCCAATTTAGCTCTATATGTACAATACTTGACAACTACATGATCATACTCTTTTTCAAATTCCTCCAAGAATTGATTTGTCCTAGAGCTTATCCAAATTGTTTTTCATGAGGCCTATGTCAAATGTTTCCTTATCGCAAATAAGAAAAGCTAGTGTTGTTGTGATGCTCTTAAATTGTGTTTTCATACACCACAAGGCTTGATTTCTCCATTAGGCTTCTTTATTTCAAGAAATATGCTAGATTTCTCTCATCAAACTCCTTAATCATCTCCTTTAATTTATCCTCTAAGGGATCTACCAATCCTTGATATTCCCCTATTGTCTTGAAATTTGTATATGTGGGGACAATCTCCTTAGGCTTATTAGGATCATGTGCATATCCTTTTCACATTCCAATTAAAGAATTAAGTCTGGGAACCCATATTCTCATTATGGGAATAGCCCTTGCTTTATCATTGGAAAACCTATCAATTACTATCATCATTTGGGAATAATTATTGTGGATGTTTTCCACCTTCCTCAATATCTTTCCCATCAAGTGTCCAAGAATATTTGAAATAATAAGCATATTGTTCTCATGCTTATCCTCCTTTAGTGTAGCAACAGTTCTTCATAAGTATTAAGTTGCTCTAGAAGTTCTTCCTTTTTCTTTTGAACTATTGGAGGTTGAGCAGATGAAGTGCTGCCAACCATTGATCTGTCACCTCTTACCACTACTGTCATTGAAGTTGGAGGGAGTAATGTTGTTTATTTTTGTTGTTGTTGCTATAGTTGTAGTTGGTCCAATGTTTCCTTCACCTTATTATATTCATTCAACAAGTCTTGATAATCCTACAAAGCCTTATTATGATTCTCTTGCAGTGATTCAATTGTTGCTCTACTAAACTGTGCAACATTTACTACCAATGTTGTTTCCTCAACTACAAAGGTATCTAACACTCTTTTAATAATTAGACCTCCTCTTAGGTTCCTTGCTGGTTGAGCTACTTCTGGCTTATTAGTATTTGGGACCAAAGCCCAAATAGCTTGGGTCTCCCATCTTGGATTAAAGCCAGACCCATATAGTATCACTGCAGCTTCATCTTTAGAGGAAAATATATCCATATCATTTTTCTTTATTGTATCCAAGGCTATGGTTGAGGCTATATCCCATTAGGGAGAAATAGCATGCCACTTTCTTTGACCAATCACCTTCCTTCCTTTGGTGTTAACTCTTTTTGTCTACACTCATCTGTACTACCAACTTGTTGGAGACTTGATCTCTTGTCTCACCTAGAGACTTAGCCATTTATTCCTCTAGTCTCTAAACAAATTCCTCCTCTTACATCTCCAAATAAAATCCTTGAACTCTTTAGAATTTACAAATGCACCACCATTAAGGAAAGTGCTACAAGCCAATTCCTTGATATCTTCAATGTTATCTCTACCTCCAAGAATATCTTTAGTCATCCTATTCACTGGAGGTTGCACATTCTGATATCTTTGAGGAGATGGCTTTGTTCTCAACACATCATCTCCTATAACTTCATACTCATCATCATCCTCTGGATCAATTGAATAATCAACCAAAGAATTTCTTTCTACCTTTCTTCTCTTAGGAGATGACTCTCTTGGGGGAGAGTCAATTTCAATTACATTTTGTGTGGGAGAGGGGGGATCTTGTTGCATTGGTGGAGGGGATGGGAGCATCTATGCATGAGGAGGGGATTGTTGTGCTTGTTCCTTGATTACCACCCATTTTTGCCTTCTCTTGAAGATATATGGCTTATAGGAGGAATCTTTGCTATTCTTTGCTTCCTCTACTATTTGGAAAGAAGTCCATTTAACTTTCCTTTCACTCACTTCCTTTTCATTTGGATAATTTCTGATTACATCTTCACTATAATCAAGATCCTGAAAGAAATTTGATCTTCTGATGCTCATCCTCAATCTATTTATAAATCCTTCCAGATCAAAACTCATTGCCCTCAACTGAATCATCCTAAAGGGCTTGAACTTTTCATACAATTTCTTCCACCCTTCCTTGTTCATTCTAAAGTTAGAAAGTACTGTCAAGAAGGGAAATAATGAGCCCTTCTTCTGATTTTCTAGATCTACATCTCTCCTGCTTCAACTAACATCCATATGACTTCTAGGAAGCCAATCCTTAGTGGTACATACCTTGGTAGGAAATGAGGTCCTACAGAGCTTCCATAAATCTTGAAGACTGTGTAATATGAATGGAGAATAAAATCTCCCTAGTTGTGTTTAATTCCCAAGTCAAGCCTCCTTTCCATAAGCCTTAGAAAATCCAATATTTCAATAGGCACCCTAAGTACTAGACCTTGTAGAAAATATATGAGTCCGACAACAAAATGGTTTCTAAATGTTCATAATTGGCTTGTTCACTGTGTCTATCCCACACATGTTTCCATTGCTGAATTGGAAAGTCAATGCCATCTTGACCCTTATCACAAATCTAAAGTGTAGGGATGAACTCCATTCTCCCCCTATATAAAAACATGTGGCATAGTAGAGAGTACCACAAAAACTTGATTCTTTGTTTACCCTCCTTAATGTTGATTAGGCCCTTGTGAATGGCATCAGATAAGTATGTAGCAAAATCAAATTCATCATTTACCATGACATTTTGAATGTTAGCTGCCATTCACATTAGAGAAATAAGAATCCTTTCAAGCTTATCCATCCCTAAGACTTGACATAATGAATGATAAGTCTTATTGAGGTAGTTTTCAAAACTTTCAACCTTGAAAGGCTCTACTTCATTAGGTGAAATCCTGACACATTTTCCATCATGGCCTTTTACTTTGAACCTTGGCAACAATACTACTTTGTAAGTACTTTTGTTCTAGTTGCATTTTTCTTAATGGCCTCAAAATTAATGGGTTTGTTCGCAACCAAGTTAAGCTTGGAGACTTGTGAGATTGATTGCTTATCAATCATCACCATAACCTTACCCCATGTAGTCCTATCATCCCTAACAACATCATCGTAATTTGCAGCAATAGCCTTTAGCAGGTCAATATCCATGAACACATTTGGGACTACCAGCTTTCCTAGGTCAAACTTCCATACATTTGACATAGGTGCATTAGCATTTATTTTTCCATACCAATGGAAAAAGAGTGACCAACCAGATGTTAGAATGTCAATCCTTAACCCTCGTGGAATACATCAATTGATGCAAACAAAAACCACCCCAAGCCACAACTCACAAAACAACAAAGATTAAACAAAGAGAGAATCCATTTCAAATAAAATCTAAACTTCTTTCATTCAAATTTATACAAATACAAATTGCTCAATACATTTTTGAAATAAAATCTCCAGGAATATTCTCCTTGTAGCTTCTTCTTGCTACTCCAAAGCTCTCTTTGTTGCTGTTCAAACCTTCACACAACTCCAAAATCTCTACACCTCTCACACATTGGTGCCTTGTCTTTCCTTCACTAGTGTTGCTTAAACCTGCAACCAAAATCCCCAACAAATACCTCTATAGAGGTATTTTTTTCCTTCCCATTCCTCACAAACTTCTTCCCACGTTTTTCTTCAAAAACCCCTGAAAAATGCATTGAAAATTATCAATTATTGCTCCAGAATGGGTGCCCCACTCTCCCCAAGCAGAGATATCCATATTCTAAGTTCATGCAATGTTAAATGAGACATTTTAAGCCTCCATTAACTCCTACATGTGTTGTCTTTACTCCCAGAGGTGTTTTTCTCTGTTTTGGGCATTTTAAAATATCTAAAATCTTGATTTTTTTGTCTCTTTTATGCTCCAAATAGCCCCCACATTATTTATGTAATAGATAAATAGTTAATGAAGGAATAAAAACTGATATTTAATTTCCACGACCCTCATAATACCCTTCCACAATAAAATTGATCAAATTGGTACTCTGGAAGTGTCGAATCGGGTGCTGATAGGCAAAAAAATGAAAGTTCTCTAATTCGCATAAAAATTGGTGTGAAAGCATGGAATAGTACCCCATGGACTCGTGCAAAAGGATTTTACACCAATCCTCCAAAATCATGAGATATTAAAATTTTCATTAATTACTGACAATTTTTTAAACAAACTTTTGACATTAAAATCTCGCAAACTAAAAACTGTATGACTTTAATTCTTTTTGCATATTTCACACGCCACCTCCATGAATTCCCCTACCAAATTATTCTACTCCCATCCTTATGAGTTTTCCAAAAATAATTTTTGAAAACTACTTGTAGAGCCTTAAAATAATGATTTGATAAAAATCGACTTTATGCAAATTTGAACACACTGAGAGCTTTCCAAAGCCAAGAGATGTCAAATGAACCCCAAAACACACCAAATCTAAATTCAAACTTGAAGCTTGTTTTTGGTTGATGTTGATTGCCAATCTACCTAGATGCTCTTGCATCAGACACGCCGGGTAGGAAAGTTTTTGAGTAGAACTCACAAAATAGAATGGAGTGGAGTAGTAGGACTACTCTTTTAGGTTGTGGACAACTTGCATTGAACTCCATCACTGATTTAGACAAGGAATTTCTTCCTTTGCCTCTTCTAGAACTTAGCTGGGATTCTTGCAATCTGATGAGTCCAAATAATGACTCATTTTTGATAGGGTTTATCATATATTTGTTGTTATTATGGGATTTTAGCACCTGGTTATTGAAACTCTCTATGTTATTTCCCTAAATTTATGAACTTTGGGCATGAACTTATCCCTGTAACTGTTGATGATTAACCTGCTATGTGATATATCTATATTAATTTTATACGTGATTGAATGAATGTTATTCTAACGTGATTATGGATATACAACTGTTTTATGCATGCTAATGTCATTATGTAGGTTCACATTAAGGTGCAGATATAAATGAAGCTTGCAAGGTGGAAGAAGTTCATGACAACTAGCCAGTTGCTAAAGGAGTAAACAAGATGGTCATTAAAGAGGTCAATGGAGGGAAACTCCCACCTTGTGTAGAAGTTGTAACTTACCTTTAAATGATCATGTCTGTTAGTTGAGTAGATTTAGGAGGTGTTGCTATGTTGGATCCTCGTTGAGGCAAGACTAGTTTGACTAAAATATGGCGCATGCATAACCTCCCTCTTTTTCATGCTTTCAATAAATGATGTCCTCCTAGTTTGTTGGAGTTGACCACCTAGTTAGTTAGGGTTAGTTAGAAGCTTTCCTTCTATAAATAATGATCAAATGTCCCTCTTCACAAGGTTGGATGTTCTGATATTGTACTTGCATTTTTCAGTTTCAAAGAATACAATCATGTTGCTGATACGATGTAATCATGTTTTCAATGAATAAAATGATACTTTGATTTGTTGCATCTGAGTTAGCTTAGGGAAGACTCATTCAAGGGGACCCACTTGGTGAGAATTCCACCCATTCAATTTAGTAGTTACTTTTCTATTCAGTAATTAGTTATGGTCTTAGCAGCTGTTTGTTCTTGCAGCCATTGGAACTCTATTTTGTGCTTGTTCCTACAACCAAGGCAGACAAAGTAACTCCTTGTCTGTTTGCTGAGATTTTTGTTTCTATCATTTATTTTAGTTCAATTTAGTTGTTGATTCATGCTTAGTAATTTTGCTAATTCCTTTCAAGCATTTTACTTTCAGTACTTTTTCCTTTCTAGTTATAAGATAAGGATGACTATAGTTGAGTCCTAGTGCACAAACAATGCTGACCCATTTCAATTTCACGTCCCTGGGTTGACAATGAAATGAACCTTCATGATGAGCAAGATAACAACTTAGTGCAGATATCTAATCTCTAAGTTACATCCTTAAGGTCTTAGTTATTGAACCATTAGAGGAGGCCAACACCGTCCTCCTCCACCAAGTGCGCACTTTATTCATCCTTCTTCTTGTGGAATCACATCCACCATAGACCACTGTTCTTCCCCATATCTCTTCTTCCTTTCTATCTTTCTTCATGGGATCCAACCCACCACAAACCGACCACCTCCACCAAGTTCCTCCTGCACCATCATCTACAACCTCTATAAATAAATATACAATATTCACATACCCATTTTCAACTACAACCTTATCTTCTACTACTGCAATCTCTTCCTTAGAGGGTAAAAAATCAACATATTTAAATTTAAAACTAGAAATTACCTTCTTTGCTGCCCCAACATCATTTTCTTCATCCTCAAAACCTTTCATGTATGCATCTTCATAAGGCTATTCAAATTTCTCCCATGTAGTCATGTCCTCCAAAGGACCATTATTTGCTACATCTCTTTCTTTATTGTTTGCACTAAAGATAACTTCATCCAACATTTTCCTCTCAAATAACCTATCTATCATCCTCATTTCTTCTTTCAACAAGAGATCATCGTCTTTCTCACCAACCCACTTGTCAAATTTAGGACCATCCATGTTCACAATTTTTGATTGCAAACCCTCTTCATCCATTTCACACA
The DNA here is from genome assembly GCA_007258455.2 of Sequoia sempervirens. Classification (NCBI taxonomy): domain Eukaryota; kingdom Viridiplantae; phylum Streptophyta; class Pinopsida; order Cupressales; family Cupressaceae; genus Sequoia; species Sequoia sempervirens. The sequence goes on along the minus strand of VDFB02026320.1, from coordinate 22,435,027 downwards.
ATGCACTCCATTCACATGCTATCTCTGCAACTTGTACCTTATCATCTTCTTCACTTGTGTGGGCTACCCCCACATATTCTTTGTTACATTCAACCCCTACCAAAGGGTTGCAACACTCTTTCTTTTTGCTCTTCTTTTTGCTGCCCTCTTCTAAGAGAACATTCTTCTTCTCATATCTCTCTTCCCACATTCTCATTTCCTTTTTAAACTTCTTTTCTAATATATTCACTTCAGCTTGGAGATTTTCAAACTCTTCATGGTGCTTCTTATTTTCCACTTCTTCTCAATATTGTTCCCAAAACAAAATTCTTATGGGCCTCCTCATGACCCATCCCATTGTCTCAAGTATATAATGCTCATGCTTGACAATTTATCTACACACTTTAACCCTCTAACTTCATTCTCCACTTGTAGGTCCTAGCATAGACTGCCTCACATTCGGTGCTCTGCCTATGCACTTAGAACCTCTAGCTCTGATACCACTGATGCAAACAAAAACCACCCCAAGCCACAACTCACAAAACAATAGAGATTAAACAAAGAGAGAATCCATTTCAAATCAAATCTAAAACTCATTTCATTCAAATTTATACAAATACAAATTACTCAATACATTTTTGAAATCAAATCTCCATAAATGTGTTAGGAATTGTATGCATAAAATATCAATTACATGCAAATAAAGATTAAACAGAGGAATGAAAAACATAGAAATAATAATAGCAAGAGACAATAATTAACGTGGTTCACCCAAACTTGGGCTATGTCCACCAACAAGGAGTTCAATATTATTATCCAGTAAATCAAACTGATTACAACCAGTAATCCTTGCAACTCAATACCACTGCAAATGCTACAATACAATATCAACAAAAACCCAAACCCTTAGCCTTTTATCAAGACTTATGTTGGTTACAAAAATTAGGGTTTTTTATGTTGGCCAATAGAAAAATAACACTTGACGCCTTTATAAAATAATAAAAATTGTGAGAGGTTTTGGGGGTGTTGCCCCTCGACCCCACCCCATATTGCGATAGGGAGCATGCTAGGGGCGCTGCCCCTTGACCCTGTCTTGGGGGCATTACCCCTAAACCCTCGCAAGGGGCGCTACCCCTTGACCTCGTTAAATAATTTGGGAGGAAACCACGCTGATAAAAGTGGGGGAAATTTAACCTCTAAGTCTAATTAGTCTCCATATACTAACAAAATGTTCTTCCTGTAGCTTCTTTTTGCTGCTCCAAAGCTCTCTTTGCTGATGTTCAGACCTTCACACAACTTTAAAATATTTGTACCTCTCACACAATGGTGCCTTATCTTTCCTTCAGTGGTGTTGCTTAAACCTGCAACCAAAACCCCCAATGAACACCTCTACAAAGGTATTTTTCTCCTTCCCATTCCTCACAAACTTCTTCCCACGTTTTTCTTCAAAAACCCTCAAAAAATGCATTGAAAATTATCAATTATTTCCCCAGAATGGGTGCCCCACTCTCCCCAAGCATAGCTATCCATATTCTAAGTTTATGTAGCATTAAATGTATTGAATATACTAAATACTGAGAGGGGGTGAATCAATATTTTGCTAACAAAACTAATTATTAACCATCCAATTAACAAACCACACCCAACTATAATACTAAACCAAAACATAAAAGAGATCATAACACATTGACACCAAGATTTTTACATGGAAAACCCAAAGTGGGAAAAACCATGATAAGGATTAGCTCACAATATATTATAACCGGTCATAAGATATTACAAGGCTCACTACCAGGATGCACTGTCCTTGAAAGGCTCACAACCTCAATACAAAAGATGACTTTTAGCTAAGATACAAAAAGAGGTATGGCTCACTGCCAAAGGTGAACTGGTGAAGTGCACCTACAAAGTGAAAAAATCAGTTCTGATTAAGCTCTGAAAATACCAAAATTCTGCTCTGGTTGCAGATATACAATTATTATTAGTCACTTCACACTACTTCATTTGTCATATTGCTCGTATACACATTCTATCTCTCTCTCTCTCTCTCTATTCTTGTGTCCATCTTACACACATATATACACAGTCATGTCTTCCATCATCAATTAGGTCGGCCTAGTTGAATGCAAAATTCAAAATGACTTGCCGACCCAGTACAAAATTCCTTTATAGAACAAAACATGTCATGCACACATTAGGCTGGCCTGGACCTAATAAGGAACACACAAAGGACAAACAATTATTAACCTTGTTGGCCAAAAGAATACTAAACTTCTGTCACTTGGATTACACAACCAGATCAACAAAGATTGTTGAAAGCTTGTTTATACCTATAACTGACACTCTTGAGCAACGTATCAAAAACTCATAGAGTTTCCTTTTACTAAGAGGATTTCCAGACTAAAATATCAGATTGGCATAAACACGCAGTTTACTTAGCCAGTTACCAACCAATGTTGGCATCAATGACAACAAACTTGAAGATCACCTTCTTCATTCTTTCAACAATCTCCCCCTTTGTCATTGATGACAACATGTGCCAAAAAAGAGACATGCTTCAAAACAAAATATTGTGCTCAACTTTTCCTAACATATGTACAAACTAATTAACATAACATTCTTTATACATATTCTTCTCCTCTTCTCCTCTTCTGCCCCTTTGACATCAAGGACAAAGGACTAAGAAAAGATAAAAAACTTCAAATCAAGAATTAGGAGCACCTTGTAACTCCTTTAGAATGACTTCCCAAGCAGGATTTCCATCATCCCAGACTCATTTTTCCCTAGAAAGAGTTTTATGCAAAGATTCTAATTCTGCCAGGCATTCTTCTCCTTCTTCCAGAGTGGGTGTAGTAATTTTCATCTTCTCAAGTTTTTCTACTTCCATCAATGCATTTGATATAGAGACATGTCTGGACATGACCAACTCTCCAAGCTGGGAATACCGTCTCATAACATCTTCCATTTGCCTCTGCAAGATGAAAAATTTACTTTGAATTTCTACAATAGAAACCCACCTAACATAGTTTCTATCATTTTTAATCTTATAATCTCTGGAAGCACCAGTAAGTTGAGACTCAATCGAGTCCATTAAGTCCTTGATACCTCGAGTGGCATTCATCCACTTCATGTAGTAAACAAACAACAATTGGGCCTCCTCATCACATTCTCTTACTTCTTTCAAGGTTTGCAAAACCTTTTCATGTGCAATTGTGCACTTGTCTTGTAGAAACAAAAATATTTTCTCTAGCATAATCAACTCCACTTCTTTTGTAGTCTGTACCTTGAGGTTAGATGTGCACTCTTTGATTGAATCAACTATAAGCCTCAAATTTTCAATCAGAGCTAAAGAGTTATCTAATGTAACATCGGGGGCTGTCTCTTGTAAAGCTTTGATGGCTTCATTTATCAAATAATTTCCCTTTTGATAATACTCCATAGCTTCTTGTGTGATAGAGATGAGAAAAGTGCCACTTAGTTTTATTTTGTCACTCGCTATAATCTTTATTAAGTCCACATAACCTGGGTGCGATGGCAGTTTGACTAGTTGTGGTGGAAGCACAAGTTGAAATACAATTTTCCTTGAAATAAGACCTTTAAGGGTACTTCCAGATGATTCTTCGGATGGCTTTGATGGTTTAGCGCCTTTGGAAATTTCTCCTTTTCTCTTCTCAGTTGGAATGGATTCC
>VDFB02026320.1:22385776-22431259 GCA_007258455.2 Sequoia sempervirens | reverse complement strand
AGAAACCAGATGATGTTGAACATATTTAATACTGGTAGAAGGATTCAGTATTTTCAAGGCTACTGTTACACATGCAATATCTTTGGACACAAGGCTAATCAGTGCAGAGCAAGGATGAATTAAAATTAGTTTGATCAAAGGTATGTTGTGTGATATACCTGCAAAAAACCAAGACATATCTCAAAATTTTGTAGAAACAAAATTGGGAAGAAACCTAATCCAGAATAAAAGAACAAGTCTATGAACAAAGTAGATCCTATTGAAGTAAGAAAAGAAATGGAAAAAATTTGGAAGAAGAAGGAATAACTTGAGATAAAGGATGAATCAAATACTCTTGTATTTGCATCCAGTGCAGATACCTCTTCTAAGAACTAAACCCAGTAATGGTTTCAAGGGGAGCAGTTACAAAAAAATCTAAAAATCCCCCGATATATGAGGTGTCAAGCAGTGACACAAGGATATGTGATGTGAGTCATCATTTTGAAGGTATTGAAAAAACAATTGACAAAAAATAGGCAGATCTAGAGAATTGCGGAACTTTTCTTGGTTTAGAGTGTGTTTCATAAAGTGGTTGGCAGCTTTAAAGCTAAAAAGCAATAAATGTGAATTAGGGAAAATTTTGTAAGCAATAAAGCAAGAGACTAAGTTAAGGAAAGCACATTTGTGTAAATTGGAAGAAGCAATGCAAGCTAAAGTGAGTTTGAAAGTGATTCAGAGCATCGTACATTGAAACCCTAGTTCTCAACAAGTAGAAAAGGTATTCTCTATTATCTAAATTATGTGGATTTTAAAGTTGAAGGAACCTTTTGTTAAGCTTATTCAAGACTGTTTGCGAAATATGGCCACTCCTACTATTGTGGAAGTCTCTGAGAGACCCCAACCTAGATTTAGAAGATGTTCATGGAAAGTGTATGAAAATGACCTCGTGGGTGCATTCTTGCACATTCCAAGCCATGTGCTACCCACCAAAGATCCAAGAACATACATTCATGGGAAGTTAGAAGAATTCAATCACCAAGAGATAAAATATTTGTGGGACAATGAGTTGACTGGAGATTATCTACTTCTTAAGGTAGAATATGAAAACCTAGTTCAAATGAAGTTGAACGTTTGGAACTGGTTTCCAAACTTTTCCAGTGAGAGTGAGGTGAAGTTTGTTAGAATGGCTCAGTAGGGTTCATAGAAAATTTGTGAGGCCAAATGAACTAGGGATTATTAACAAGGAGGTAATTCAAGTTGCAACTGGTCTTTGTGATATTGGTATCATTCTAGTTCGAAAAGCAGTAAAAAATGATGAAGTCACAAGGCTGACTAGTGCTAAGTTTGACAGAAGAGCTTTAACTACAAAGTCCATTGTAAACCTTGTCGTCAAGTATGTTGCCATCATGATTGGGCAGAAAATCTATTTCACTAATCGAGTAAATTCAATATAGGCTACGGAAATTCACACTGCTTATGAAATGGTGGTGAATGGAAAGGATTTTAATCTTTGTGAGTTGCTTAGGTTGCAACTTATGGAGAACCTAAGTATGACAAAGGTGAATAAGCATGTTTTCAAATTTAGCACTTTAGTTGTTTGTTTGTTATTCTATTTCCTCAAGGCGTTACTAGGAAAAAAAGGCATAATATGGGATAACATCAGACCAGTTGCTCATCATAATTTTGACCATCTACATAGTCTAGGATATTTTAGGGCTCAAAACAATATTCTAACTGCTTTCTTTGCAATATTTTTCATAATGAAATGCATGAAAGAGAATGAATTATAAGGAGTTTGGTGAAGAAGTATGAGAAGCAAATAAAATTTCTTGTATCTACATATGAATGCATCAATGAGGCTGTAGAACCTAGAATTTGATGGATTGAACCTCTGGGATATGAGATTGAAGAAAAAATGGTAGAAAGGTACATTGAGATCATGTTGGACAGTCCTAAGGACCCCTCTCTACCTAGGCATGGTACATATGAGGAGAAATCTATTGAAATACATCTAGAGGCTACTGCATCTAAAAGAAGAAAGAAGGTTGAAGCTTTCTTCCAAGGTCAAACATACTCCAAGGATGATATAGAATAGTTGGAGGCACTTGATGAAAGGAAAGCCAAATCTGCTGAACAACCCTCCAGACCCAAAAAATCTGGAAGATTATCTTTCAGTGCTACACCAGCACCTATCTTCGACACTGCCACCTCTAGTGTTGCTAATATTGAGAAAGGAAAGAAGGAACAAATTGTTCCTGCATTTGTTGATATTGTTGCCCCTACCAGTCCCAATACTAGGACATCTAAGAAGAACATACCTCCCGATGCACCATCTACTGCTTCAAGAAGAAGAAGAGTTAAACAAAAGGCTGACAGGAAAAGAAGTTTCAGTGATGTTGTTGAGGAAGAGATTGAACTTGTCTTAGAAGGAGAGCAATAGTGAAAAGAAATGAAAAGGGTAGTACCTCCAGTGAAGAAGCCAAAACTAGAGTTGTCTCTACAAATAAGGAGTCAAAGGAAGAGGAGGATACTTACCGAATCCATGTACATACAAAGAAGAATGAAGAAGGCTCATCTAATCCTGTGGAGGACATGCCTAGATCTCCTCTGGTAAGTGATCAACCACCCTTAGATCTAGGAGGATTGGTTAACAATATGATTGATAATGACCTTATGCCAACTGTTGAGCTATATGATAAGGTCAATGATGAAGGGAAAGAAACTATCATAAATGCATTTGTTTAGTACATAGTCATTTGTAATATAAACATGGATACCATACAGTCCAAAGTTACTGAAAAAGTGTGGAAAGAGTTAGTACTTAGAAGGCAAGAGGCTTTAAATGTTGAAGACAAGATGAGGAGTGAAGCCTTAAAATCCATTAGTTTCACTTTATTGAAGATAGAAGCTATAAATCTGTTGAAAGAATGTTCTACATTATTTAGATTCAAGTAGAGAGTTAACATGTTAATGACTAAGGAAGATTATATGGAAAAAGTGAGGAAAGATACTTAGGATGTAATCAGGCAATTAGCAAGGAGCTATGGGGAAAGAACCAGTCCTTCATCCCACACTACTTAAGCATAGGAACATGCTATCATTGTAGAAGTAATGGATAATCTAGTCTTGAAGACTGTTGATGAGACACTTGGTGCTTCGGAAACCCCTTCCCCTGCGACTGACACAGAAGAAACTACCAGCAAAAGGTCTGATGATCATCATAAAGATCATTATGGTGATAAGAGAGAAGAACATCAAGAATCTACTAGAAACGGGGAAGAGAAAAACAAAGATGAGAGTGAAGGTAGTAAGGAAAAAAAGAAGAATAATGACAAGGATGATGAGGATAGAAGGGAGAAAGAGAATAGAGATAAGTCCTTTGGAAATTTGTCCAGAGAAGAAGAAGAAAAAGAAAAGGAAAAAGAAAAAGAAGAAGAAAAGAAGAAAGAGGAAGACAAGGAAGCCATTCCAGATGAGAAGAGAAAAGGAGAAGTTTCCAAAGGCCCTAAACCATCAAATCCATCTGAAGAATCATCCGGAAGTACCCTTAAAGGTCTTATTTCAAGGAAAATTGTATTTCAACTTGTGCTTCCACCACAACTAGTCAAACTGCCATCGCACCCAGGTTATGTGGACTTAATAAAGATTATAGCGAGTGACAAAATAAAACTAAGTGGCACTTTTCTCATCTCTATCACACAAGAAGCTATGGAGTATTATCAAAAGGGAAATTATTTGATAAATGAAGCCATCAAAGCTTTACAAGAGACAGCCCCCGATGTTACATTAGATAACTCTTTAGCTCTGATTGAAAATTTGAGGCTTATAGTTGATTCAATCAAAGAGTGCACATCTAACCTCAAGGTACAGACTACAAAAGAAGTGGAGTTGATTATGCTAGAGAAAATATTTTTGTTTCTACAAGACAAGTGCACAATTGCACATGAAAAGGTTTTGCAAACCTTGAAAGAAGTAAGAGAATGTGATGAGGAGGCCCAATTGTTGTTTGTTTACTACATGAAGTGGATGAATGCCACTCGAGGTATCAAGGACTTAATGGACTCGATTGAGTCTCAACTTACTGGTGCTTCCAAAGATTATAAGATTAAAAATGATAGAAACTATGTTAGGTGGGTTTCTATTGTAGAAATTCAAAGTAAATTTTTCATCTTGCAGAGGCAAATGGAAGATGTTATGAGACGGTATTCCCAGCTTGGAGAGTTGGTCATGTCCAGACATGTCTCTATATCAAATGCATTGATGGAAGTAGAAAAACTTGAGAAGATGAAAATTACTACACCCACTCTGGAAGAAGGAGAAGAATGCCTGGCAGAATTAGAATCTTTGCATAAAACTCTTTCTAGGGAAAAATGAGTCTGGGATGATGGAAATCCTGCTTGGGAAGTCATTCTAAAGGAGTTACAAGGTGCTCCTAATTCTTGATTTGAAGTTTTTTATCTTTTCTTAGTCCTTTGTCCTTGATGTCAAAGGGGCAGAAGAGGAGAAGAGGAGAAGAATATGTATAAAGAATGTTATGTTAATTAGTTTGTACATATGTTAGGAAAAGTTGAGCACAATATTTTGTTTTGAAGCATGTCTCTTTTTTGGCACATGTTGTCATCAATGACAAAGGGGGAGATTGTTGAAAGAATGAAGAAGGTGATCTTCAGGTTTGTTGTCATTGATGCCAACATTGGTTGGTAACTGGCTAAGTAAACTGCGTGTTTATGCCATTCTGATATTTTAGTCTGGAAATCCTCTTAGTAAAAGGAAACTCTATGAGTTTTTGATACGTTGCTCAAGAGTGTCAGTTATAGGTATAAACAAGCTTTCAACAATCTTTGTTGATCTGGTTGTGTAATCCAAGTGACAGAAGTTTAGTATTCTTTTGGCCAACAAGGTTAAGAATTGTTTGTCCTTTGTGTGTTCCTTATTAGGTCCAGGCCAGCCTAATGTGTGGATGACATGTTTTGTTCTATAAAGGAATTTTGTACTGGGTCGGCAAGTCATTTTGAATTTTGCATTCAACTAGGCCGACCTAATTGATGATGGAAGACATGACTGTGTATATATGTGTGTAAGATGGACACAAGAATAGAGAGAGAGAGACATAGAATGTGTATATGAGCAATATGACAAATGAAGTAGTGCGAAGTGACTAATAATAATTGTATATCTGCAACCAGAGCAGAATTTTGGTATTTTCAGAGCTTAATCAGAACTAATTTTTGCACTTTGTAGGTGCACTTCACCAGTTCACCTTTGGCAGTGAGCCATACCTCTTTTTGTATCTTAGCTAAAAGTCATCTTTTGTATTGAGGTTGTGAGCCTTTCAAGGACAGTGCATCCTGGTAGTGAGCCTTGTAATATCTTATGACCGGTTATAATATATTGTGAGCTAATCCTTATCGTGGTTTTTCCCACTTTGGGTTTTCCATGTAAAAATCTTGGTGTCAATGTGTTATGATCTCTTTTATGTTTTGGTTTAGTATTATAGTTGGGTGTGGTTTGTTAATTGGATGGTTAATAATTAGTTTTGTTAGCAAAATATTGATTCACCCCCTCTCAGTATTTAGTATATTCAATACATTTAATGCTACATAAACTTAGAATATGGATAGCTATGCTTGGGGAGAGTGGGGCACCCATTCTGGGGAAATAATTGATAATTTTCAATGCATTTTTTGAGGGTTTTTGAAGAAAAACGTGGGAAGAAGTTTGTGAGGAATGGGAAGGAGAAAAATACCTTTGTAGAGGTGTTCATTGGGGGTTTTGGTTGCAGGTTTAAGCAACACCACTGAAGGAAAGATAAGGCACCATTGTGTGAGAGGTACAAATATTTTAAAGTTGTGTGAAGGTCTGAACATCAGCAAAGAGAGCTTTGGAGCAGCAAAAAGAAGCTACAGGAAGAACATTTTGTTAGTATATGGAGACTAATTAGACTTAGAGGTTAAATTTCCCCCACTTTTATCAGCGTGGTTTCCTCCCAAATTATTTAACGAGGTCAAGGGGTAGCGCCCCTTGCGAGGGTTTAGGGGTAATGCCCCCAAGACAGGGTCAAGGGGCAGCGCCCCTAGCATGCTCCCTATCGCAATATGGGGTGGGGTCGAGGGGCAACACCCCCAAAACCTCTCACAATTTTTATTATTTTATAAAGGCGTCAAGTGTTATTTTTCTATTGGCCAACATAAAAAACCCTAATTTTTGTAACCAACATAAGTCTTGATAAAAGGCTAAGGGTTTGGGTTTTTGTTGATATTGTATTGTAGCATTTGCAGTGGTATTGAGTTGCAAGGATTACTGGTTGTAATCAGTTTGATTTACTGGATAATAATATTGAACTCCTTGTTGGTGGACATAGCCCAAGTTTGGGTGAACCACGTTAATTATTGTCTCTTGCTATTATTATTTCTATGTTTTTCATTCCTCTGTTTAATCTTTATTTGCATGTAATTGATATTTTATGCATACAATTCCTAACACATTTATGGAGATTTGATTTCAAAAATGTATTGAGTAATTTGTATTTGTATAAATTTGAATGAAATGAGTTTTAGATTTGATTTGAAATGGATTCTCTCTTTGTTTAATCTCTATTGTTTTGTGAGTTGTGGCTTGGGGTGGTTTTTGTTTGCATCAGTGGTATCAGAGCTAGAGGTTCTAAGTGCATAGGCAGAGCGCCGAATGTGAGGTAGTCTATGCTAGGACCTACAAGTGGAGAATGAAGTTAGAGGGTTAAAGTGTGTAGATAAATTGTCAAGCATGAGGCATTCTATACTTGAGACAATGGGATGGGTCATGAGGAGGCCCATAATAATTTTGTTTTGGAAACAATATTGAGAAGAAGTGGAAAATAAGAAGCACCGTGAAGAGTTTGAAAATCTCCAAGCTGAAGTGAATATATTAGAAAAGAAGTTTAAAAAGGAAATGAGAATGTGGGAAGAGAGATATGAGAAGAAGAATGTTCTCTTAGAAGAGGATAGCAAAAAGAAGAGCAAAAAGAAAGAGTGTTGCAGCCCTTTGGTAGGGGTTGAATGTAACAAAGAATATGTGGGGGTAGCCCACACAAGTGAAGAAGATGATAAGGTACAAGTTGCAGAGATAGCATGTGAATGGAGTGCATTGTGTGAAATGGATGAAGAGGGTTTGCAATCAAAAATTGTGAACATGGATGGTCCTAAATTTGACAAGTGGATTGGTGAGAAAGACAATGATCTCTTGTTGAAAGAAGAAATGAGGATGATAGATAGGTTATTTGAGAGGAAAATGTTGGATGAAGTTATCTTCAGTGCAAACAATAAAGAAAGAGATGTAGCAAATAATGGTCCTTTGGAGGACATGACTACATGGGAGAAATTTGAATAGCCTTATGAAGATGCATACATGAAAGGTTTTGAGGATGAAGAAAATGATGTTGGGGCAGCAAAGAAGGTAATTTCTAGTTTTAAATTTAAATATGTTGATTTTTTACCCTCTAAGGAAGAGATTGCAGTAGTAGAAGATAAGGTTGTAGTTGAAAATTGGTATGTGAATATTGTATATTTGTGTATAGAGGTTGTAGATGATGGTGCAGGAGGAACTTGGTGGAGGTGGTCGGTTTGTGGTGGGTTGGATCCCATGAAGAAAGATAGAAAGGAAGAAGAGATATGGGGAAGAATGGTGGTCTATGGTGGATGTGATTCCACAAGAAGAAGGATGAATAAAGTGCGCACTTGGTGGAGGAGGACGGTGTTGGCCTCCTCTAATGGTTCAATAACTAAGACCTTAAGGATGTAACTTAGAGATTAGATATCTGCACTAAGTTGTTATCTTGCTCATCATGAAGGTTCATTTCATTGTCAACCCAGGGACGTGAAATTAAAATGGGTCAGCATTGTTTGTGCACTAGGACTCAACTATAGTCATCCTTATCTTATAACTAGAAAGGAAAAAGTACTGAAAGTAAAATGCTTGAAAGGAATTAGCAAAATTACTGAGCATGAATCAACAACTAAATTGAACTAAAATAAATGATAGAAACAAAAATCTCAGCAAACAGACAAGGAGTTACTTTGTCTGCCTTGGTTGTAGGAACAGGCACAAAATAGAGTTCCAATGGCTGCAAGAACAAACAGCTGCTAAGACCATAACTAATTACTGAATAGAAAAGTAACTACTAAATTGAATGGGTGGAATTCTCACCAAGTGGGTCCCCTTGAATGAGTCTTCCCTAAGCTAACTCAGATGCAACAAATCAAAGTATCATTTTATTCATTGAAAACATGATTACATCGTATCAGCAACATGATTGTATTCTTTGAAACTGAAAAATGCAAGTACAATATCAGAACATCCAACCTTGTGAAGAGGGACATTTGATCATTATTTATAGAAGGAAAGCTTCTAACTAACCCTAACTAACTAGGTGGTCAACTCCAACAAACTAGGAGGACATCATTTATTGAAAGCATGAAAAAGAGGGAGGTTATGCATGCGCCATATTTTAGTCAAACTAGTCTTGCCTCAACGAGGATCCAACATAGCAACACCTCCTAAATCTACTCAACTAACAAACATGATCATTTAAAGGTAAGTTACAACTTCTACACAAGGTGGGAGTTTCCCTCCATTGACCTCTTTAATGACCATCTTGTTTACTCCTTTAGCAATTGGCCAGTTGTCATGAACTTCTTCCACCTTGCAAGCTTCATTTATATCTGCACCTTAATGTGAACCTACATAATGACATTAGCATGCATAAAACAGTTGTATATCCATAATCACATTAGAATAACATTAATTCAATCACGTATAAAATTAATATAGATATATCACATAGCAGGTTAATCATCAACAGTTATAGGGATAAGTTCATGCCCAAAGTTCATAAATTTAGGGAAATAACATAGAGAGTTTCAATAACCAGGTGCTAAAATCCCATAATAACAACAAATATATGATAAACCCTATCAAAAATGAGTCATTATTTGGACTCATTAGATTGCAAGAATCCCAGCTAAGTTCTAGAAGAGGCAAAGGAAGAAATTCCTTTTGTCTAAATCAGTGATGGAGTTCAATGCAAGTTGTCCACAACCTGAAAGAGTAGTCCTACTACTCCACTCCATTCTATTTTGTGAGTTCTACTCAAAAACTTTCCTACCCGACGTGTCTGATGCAAGAGCATCCAGGTAGATTGGCAATCAACATCAACCAAAAACAAGTTTCAAGTTTGAATTTAGATTTGGTGTGTTTTGGGGTTCATTTGACATCTCTTGGCTTTGGAAAGCTCTCAGTGTGTTCAAATTTGCATAAAGTCAATTTTTATCAAATCATTATTTTAAGGCTCTACAAGTAGTTTTCAAAAATTATTTTTGGAAAACTCGTAAGGATGGGAGTAGAATAATTTGGTAGGGGAATTCATGGAGGTGGTGTGTGAAATATGCAAAAAGAATTAAAGTCATACAGTTTTTAGTTTGGGAGATTTTAATGTCAAAAGTTTGTTTAAAAAATTGTCAGTAATTTATGAAAATTTTAATATCTCATGATTTTGGAGGATTGGTGTAAAATCCTTTTGCACGGGTCCATGGGGTACTATTCCATGCTTTCACACCAATTTTTGTGCGAATTAGAGAACTTTCATTTTTTTGCCTTTCAGCACCCGATTCGACACTTCCAGAGTACCAATTTGATCAATTTTATTGTGGAAGGGTATTATGAGGGTCATGGAAATTAAATATCAGTTTTTATTCCTTCATTAACTATTTATCTATTACATAAATAATGTGGGGGCTATTTGGAGCATAAAAGAGACAAAAAAATCAAGATTTTAGATATTTTAAAATGCCCAAAACAAAGAAAAACACCTCTGGGAGTAAAGACAACACATGTAGGAGTTAATGGAGGCTTAAAATGTCTCATTTAACATTGCATGAACTTAGAATATGGATATCTCTACTTGGGGAGAGTGGGGCACCCATTCTGGAGCAATAATTGATAATTTTCAATGCATTTTTCAGGGGTTTTTGAAGAAAAACGTGGGAAGAAGTTTGTGAGGAATGGGAAGGAAAAAAATACCTCTATAGAGGTATTTGTTGGGGATTTTGGTTGCAGGTTTAAGCAACACTAGTGAAGGAAAGACAAGGCACCAATGTGTGAGAGGTGTAGAGATTTTGGAGTTGTGTGAAGGTTTGAACAGCAACAAAGAGAGCTTTGGAGTAGCAAGAAGAAGCTACAAGGAGAATATTCCTGGAGATTTTATTTCAAAAATGTATTGAGCAATTTGTATTTGTATAAATTTGAATGAAAGAAGTTTAGATTTTATTTGAAATGGATTCTCTCTTTGTTTAATCTTTGTTGTTTTGTGAGTTGTGGCTTGGGGTGGTTTTTGTTTGCATCAATTGATGTATTCCACGAGGGTTAAGGATTGACATTCTAACATCTGGTTGGTCACTCTTTTTCCATTGGTATGGAAAAATAAATGCTAATGCACCTATGTCAAATGTATGGAAGTTTGACCTAGGAAAGCTGGTAGTCCCAAATGTGTTCATGGATATTGACCTGCTAAAGGCTATTGCTGCAAATTACGATGATGTTGTTAGGGATGATAGGACTACATGGGGTAAGGTTATGGTGATGATTGATAAGCAATCAATCTCACAAGTCTCCAAGCTTAACTTGGTTGCGAACAAACCCATTAATTTTGAGGCCTTTAAGAAAAATGCAACTAGAACAAAAGTACTTACAAAGTAGTATTGTTGCCAAGGTTCAAAGTAAAAGGCCACGATGGCAAATGTGTCAGGATTTCACCTAATGAAGTAGAGCCTTTCAAGGTTGAAATTTTTTGAAAACTACCTCAATAAGACTTATCATTCATTATGTCAAGTCTTAGGGATGGATAAGCTTGAAAGGATTCTTATTTCTCTAATGTGAATGGCAGCTAACATTCAAAATGTCATGGTAAATGATGAATTTGATTTTGCTACATACTTATTTGATGCCATTCACAAGGGCCTAATCAACATTAAGGAGGGTAAACAAAGAATCAAGTTTTTGTGGTACTCTCTACTATGCCACATGTTTTTATATAGGGGGAGAAAGGAGTTCATCCCTACACTTTAGATTTGTGATAAGGGTCAAGATGGCATTGACTTTCCAATTCAGCAATGGAAACATGTGTGGGATAGACACAGTGAACAAGCCAATTATGAACATTTAGAAACCATTTTGTTGTCGGACTCATATATTTTCTACAAGGTCAAGTACTTAGGGTGCCTATTGAAATATTGGATTTTCTAAGGCTTATGGAAAGGAGGCTTGACTTGGGAATTAAACACAACTAGGGAGATTTTATTCTCCATTCATATTACATAGTCTTCAGGATTTATGGAAGCTCTGTAGGACCTCATTTCCTACCAAGGTATGTACCACTGAGGATTGGCTTCCTAGAAGTCATATGGATGTTAGTTGAAGTAGGAGAGATGTAGATCTAGAAAATCAGAAGAAGGGCTCATTCTTTCCCTTCTTGACAGTACTTTCTAACTTTAGAATGAACAAGGAAGGGTGGAAGAAATTGTATGAAAAGTTCAAGCCCTTTAGGATGATTCAGTTGAGGGCAATGAGTTTTGATCTGGAAGGATTTATAAATAGATTGAGGATGAGCATCAGAAGATCAAATTTCTTTCAAGATCTTGATTATAGTGAAGATGTAATCAGAAATTATCCAAATGAAAAGGAAGTGAGTGAAAGGAAAGTTAAATGGACTTCTTTCCAAATAGTAGAGGAAGCAAAGAATAGCAAAGATTCCTCCTATAAGCCATATATCTTCAAGAGAAGGCAAAAATGGGTGGTAATCAAGGAACAAGCACAACAATCCCCTCCTCATGCATAGATGCTCCCATCCCCTCCACCAATGCAACAAGATCCCCCCTCTCCCACACAAAATGTAATTGAAATTGACTCTCCCCCAAGAGAGTCATCTCCTAAGAGAAGAAAGGTAGAAAGAAATTCTTTGGTTGATTATTCAATTGATCCAGAGGATGACGATGAGTATGAAGTTATAGGAGATGATGTGATGAGAACAAAGCCATCTCCTCAAAGATATGAGAATGTGCAACCTCTAGTGAATAGGATGACTAAAGATATTCTTGGAGGTAGAGATAACATTGAAGATATCAAGGAATTGGCTTGTAGCACTTTCCTTAATGGTGGTGCATTTGTAAATTCTAAAGAGTTCAAGGATTTTATTTGGAGATGTAAGAGGAGGAATTTGTTTAGAGACTAGAGGAATAAATGGCTAAGTCTCTAGGTGAGACAAGAGATCAAGTCTCCAACAAGTTGGTAGTACAGATGAGTGTAGACAAAAGAGTTAACACCAAAGGAAGGAAGGTGATTGGTCAAAGAAAGTGGCATGCTATTTCTCCCTAATGGGATATAGCCTCAACCATAGCCTTGGATACAATAAAGAAAAATGATATGGATATATTTTCCTCTAAAGATGAAGCTGCAGTGATACTATATGGGTCTGGCTTTAATCCAAGATGGGAGACCCAAGCTATTTGGGCTTTGGTCCCAAATACTAATAAGCCAGAAGTAGCTCAACCAGCAAGGAACCTAAGAGGAGGTCTAATTATTAAAAGAGTGTTAGATACCTTTGTAGTTGAGGAAACAACATTGGTAGTAAATGTTGCACAGTTTAGTAGAGCAACAATTGAATCACTGCAAGAGAATCATAATAAGGCTTTGTAGGATTATCAAGACTTGTTGAATGAATATAATAAGGTGAAGGAAACATTGGACCAACTACAACTATAGCAACAACAACAAAAATAAACAACATTACTCCCTCCAACTTCAATGACAGTAGTGGTAAGAGGTGACAGATCAATGGTTGGCAGCACTTCATCTGCTCAACCTCCAATAGTTCAAAAGAAAAAGGAAGAACTTCTAGAGCAACTTAATACTTATGAAGAACTGTTGCTACACTAAAGGAGGATAAGCATGAGAACAATATGCTTATTATTTCAAATATTCTTGGACACTTGATGGGAAAGATATTGAGGAAGGTGGAAAACATCCACAATAATTATTCCCAAATGATGATAGTAATTGATAGGTTTTCCAATGATAAAGCAAGGGCTATTCCCATAATGAGAATATGGGTTCCCAGACTTAATTCTTTAATTGGAATGTGAAAAGGATATGCACATGATCCTAATAAGCCTAAGGAGATTGTCCCCACATATACAAATTTCAAGACAATAGGGGAATATCAAGGATTGGTAGATCCCTTAGAGGATAAATTAAAGGAGATGATTAAGGAGTTTGATGAGAGAAATCTAGCATATTTCTTGAAATAAAGAAGCCTAATGGAGAAATCAAGCCTTGTGGTGTATGAAAACACAATTTAAGAGCATCACAACAACACTAGCTTTTCTTATTTGCGATAAGGAAACATTTGACATAGGCCTCATGAAAAACAATTTGGATAAGCTCTAGGACAAATCAATTCTTGGAGGAATTTGAAAAAGAGTATGATCATGTAGTTGTCAAGTATGGTACATATAGAGCTAAATTGGATGACTTCCTTGCATTTAAGTGGCCAACAAAAGAGGAATACAAGCTTCGGATGATAAATACAATAATCTACCTTAGTTATAAAGCTTTGATGATCTGACATTGATTATTCTTTCATTCTTTATTGGGGTGATGATATTATTTTATTCTTTATTGTCTATTCGGCATCATTTGGAATCTTCATCAACTTCAACAGGACTTTTGTATTCTACTAGGTTTGACTTTTTGTACTCATCTACCTAGTCAGCATTCCCCAATCCTTTTGGTATCAAATGAAGATAGATAACGAGTGGAAAAATGAGTTACAATAGTCTTCTATGAGTACATTTTGGAAGCAACAAGATTTTCAACTGCACATGCAATGACATTTGTCCCTTTTGAAACATTCGCTCCACGAGTAGTTGTACTTGTATCTTGTTATGTAAATGTTTGTCAAATGAAAATGTGACATGCGTAATTTGGCCTGAGGCTTGTTTTGCTCCCTTGTTTCTATAAAAGGGAATTCAAGGCCATTTGCATGTGATCTTGGAGATCTTTGTACTATAGATCATTTGTAATTGAGTCTATGTTTTGGTCGATGTCATTATCAGAGAATAGGATTGTTTTGTAGTCTATAAATTTTGTATGACAATACTAGCATCAATTAATGAGTATACAGTGGCATATTTTTAGGCCAATTGTCTCCTATATGTAATCTTTGTTGCATTTATGAATGAAATTTGATCAAGGATCATTTTTTTCATCTCCACAGCGTTTTCTATGTGTGAATATTTTTCTTATGGCTTTCATTCAAGTAATGAATTAAATGCTTTAAGGAAGATATTGAATGTTGTGAATGTTCACAAGGAGTTGTAAGTAGAATTGGTTTGAAATTATAAAGAGTAGTAGTGTAATGCATTATTACATAGCTTTATGGTGTTTGGGTAAAAATACTATTATATGAGTTTTAATTACATTCATCTGCTTCTTCATGCCCTAGGTTAAGGCACCAGTCTCTTGTACTTGTGTTCAATACAACTCCCTAGTCACTACTTTGAAAATCAAATGAATCATCTATGTTTCAAGCAATAATTTTTTTTGCTTAATCTTATTCCCATGTTCCCTAAGCAAGTAAATTCATAAAACCTCAAGAATCCAGCTAATTCTTGTGTTTATTTGTAATTCTTGGTTCCATTTATGAGAACATATCCGTTAGCTAAACAATATTCTATATAATTGTGGATTTTCTACATCCACCTGTTCCCTTCAAATCCAAGTGAATATTGTAGGATCACCCTCCTAGGTATTGCAAACCTTGAAGTGTAGAGGAGATAATCGCAGAAACCATCTCTTGTTTGTTGGCTAACCCCTTGCAAATTTCATTTATCTGAAATAGCTATTCTATAGATAGTTGTGAGATTATGGTTGGGAAAATTAAAACACAAATGCAACCATAATTAGACGCAATCAGATTGGGTGTTAACACATCCTATTGGAGGAGGATGGATGACATGTTATTCATTGTATAATCCACCCTTATGGCTTATGAGAAGGGGATTTTTTTCATTCTCGCATTTATGGAAACAAAAGATGATTCTTTGAGATTCTTGAGGGAGAATAGAGGGTTTTTTAAAAGAGATTAGGGGTCATGGTGGCTCTTTAGAATTAAGGGAGCACAAAGAAATATGTCTTCATGCTTTGTTATTTATGTTGTTGCATTTGTGTATGGATGTAGTGTAAAAAATGATTACATTATTATGTGTTAAGTGTAGAAGAGAAATTATGTTCTATTGCTTTCTTAAGTGTACTATTGGAAAAATATTATCAGATAAATAATAGTATCCTCATTTAGGATTGAGGTTGTGTTCAAACCAATCCCTCTCTTTTGTGTTCCATAAGTGTGTACCCATGTAAATGATTGTATAATTTTATGTTTGTTGTATGTCCATTGGTTTTTCTAAATGAGTCTTTTAGCTTAAGGGTGGACTGCTTGTGCCAACCCTATGGTTGGGAGGTGAGTACTCCCCTTGGAAATGGTTTTTCCTCCATAAAACTTATGAAGACAAGCCTTGGATTAAGTCATTGATAGAAATTATTCGTTTGAAGGATTTGAATTTTTTATTTGTACAACTTTGATTTATTTGTAACATAATAAAGTCATATTCTTAAATTTAGTATGAATTAGTTTATGTAATCATTTGAAGAGAGATCAATACCCATTTAGAAATTTGAAAATATACTCTTTAAATTTTATTGTTGAAAAAAAAAAGATATTGTTAGTTCCTACCAAAGGCAAAAATGCTAATGCATCCATTAGGTTTTATAGTTGGTAACAAATTAACCAATGAGAGCAAAATTAAAATAAGTTGACTAGATTTTCCAATATCCTTTTTTCTCAAATTTGTTTCAAAATATCAAAATGAATTTATCTATCATTTCATTGGACAATAGATATAAATATTCTTATCAGTGTGGCATAAGCTATATAATTAATTGCACCTTTTTTTTTTAATGATTCATTTGATAATGACATTATTTTGTATGCATTCTTGTAATCAATGCATACGTTATATTGTAATATAGATTAGACTTTTTCATTTTTTAATAAGATCCTTTTCAAAAGCCTATTTATGTTTTGACTACTACTTTATCTCCTGCCATTATAAGGAAGCTTGCTAATAATGTTGATATAATGAATTGACTTTTCTCT
Source organism: Sequoia sempervirens (assembly GCA_007258455.2). Lineage (NCBI taxonomy): Eukaryota > Viridiplantae > Streptophyta > Pinopsida > Cupressales > Cupressaceae > Sequoia > Sequoia sempervirens. The sequence continues at coordinate 22,415,040 of VDFB02026320.1, read as the reverse complement.
ATTTTATTTCATGCTTGTAATCAATGCAAAAGATTGGACTTGACAATTTCATGGGGAACAAATTTGACTAGATTGCCAATTTTTATTTTATTTTATTATCCTCTTGACTTCTTGCTTGTTGATTTCCATGGTAGATGACAAATGTTATTTAGACAAAAAAAATTGAGCTGATGGTTTTCTTCAAGTACATTCTATTGTGCATTTTTGTCCTTTAAATTTAGACAATTTATTGATTCTAATATTTTTGGTTTGTTACAAGTTGAGGGAGATTTTTTGGATGTTTTTTTTTTTTTTCTCTCTTTTTGGGTTGTATTTGATAGGCAGTTGGATTCTTGATTACAAGGATTGAAATTGATGGGGTTTAAGATTTACATTTAGTATAACTAAACTTGAAATTGTACATATAGTGAATTCATTCAAGCATTCAAAGTCTATTTTTAGAGTCACACTTAAGGAAAATATTAGAGAGACCCCAAGCTAGGAATACCAAAACTTAAAACTTTGAAAACTTGAACACACTTAAGGAAAGTATCAGAGAGTCCCCAAGCTTATAAATTTTTAGAATTTTTGCATTTTTCAACACATGAGACGCATGTGAGAGATGAAACAGAATAACATAGGAAAAATTTAACAAAGGAGACCCAATTGAAGATTTCTTAGATTGGTTATCTATGTTTAGTGAAACAAGGCCTAAATGTTCAAAGGATTTGGACTCAACCATAAATAAACACAATCAAATTGGGCACATTAACATATCCTATTGGAGGAGTATGGATGACATTTTATTCTCCGTATAATCCACCCTTATGGCTTATGATAGGGGGATTTTTTCATTTTGGAATTTATGGAAAGAGAAGGCGATTCTTTGAGAATTCTTGAGGGAGAATAGAGGAATTTTTAAAAGATTTTAGGGGTCATGTTGGCTTTGTAGAATTGAGGGAGCACAAAGAAATATGTCTTCATGCTTTGTTACTTTTGTTGTTGCATTTGTGTATGGATGTAGTGTAAAAAATAATTACATTATTGTGTGTTAAGTGTAGAAGAGTGATTGTGTTCTATTGCTTTCTTAAGTGTACTCTTGGGAAAAAAATTGCCAAATAAATAATAATATTCTTGTTTAGAATTGAGGTTGTGTTCGAACCAATACCTCTCTTTTGTGTTGCACAATTGTGTACCCATGTAAATGATTGTATAATCTTGTTTTTTTTGTTGTATGTCCATTGGTTTTCCTACTTGGCTCTTTTAGCTTAGGGGTGAATTGCTTGTTTCAATCTTATGGTTGGGAGGCAAGTACTCCCCTTGGAAATGGTTTGTCCTCCATGAAACTTATGAATACAAGCCTTGGATCAGGTCATTGATAGAAATTGTTCATTTGAAGGATTTGAATTTTTTATTTGTACAAATTTGATTTATTTGTAACTTATAAATGGATAAAGTCGTATTCTTAAAAAAAATTGATAAAACTCATTCCCACTCATTATAAGAAAGAGAGATCAATGCCAAAAAAAAAAAATTGAGATATAGTCATATTCTTAAATTTAGTATAAATTGGTTTACATAATAGTTCAAAGAGAGGATCAATACCAATTTAGAAATTTGAAAATATACTCTTGAAAGTTATTGTCGAAAGAAATAGATATTATTAATTCCTACCAAAGACAAAAATGTTAATGCATCTATTAGGTTTTATAGTTGGTAACAAATTAATCAATGAGAACAAAAATAAAATAAATTGACTAAATTTTCTAATATACATTTTTTTCCAAATTTGTTTCAAAATATCAAAATGAATTTATCTACCATTCCATTGGATGATAGGTATGAATATTCTTATGAGTGTGACATAAGCTATTGGATTCATAATTAATTGCATATTTTGTATTTTAATGACTCATTTGATAATGACATTATTTTGTATGCATTCTTGTTTACAATCAATACATACATTATTTTGTACTGTAGATTGGACTTTTTTATTTTTTAAATAATGTATCCATTCAATCTAAATGGAAGGTCTTTTTCATAAGCCTATTTATATTGACTCCTAATTTACCTCCTATCATTATAAAGAAACTTACTAATAATGTTGATATAATGAATTCAAATGCAAAAAATTAGAATTTGACACTTTCATGGTGAGCAAATTTGACTAGACTGCAAATTTTTATTTTATTTTATTATCCTCTTGACTTCTTGCTTGTTGATTTCCATGGTAGATGACAAATTTTCTTTAAACAGGAGAATTTGAGTTGATGGTTTTCTTCGAGTACGTTCTGTTGTGCATTTTTGCCTTCTAAATTTAGATAATTTATTGATTATAATCTTTCTGTTTTGTTACAAGTCCAGGCAGATTTTTGGATGTTTGATTTTTTTCCCCTTTTCTTTTTGGGTTGCATTTGGTGGGTGGTTGGATTCTTGATTACAGGGATTAAAATTGATGGTGTCTAAGATTTACAGTTAGTATAATTGAACTTGAAATTGTACAGAAAGTGAATTCAATCAAGCGTTCAAAATTTATTTCCAGGGTCGCACTTAGATGCAACTACTGGAGTTTGCTCCCAGAATACATTTTACATTTCAAATTGCAAATTGCAATTCTATTTCAGATCTCAAGCCTTGCAAACCAGACTTCGGCCCCGATTTGAAAAGGGTAATTCTTTTTGGAACACTCAAATGATACGCTGCAATGGGAAATCGAAAATCCAGAGTATATATATATAAAATGAAATCCATGTAAAGGGTATAGAAACTTTTGGGGTAAATGTTAATGGAAGATTTAAAACTAAATTCCGCTAATTTGTTAGTATTCCCCATGCCTGTGTCAAAGCAGGAGCCTTAGATCAGGGTATGGACATTTATGGACATTCATCAACACATATTGGAAGGTGTATTTTTGTCAGATATTATAGTTGGAAATGGTATTATAGACAAGGCAAGCAAGTTGTCTAGCAAAAGAAATGTGACCTCATGAAATGCCATTAATGGCTTGGGGGGTCGCTGCAGGTGGGGGGCCACCAACCCCACCATCCTATTTGACTTGGGTGGGAGGAAATAAAGTTTGCCCCGGGGTGGGAAAGACCCCACCACGCTATTTTCCTTGGGGTTGGGAGGGAATTCTAATTGAGGTAGATGTCGTTGGATAGGAGCTGCACCAAATAGATTCATTAAAAACGTCTTGGAAACTTCTAAATGGAGTTGTAAAACTAAAATTTGCAACTATTGAAAGCTTCTTTTGTGCCAATACCAGAATGGGAGTTATCATGGGGTTGGACATCCATCAAAGGAGAATGGAAAGAGAAATTTTGTCAGAAGATATTATATTCATTACTACCAGTAGATATTTATGCAAAATGTGGAGTCACAGTTAAGGCATGCGAACTATTTGATAAAACTTCTCAAAGAAATGTGGTCTAATGGGAGCATGTAAAAGTCAGAGCATGGGATCATGAACAAGGTGAATGAACTGTTTGAAAAAATGCCTTGAAGAAATGAAACTCAAGTGGAAATGTATTAATTGCTTCATGGATTCAAGGGTCTAAAACTATAACAAAATTTCTTCTTGACGCCAAACCAGAAAATTCATTGATGAATACAATTGAAGGGTCTACTAACCATAGATGAGTGAAAGTGTTCTTTTGTGATCAATGTATAGCTTCAAATGAAAAGAGTGATATAAACATTGGTGAACCTGGCCCTATCAATTTATTAGATATTGATCCTCTCCTCATCACATGGACATATTATCATCTTTCCTCATACACAACTACAAGAAGGGTTCAATGGAATGTGGGCGTTGCTAAAATTGGTGTTGTTAGTGCTGGGTTTTCTAGGTCAACATCCAAACGAATTGGCAGTTTTCCAGTTGCTTTGACACATGAAAGGAAGATCTAAGTATATCAACCACTTCATCATCAGAATGAACTTGAATTCCAATTGAAATTGTGTTGGAAATGGACTATGATAAGTAGGGCATTCTCCTACTACCTCTTGTTGAGAACATGCTTAGTGCATTATTCAACAAAGGGAATAAAAAAAGCCTTCCATTGAATTAAGAAAATGGTATCTGTGAAATTGAAATGAACCATTTGGAAAATATTAAAATCTAGTAGACCTGTCTGTTCCTAGAGTTTGTGATCTTTATATGTATATAAAACACTTGATTCAAGATTTGCTTGATTTGATAGACATGTTGACTTATTTACTCTCATTGCAAGATTAGAAATTTCTTGGTTTCTTGGAGCATAGAAATAATCAAGAAATTACTTCAAATTGATGAAGGTTACTAAGAAACAAGTGGAATCTTAAATAAAAGATGAGACTACATCTTATTCTCTAGATGATGATTCAATGCATGATATGATATGATGTAAATCAATAAACAAGCATACATGTTCTGGAGAAGCTAAGTTGATGGATGTTGTTGAACCATCATATGTCATTTTAAATACATCAATTGATTATGATGATCTCTTAAAAGAAGACAGTCTACAGAACATTTCTGTGTAGGAAATTGAAGAAGAAACACAAAAGAGAGTATGTTGAATCTGGTCAAAACCTGGTTTTTGATAGTCTTAGGATAGAAGTTAATAGAAGATTGGGGATATCTCGTATGAAGGCAAAGAAATTCACTTTGGAGAAAGAACTATCAAATGTTGCGGATGTAGTTGCTTTAGCCGTAAAGAAAGACCTTGAGAGGTCTAGTAAAGCATTTGAAACAGTATAGAGAAGGATTGATTTGTAAATTTTACGAAGATGTCTTGAAAATGTAGGCTCAAAAGTGAGAGCTTTAGATCTTCTTAGGTTAGCTTCTCATAGTAGAAATAGAGGCAGTATTATGTTTCAAACATGGCATGAAACAGGGGTGCAGATAAGTGTGCAAGAGACAGTAGAAATGTTGTGAGATGAATCCTCTTGGCTCTGTGATTCTTGGAAGAGGAAGGTGTTGTGAATGTTTCATTCAACTAATGGACAAAGATTTCAAGGTCTCTGTCGTACCTAAATTATTGTATCCCTTGTATGAGCCTACCAGATTCTTTATGCAGAAGGGCTTTAATGAGGTAGTAGTCATGATGGCCACATTTCATTACCCAAAGATGGTGTTTTAGTATTCTTGAAGGGAAAAGTCGAGCATGTCCACTAGAAATCTTCCTATGGAGCAAGAGTTATTATGGTTAATGGGATTGAATAGGTTTAGTATCATGCTAATGGTGAACACAATACTAAACTTTCGAATCCATTCCCAAATCCCAACAACTATAATGTAAAGGAATTAACCTTGCTCTCATGTTTATCTCAAAACTTGAGTGAAAAATGGCTTTAAAGATTGGATAAAGGAGGAGAATTGGAAAGATCCTATGTTAACAAGTATACCAATAGATCAACAACCTTCACCAATAAACAAGCAGTCATTAAATTTGAATAATGCAGAATTTCTGGATTGAAATTGTGTATGATTTTTTACATCAACGTTTTGGATTATGTTTCATGATCCATCATCAGGATAATTCTCTTCCCCTTATCTGCTTATCATCTCGATGATGGATCATGGAGCATGATCCAAAATGTTGATGTAAAAAATCATACACAATTTCAATCCAGAAATCTCTGCACTATTTAATCATGAACTATGAAAACTTATGACTATTAATTAAGTCATTGAACTTGTTATTTTACTATTATTCCCTTTAAACTTTTAGTTAATAAATTAGAATAATTGTGTCATCTGCATCGCCAATACTTCCAAAATTAGATAAAATTATGCTTCGACCATATGCTTCCAAAAAAAAAAAAAAAAATCTTGAACTTACACAAAGCTTCAGAGGACGACTATATTTGGGTTTATATATCATGTGGAAGATTTAATAACATGTATACATTTCAAGAGACAAATATACAGACATAACATTCATAACATTTCATCATGCACTCAGGAAGTATTTCCTATCTACTTATATAAAAGCTACCCAAAGACCCACTAAATTCCCAAAGACCCACTAAATTTGATTATCTGAAAGGAGTATCATAATAGAAGACAGTCTGCATTATCTATAAAAATATTGAAACATAATATGTATATTAAGAGAATAGAATGTCTATGGGTTCTTGCTTTGTTGTGTATAAATATAATTTGTTTGAGCTGTTAGAGTTCTATGATCTAAGCATTCCTCCTCCATATTATTATCATATCGCTTCACTTTTGGTTTCTTTTTCTCTACATTGCTAGCAAACTATAAACAAAACACAGAGAAGGTTAGCCTAAATAATCTCAACAAAAGAACCCAATTAAGTTCTCATGAAAATTATATTCCCAATCTTATAGTGTGCTTTATCTACATTTGATCTTTTATGAACAATATGGGAGCTTGTTGAGAACCTGCAAACAAACAAAGATGCAAGAAAATAAGAAGATAATTAGTAAAAAATGGCATTTCCCAAACAATTCTAATCATTTCTGTAACGTTGAAGCATATTTAATCTATATCCGTACAAATGAAACAATAAATAGTATACAGTTATTAAATTTTCAACTAGTTATAGCCTCTATATATAGGTAAAAAATGAAACAAAAACCTCTTAGAAATGGGTGGAAATATTTTATTTCATGAACATTGATTGCATTTCCCTCAGAATTTTGTCCTTCACAATTTATCCAGTTGACTTTGGACCAATGACTGATAAAATTCAACAACCATATCAAAATTCACTCTTATGGGTATAGAGTGAGACAGGAAAACTTGGAAAGTAGTTTTTCAAAATCATTTAAAGAATATAAAAATAACAATGAAACCAAAAAATCTACATAATGAACAACAGAAAATATATAAAAAATAAAATTATTTTATTGCTTTCTTTTTTCATTACATTCTAGGATACAATGTTGTATATATAGATTTAAGAATATAATCAAAATCTACAATTGTTTATAAACAAATAATTAATTCATGAATTAATGTTCATTATCATTCATTCTCCTCCATAATAAATATTGGAAAAAAAATGGTCATTATTCCATACTTTCTCCCCTATAATGAACATTTTGAATAAAATCTCCAAAATACGTGTTGCAGCACTATCTTGACTTAGGGCCTCTCCCTAACCATCTCCCAAAAACAGTGAATTTGCATTCTTCAATCATTGATGCAATCAAAGATGATCAACCTACAAGTGAACATTGTGAGTCACTCTTCTAGTGCTCACTCCAATAAAAAATGATCAAACTACAGTTGACCATTTTGAGTCACTCTTTCAGTGTTCACTCTTTCAGTGTTCACTCCAAATCATGACCATGCATGTTCATCTTCTCTATATCTGCAATGTTCAAAACTCAGTAACCTACAATCTCAAAATCTTAATCAAATTGGATATCAATAATCTTGGGACCTATCTCACAATCCAACCATAAATTTGCAATTTTTCGGACCAAATAATGTCCAAAGCTATCACCAACAACTTGTACAAAATTTGAAATAAACCAACAATGACACAAAATCCACAAATCTGCAAAACATTTGAAGCACACATCACTCATCTCTGTAAATCTTCATTTAAATCTTTCATACACATACCAACAAATATCCCTTCTATAAGAAAAGCACACTACAACAACTGTATCAACATCATCAAAATAAGTCATAAAAATGCAAATCGAAGGCATCTCAAACATAAAAAGAATCCATAACACTTTGAAGACAAGAAAAGTCAATCTTATCATCACCAATAGTAGTGCCAATATCATTTTTATCACTGACAATATTACCAACATCCTTATCATCACCAACAACATTATCAACACCATTGTCATCTCCAACATGAGCTTCAACAACATTCAATATAACCTTATTTGGAGCATCTTGCTCAGTCTTTGTCAAAGATGTCACACCTGTAGTATTTAAAGAACCATCTAATGTCTCTCTTGGGACTAATCCAAACAAAGGATTAGCAACACATAACACAAATTTTTGCACTTTCTTTTGAAAACAATGAGATGAGTCATGAGTATATTGACCACATAAAGAACAAAGGTGTAGATTAAAACAAGAAATTGATGTATGGCCATGACGACCACAACAAGAACACAATTTTGGTTGAACCAAATTATTACTTGTAGAGAAATATTCAACTTAATGTGCATTCATAAGCCATCCAAATACAAACTTGATGAGTTTCAAATACTTTGGAACATAAAACTCAACAACACCCTTATAACCAAGACCACATTTTCCTTTATTTATTTTTCAAGATTTCCAAACTCTCATAATTGGATTTTGATTCACATGATGTGTGGAAGTAATAGAATGGAACATCTTATTCAACAAATTTCTTTTGTGCTAAGGCATTGGGTGTTTGCTCTTGTAACCTATCTCTTTCTTGTTGTAGCAAAATATATTGAGCACAAATTGCATATAAGTAGGCTGAAATAACCTCCAATATTTTGCTATTTGATTAGCTTCTTTTAAGTTGTCAATTTTAATGTGTAGAGATAAAATGTCATCTTCAAAAGAGTTGATCCCATGATGTAAGATCAACCGATAATTCTCAAAAAAATGCTACAAAAAATTCTTTTTATCACAAAAAAAGACCTTATAACTCCAATTTCACCCTTATCACTCAAAACACCCTTATTTTTCTTAAATAATGCATACTTATCCCTTTATATACAACACCTTACTACTCCATATTTACCAAAAAAATGTTCAAATAAAGTTCTTTTCCATATGTAAATTTTGTAGATAAAGCACATTCATTATGTTCTACAATACATTAGCCCTCTTTACAAAGAGTGATATATATGCAACATAGATTTCTATAAGGAAGCTAAGGTAGCGAAACAACTTCCTACACTAATCTTGAGAGGAGAATAATGCAAAACTTTTACAGTTCTTTAACAATTATAGCCGTAATACAACACCCTCATAAAATAGGGTTACATTTTAGGGCAAGACGGGCCAGCAAAATATATGTCATTAGATCTAAAACCTAATAACGAACGGTCCAGATTTACAATGTATCATTATTTAATGTATGTTAGCCATTTTAGAAGTTTCTTGAAAAAGTTAACACGCTCACATTTTTCTCTTTGTTTCCATTATATACACTTATCGGTGTAACTAGGAAATATATATAAATATAGATACATCCTATCAACATTAAACTGTATATAATTCAAGGTTGAGACACATTTTCCCAACAAATCTCCCACTTGTCGAACACCTTGCAAGAGCAATGTGAGGGTGTAAACATCGTCTCTTTAATTGCTAGGGGCCAAAAGGCCCACAGTCTTTGAGCACCATCTAAACTTCTCTATACTCACGGGATTAGTTAAAGAATCAGCAACATTCATCAGAGTCTCTACCTTAACTAGCTTCACCCTGCCATCTTCGACCATATATCTAACAAAATGATATTATACATCAATGTGCTTGGTCCTGGCATGAAATGTCGGGTTCTTGGCTAGACATATCACACTCTAACTATCACAATAAATTGTCACTACACCTTGTTTTATTCCAATATATGAACATAGTCTCTTAAGCCAAATGGCTTCTTTACAAGCATGAGTAGCTGCCATATACTCTACTTTAGTAGTGGAAAAAGAAACCACAGCCCGTCGCTTACTCATCCAACTGATTGCACCACCGAATAAAGTAAACACATAAGCACTGGTGGATTTTCTACTATCAACATCACCTACCCAGTCTGAATCCACATAACCATGAATATCAAGGGAAATCTCATCTTCAGTCATATTACTATGATAACATAAGGAATAATCTGAGGCACTCCACAAATATCTAAAGACTCTTTTAACTGCATCCTAATGAACTCTGCCAAGATTAGACATATATCTGGAAAGAACTCCCACTGCTTGGGCAATGTGTGGTCTTGTACAAACCATAGCATACATAAAACTTCCAACTACACTCTGGTAAGGCACTCTACTCATGTCTTCCATCTCTAATGGGGATGTTGGAAAATCTGAAATAGATAACTTTGTTCCAATTGAAATAGGAACACACAATGGTCTACAATCCTACATATCAAACCTCTATAAAATTGAGTTGACATACTTACTTTGGCCAAGACATAGTTTTTTGTTCACTCTATCTCTTTTAATTTTCATCCCAAGAATGTGTTTAGTTTCACCAAGATCTTTCATTTCAAATTTAGCAGCAAGTTGAGATTTCAGTTCTAAAATCATACCTTTCCCTTTTCCAATAAATAACATATCATCAACAAGGCAGGGGGTCTAGATCGATTGGTTAAAACATCATGTTACAGGCAAGAGGTCACGAGGTCTAGTCTCCCGCCAAACCTGTGGTATCGGAGGGCATTTCACACCAGCGCCACTAGTCACATGAGAACAAGTTTACCAAGTGCACTGCAATTTATAAGGGGACGGATACCTGACCAATTCCTACAGTCTAAAATAAAAAATAAAAAATAACATTTCATCAACATATAATGCAATAAATAGGAAATGATCACCATCAGTTTAATAATAAACACAATGATCTAATTTAGAATGCTCAAATTCCAAACTCAAGCCATACAAAGATTTCTTCAATTTGCAAACCAACTTACTTTTACCTTTCACCACGTAGTGCTCTGGTTGTGTCATATAAATATCCTCCTCCAAATAACCATGAAAGAAAGCAATTTTCATATCCATCTGCTCAACCTCTAAATCATAAGTAGAAATAATAGAAAGCAAAAATTTAATGGATGTCATTTTTGCAACAGGAGAAAATATCTCACCATAATCAACACCCTCAACTTGAGAGTAACCCTTCACAACCAACCTTTCTTTATACTTCTCAATACCTCCATCTAAACCAATATTTTTCTTGAACACCGATTTGCAACCAACAGGTTTTTGTCCTTCAGGAAATGGTACAATATCCCATGTATCATTCTTTTTCAAAGATGACATTTCTTCATCCATAGCAATCTTCTAGGATTTTGCATCATTCATACCTAGCGCCTCTTCTACATATTTGGGTTCATCCATGTTAGTATTCAAAGCAAAAATACATCTCCAATCATCAGGTGAATACCTTTCAGGTGGTTGTCTATGCCTTGTAGACCTACGAACAAGCTAAGTTGGAGGTTCTTCCTCCATTTTTGAAGATCCAGAACTAGATGAGCTCTCCTCAACTTCTTGTCTATCCTTGGGCCTCAATTCAACTTTCTCAAGTGTAGAAGGAAATTGAATCGCATCTTACTATTTACTTTTTTTGGCTACAATGTAACAAAGGAAGGCTTAGTTTCTCTAAAAATAACACTTCTACTATGTATTACCTTTTGTCCAATAGGATCCCAAAGCTTGTATCCTTTCACACCATAATTGTATCCAATGAAGATACATTTCACAACCTTGTTCTCCAACTTTGTTTGCTTCTCCTTTGGCACATGTGCATATGCCTCACAACCAAAAACTCTAAGATGTCTCAATAAAGGTTTGTGACCGACCATGCCTCTATAGACATCTTATCAACAAGAGTTGATGTAGGAGACATGTTAATCAGGTAACAAGCAATGGAAACAGCTTCAATCCAAAACCTTTGTTCTAGACCAACACCACTTAACATACTCCTAGCCTTCTCCATCAGTGTCATGTTCATTCTTTCTACAACTCCATTCTGTTATGGAGAATACAGAGTTGTCTTCTATCTATGAATACCACAATCTTTACATAATCTATCAAAATCATTAGAGAAAAATTCACCGCCATTATCAGTCCTTAAACATTTTATTTTCTTTTTGTGAATGTAAATCTTAAGAAAGCTAAACATGATTGTAATAAGCAATTTAAAACAATGTAATTAGCTAAATCAAGTTACATTCCTAATGAAATTCTTGCAAAGTTAAACTAGGAAGCCATTAAAACTTGAAATAATGCTCAAATCGCACAAAGAATCCTAATTAAACTCAACAAACCTCATCCCATTGGGGGATTGGTGTTGCATCAGATGTGAAATTCAGCCCTTTCTGAATACCATTTTGTGGAAATAAGCTTGGATGATGTTAAATCAAATGCTCTCAAATGGATGTGATAAAATCCAATTGCCCTCGAAGATGGTGATAGCAATTGGAGTATGCAAATGTGTATAATATGGATGCTCAAATGAAATTTGGATCCTTTACACCCCAAAATGAGGAGTATTTATAGATAAATGATTGAATCAACGGTTGAGATCAAATTGGTTAATCAATGGTTCAAATTGAATAGAAGACGAAACATGGATCAAGGATTCCAATCAACGGTGGCAATTGGAAGATCACATGGATCAAAGAAGTTAATCAAGGGTTACAATTTAGTTTAAATGTGCAAGTTCCTTAATTTTAGGAAGAATGTTGGAGGATGTTGGAAGATATTTAGAAGATATTTCCATTTGGAGGGAAGTTTGAATTAGAGGATATTATTTGGAATATTCCTTTACAAGTGGAGGAAATTGGAGGATCAAGAAATTAGGCAATTAAATAATTAAGATTATTATTTAATTATGCAAGATGAAGAATTTAAGATTTAATTAAACAATTTAGATCATTTAATCAAAAATAGGGATTAATTTAATCAAATGAGGAGAATTACGGTGTTTAATTAAATAATTTACTTTATTTAATCAAACAAGATAGAAATTAGTGTGCAAGGGTGAATTAATTAAACAAATTTGATTCATTTAATTAATAGGAGAAGTTGATTAATTTAATTAAACAATTTGCATTATTTAATTAAACAGAAGAAATAAGATCAAAATAAGAAGAAAATGGTGTTAGTGTGCAAGTCAAATGCGTAATATCGATCAAGACATTTTTAAGTGTCTACATTTTTCCCCTCTTTGAATCAAGGTACTTGCTACATTGGTTCAAAGACTAGACACTTTCAGATTAATACTACTGCTTGAATCAAAAATTTAAAAATTCATGATCTTTCAGGATGCCCCACTATTGCCCCAATGAAAGGAATTATGCTGGTATGTTGCCCCCTCAAGAGATCGAGCGAAAAAAAATGATTTTCAAGTCGAGATCGTGATAAAATAACAAGAGTGGTTCTATTGATCAGAGGACAAAATATATTTTTTTAGAACGCTCAAATGTTTGATGTAGACAAACTTTATGATGCATAGATAGTCATCGACCATGGGTAGCCTCATGTATATTTTGATATATCACACAAATTCAATACATGGATAGAAATGTTAGTAAGAATAGAAGAATAAGATGGAGTAAGATGTATAGAAGTAGAATAATGAGATGGATATTGATTAACCATTATTTTTTTAGATTGATTCAAAAGTCCAACAAGCCTATGATCATTTGAGACTTTATTAGATATGGTGATGAGAAAGATGATTTGCTTATTTCATAGGATTGAGATAAAGACTGGTAGTATTCCTTATTTTTTATATAACAAATAGATATTGTAGACACTAAAAAATGTCCTAAGCCTACAAACACTATTTTTCAAATCAATTCCTCCTTCTACTTGTATAATTAAATAATTTTAATTATTTAATTATCTTCTAAGGTCATATTCCTCTATTAATTAAATAATTCTTAATTATTTATTTAATTAATTTTCTCCTTATTCCTCCCTTGATTAATTAAATAAATTTTATTTATTTAATTACGTCACTAATTAATTCACTTTTCCTCTATAATTAAATAAATTCCAATTTTATTTAATAATTTTTCATTTTTCTACTATAATTAAATAATTATTTTAATTATTTAATTATTCATTAGCTTTTTCTTTATAATTAAACAAATTTTATTTATTTAATTATTTTCCACCTTTCCCTCCACTATTAAATAATTATTTTAATTATTTAATATTTTATCCTTTTCCTCGACTTTTAATTAAATTGTTATTTTAATTAAAAGTCAACCTTTTCCCTTTCTTTTATAATTAAATAATCATTTTTATTTAATTATTCACTTCCCCTCCTAAATTAAATAATTTTATAATTATTTAATTTTCTCCAACAGATACAATGCATCAAGGTATTGAAAACTAGGATGGCATTGTATCTAATGCAATGGACTTTAACTCTGCAAATAGATAAGAGTATCCTTGTTCACACCTGACATACAAAAACCTTGCTAGAATGCACTTCAGAAATTTAGAACATCTTGAACCAAAACACAAAGAGGCATAACCTATCAATGCAATAGTCAACAATTTGCTCCACACACCTTCCACACATACTTAACAAAGCAAGTATTCGCCAAGGTTATATTACAAAGATATCCAACGAGCACAACAAAAGAAAGAAAAAGATCAATGCCCCATCCCTTTATCTCTAAATCATTTTGATAGACATCATCGAGAGGTCTTGGGAATGAACGCAATAAAATAAATCATCAAAAAAGATCAAGTAAGCAAACAAGTCAATGTTGTTCATATCTCTTGCCAAAACTAAACTATGATGATGCCTGATGTTGATGTCCATTGTCGGAAGTGTATCTACTAGGACATGTTTATCAAATGATGTTGAAACTAACTAGATGATAGGTCGTTGATACGAGTGTTAGTCAATCTATTTACTTAGTGATTTAGACTCAAGACTTTTTATGTTTAAGTTTTACTCTTTACGACTTGCTATACTTATTTGGACACTTGTTTTGACAAAGGTTGAAAGATGTCGATCAATTTATTATGAGTGAAAGTTTTATTGCGAGTGAAGATGAAATGGGTGGTTTGTTTTTTAACTATTTGGATTTTTTTGGAATTTTGCAATGTTTTGAGGCCGTTTTGATTTTTGGTTTATGTGAATGTTTATGTTTTTGGAATATTTTGAGGTTGTTTAGGGTTTTGAATGTTTTACCAATGCTTTGATTTTCCAAGATTTCGACCAAGACTCAAGACTAAGGGGACTATTCTAGGGCCTCAGGGGCTCATTGAAAGATGACCTTGCCTACGTTATCCACGCAGAGGCTCGTAGTTCACTAACTTCGACCAGGTAATTGTTTACTGATGAGATATGAACATTGATTTGATGTTAGTTTATTATGATAGACTCCTAAAGGACTAACCTAATGCATCGGGGGCACATCAGTGATGGCCTTGCCTACGTTCAAGCTTAGAGACAATATAGTTTGACAACCATGTTTTTGACTTTTTTGATGTTTTAGACCTGTTTATGGATTTTGATGATCTGATTTGGGTGTTTTTGACTTTTTTGAAGATGTTTTGGATCTTTTTAGATTTTTGAAGATGTTTTGAATGTTTTTAGATTTTTGAAGATGTGTTTTGGATGTTTTTAGATTTTTGAAGATGTTTTGGATGTTTTTAGATTTTTGAAGATGTTTTGGATGTTTTTAGATTTTTGAAGATTTTTTGGATGTTTTTAGATTTTTGAGGATTTTTTATTGTTTTTGGATTTGTAGTGTTCCATTATTTTTGGATTTTGAGCGTTTTCCAATGTTTTTGGATTTTGTGCTTACAAATGTGTTGACCAATTTTATTTTGCATTATAAATGTTTGGACCACCACATGAGTTGGAGGATATAGATCAAGATTTATTCTCGAATCAAGATGTAAGTATCTGCTCCCAATGTCTACCAATGTATGAAATGCCATGGATTAATGTTTGGAAAAATGAATGGATGGATTTCCAAGGATTATCTTGTGATAAGATAATGTATTTAGATAGGGGATGCTCATTTGGATAATGCTTCATGCTCAGATAATGTTGGGTAGGATTAATGATAATGACCCATGTCAAGATGTTTACCATAAGCATGTGTAAAGTGTACACCAAACTTTTGTCAAGATCAAGATAATTTGGAAGATGGATAGAGATGTGTGAAAATGGATTGGATAAGGGATCATGGATATGGGTGAGATGAGATGCTTCCACCTAAATTGGTGCATGTAGATGCTCGATTCTACACATGATGCCTATTTTCCAAGTTTTCATCATGGTACTTGTCCAAAGTGCCACTGTAGTGGTTTTCACTGGAGGACAATTTTTTTCTTGACTATTTTCTTGATTTTTTTATTTGATTTTAAGCTCATGTTGAACCACCTGGTGGTGCTGATGTAGAATTCGCTAGTTTTGATATAGATTTTGTTGTCATGATGTGCCAATGATATCCTACTTGGAAGAGTTGCTTTGCTAGGATACAGTAACTTGAATGTAACCCTTGGATTCTCTTTTCTTCTTTTCCAATACCGGAGTTAACCTCATCTAGATGCACACATTGTGATAGAGTGTTGTTAGAGTCCTTATGATAAAGATTTGTTGCTAACACCTAGTTAATGTGAGAGTTGGATATCACAGATGTTGAAGTTCATGGTGGAATGTGTTGAGGGATATAAGGTTCAAATGGATTGGTTGATAGCTTGGAGTCTTTGATTTTTCAAACATGGGAGGATGAGAAATTATGGGTGGATATGGAGATTTAATTGGGACCAACTTCTTCATATACTTTGTAGGTCACTCTTGAAGCTTTATTTTGTATCATTGGACATTATTAATGAATAAAATGCCCTTTTTGATTTTTCCCCATAGTTTCTTTGACTAATGGAGTTTAATAGGAATGCTTTTTTTTTCTTTTTCTTTGGTATCCATTTAAATTTTGCTTCATTGATTATTTTGCTTCAATAACTTGCTCTTTTCTTTGATATAGACCTTTCTCTTGTTGGTGATCCCAATTAGTGTATGGGATTATGTGTGGATGACGATTCATGATATGGCTAGTTGTAGCATTGGTAGTAATTTTATTATAAGGACTCTTCATGCTCCCCATGTTGGTATTTGCATTAGATAAAGTTTCCCCCAGTCTTATAGAGGTATCATTGTCATGCTTAGATTCTTTGATTATTGTAGAACCAAGACCTTGCTCAGGATTGTTGGTTGCCTTTGCTGAATTCAAGATACTACATTTTTGTAAATAGAATTCTCTACTTTGATAATGGTTAATATCCTCATACTCAATATCTTCAATCTACTTGGAGGATGTTTATGATTTTGATGCTTCTTCAAGAGATGTTGATTCTTCACTGTTATCGTAAGGATCTTCTCCATGGTTACTATGAAATTCCATCAATTTTTTCATGCTTTCATCCTTTGCTAGGAATTTAATAGTTGGAGACTCTTGCTCATTGATAATGTTGTTGAGAGTAGGAAACTCTTATTTTTGAAGATCGTCTACATGTCCATTAGGAGTAAGCATCTCATGGGTAGATGGAGGATTATGTGATATATGGATATGATCATTATTATCTTTTTCATCGGATTGGAATAAACTTCTTAGATCTTGAGAAGACATGGATTCTTGATCTTGACTAATTTCATAATTGCTTTTGATATGCTTTGGATTAAGCTCTTGACATGGGTCCATTTCAAAGGATGGATTGCTTGAAAAGGGTTCTTGGATGTCTTCCTTAGGCATGGGTATTGGCTCTACATTTTCTCGATCTTCAAGTGGATTTGCATCAAGTGTTGAATTAAGGATTTCTTCAATGTCTGCAACCATGAGGTCAAATAATGTCAATATATCTTGGAAAGGACCATTGCTAGACTTTGGTGAGATATTTTGATCATGATTTGGAATAAATTCTTGAGGTATTTCATCTAACTTATTGGGTGATGTAGAAACATTGTCAACAGGATCATTGATGAATGGATCTTGAATGTTATCATCAAAAATTGTGGTGGAGATATTATCAGTGTCTTCAAACATAGGATCCCATGATGTTAATATTTCTTGAAATGGACCATTGTTAGATCTTGGCGAGGGATTTTGATCGTGATTAGGAGTTAATTCTTGTTGTATGTTGATTTCCTCATTAGATGAGGTAGAAACATCTTCAATATCATCATTGATGGTTGGATTTTCATTGTTGTATTCAACTATTATTTATCCTTGATCAATAAGATTTTGGATGAGTTTTTTGAGTCTAATACAATTTGATGTGTCATGACCTTTTGTGCTATGGTATTCACAATAATCATTATCATCATACCTTGGGAACTTGAATCTAGGTTCACCCCCATTTACTAACTTTGGAAGTGTGATAAGTTTAGCATGGACCAATGTTTTTAACACCATCTCAATTGGCTCCCCTAAAGGAGTGTATTCACATTTAGTGATGGTGTTGTTATCTCATGAAGCTTGTGTTTTTTTTGGTGATTGTTGTTGTGAAGAACCTTGTGGTAATGGCATACCTTGGGGTTGTTGTTGAATGTTTGACCCTTGGGTTTGTGAACCTTGAGAAGGTTGTTGTTGCATGTTTTACTTTTTGGGGTTGTGAACATTGAGGAGGTTGTTGATGAATGTGTGAACCTTGAGGTAATGACATACCTTGAAGTTGATGTTGGGTGTTTGAACCTTGGGGTGACGAAGTACCTTGAGGTTGATATTGGATGTTTGAACCTTGGGGTAATGACATACCTTGAGGTTGATGTTGGGTGTTTGAACCTTGGGGTAATGACATACCTTGGGGTTGTTGTTGAATTTTTAAACCTTGGGGTAATGACATACCTTAAGGTTCATGTTGTGTGTTTGAACCTTGGGGTAATGACATACCTTGAGGTTGTTGTTGGATGTTTGAACCTTGGGGTACTGACATACCTTGGGGTTTTTGTTGAATGTGTTGAGAACCTTGAGGTAATGCAATACCTTTGGTTTTTTGTTGAATGTGTTGTAGATTTTGAGTTTGATTTTGATTTGGTTGTTGAACAAGCATATTTTGAGTATACACTTTTGTTTGCATGGATCGTGAACAAATCCTTGATATTGATTCATGTTTGGGGTATGAACAATGTGTTGATTCGGGACTATTTGTTTATTTGGGATGATGTTTTGATTTTGCATTGTGTGTTCGTATTGAACATTGTTTTTATTGGGAAATGCATTGCTTTGATTTGGGTAACCTTGATTTTGTGTGATGTTAGCTAGGTTTGGATCAATATTTTGATTTTTCCGTATACTATTTTGATTTGGGTAACCTTGATTTTGCATGATGTTACCTAGGTTTAGCTCAATACTTTGATTTTGAAAACCACAACCTTGGTTTAGGCCCATATTTGATTGTGGAACCATATTTTCTTATGGAATCATGTTTTCTTGTGGAATTTGAGTTTGAATTGCAATAGTGTTTGGAATTTGAACAACATTGATTTGATTTAAAAATGTATCTATCCCATAGTTCACCAAGTGTGGATTTGACATGTTCATGTTTGGTGTGTTTGCACTTGGTAGATTCATGTTTGACATGTATTGATTTGGTGAGATAATGTT
This sequence comes from Sequoia sempervirens, assembly GCA_007258455.2. Classification (NCBI taxonomy): domain Eukaryota; kingdom Viridiplantae; phylum Streptophyta; class Pinopsida; order Cupressales; family Cupressaceae; genus Sequoia; species Sequoia sempervirens. Next base: position 22,395,789 of record VDFB02026320.1, on the reverse strand, counting down.
GTTTTGTTGGAGACTCGTGTATTGATCATTCAATTGATATACTTGTAAATTTTGAACTTGATTTAAACCTACCATAGGATAAGGTGTTCCCAAGTTTTGATTAGATATACCCGCATTTGTTGTGCCATTGAAATTTGTGGGGTATGATTTCCCCATGTATGGATTGTGTAGATGGGAATTTTGTTGGTTTGCATTACTCATGATATATAGATTGGGGCTATATTCCATGTCTTTCTTGTGTCTTGATCTTGTTGTGGCCATAAAATGGGTTTCTCCAAGATGTTTTGGATCAATGATGAGTTGAATGATGAAAGGTGGATGATCTGAAAGGTTTGTTCAAACTCTCAATTGTGGATAAACTTTAGACTTGAGTGTTTTTGATGTGTGGATGAAGGTTTTCCTAAGAACTTTGTAAACCCTAGAAATAGACTTGTGATTTCTAGATTAACAAAGCATCAAAGGGTGATGACTAACTCGACTAAATGTATAAAAAAGTGTGTCGTTCCAAACATGTATAGCTAAGCTAGGTTGAAGGTTTGATCAATTTTTTTATCTAAAATGTCTTTTCCAAAATTTTGAACCTTTGATGATGATATGTTCCACATGTTTTGAAGGTAATGAAATTGGTTGAAGTTTTGATCCCAAATGTTTTAACCTATGATGGACATGTGACAAGACCAATGTGTTGAAAGATATGCATTTCCTTTAGAGTTTTCAAACCTAAATGACCAATAATTTTGAAAAGAGACTAATGAGTGTTTTAACAAAGACATTGGTGAAATTTTTTGACAAATGTTTTGAACGGATATTACTTGAAATTATTTTAAGAAAAACAACTAAAAGCATAAACTTCCTTGTTTGATATGTTTTCACCCAAGTTGTTTTGAAATAGATGGATCCAAATATTTGAAGGATAAAACCAAGAACACCTGCTTTGTGGTTCAATTTTAACAATCTTGATTGATGTGAAAAATTTATTACCACATGCATAAGTCTTGTTTTAATGTTTTGAACACTATATGTCTATGTTTTAAACAAATATTTTTCCACAAAGATGAACTTGTGAAAATTAAAATGATTAACCCATAGTTCCTTATGTTTACATTAGATTAAGTGCAAATTGAGATTAAGCCCAAATATTTAGAAGTCTTTAAAGATATCATTTTAAGAAAAAAATGAAGTATCCTTAGGATTTGCATTAATATTGTGCTTTTCAATTTGTATTCACGCTAATACTAAAGGGTTTGATGTTTGGAATAAATGTTCAATGTTTTTTTCTATAACTAAGGTAAAAATCTAGGTTAGCATGAAATAAAATGCATAAAATAAACCCTAGCTAAACAATGAAGCACAAAGGAGAAAAATAGCATAAAAGAAAGGAAGAATTTCACCAAACATCCTTCATGCCCTCCATGATTAACCTTCATTTCCCTTCTCCATTTGTTGTAAAATGATGTTTTCCCTCAGATTTTAAGGAGCAACAAAGACCTATGACAAAGACCTAAGCAAATATTGAAGGATTGTATTCAAAAATTTCAAGTATGAGAGATGAAGGCCTAAAGTCTGAAGCATGAAATCATGAAATCAAGAGATATAAACATAAAGTGAAAAAATGAGGTTGAAATTGCCTTTTTATAGAAAAGTCAATTTTAGATGAATGGCCAGGATTGGAAGTTTGTCAAAGCCCTAAGATCAAAGGCTGAAATTGCATGTGACAACTAGCAATTAGGGTTAGGGAAAAGTTTAAAATAAAGGGTTGAGATTTGACTTTAGGAAAATCAAATCAAAGGTCAAGAATGCATATGACAAGATATTGGGCATGAAAAAAGAGATTGTTGGAAAATCAAATAATAATTTAAATTTATTTTATTTAAGAGGTTGAGTTGACCTTTTGAATTAAAATTTAATTTAATTCAAAAGTGGTGAGGTCATGTGACAGTAAATAATTATTTCAAATTATTTACTTGGTGGGAAAATAGAAAGTGGGAGAATTTAAATAAATGACTTTATTTAAAATTGGAGAAAAGTCAAGGTGGGCAATAATTAAATAAATTATAGGAATTTATTTAATTAGAAGAAGACATAAGGAATTAATGGCGTATTTAAATAAATAAATAAAGTTTATTTATTTAAATAATCAGGAAGAAATAGTTAGGAAATAATAATTAAATAAATTTAGGAATTTATTTAATTATAGAGAGATATAAGAAATTAATGACATATTTAAATAAAATAAATGTAATTTATTTATTTAAATAGTCAGGAGGAATAAAAGCTATGAGTTAATTAAATAATTGAGAATTATTTAATTAATAGTTGAATTTGGACTAGAAGACATAATTTAACTATGTTAAGAAGAAATGTGGAGAAAAATAAAGTTTGCAGGCTTAGGTCAATTTTATGTGTCTACATTTTGTCCCTCTTTGTCATAATGCAGTTTATCGCATTGTGACAAGGAAAATTTGGTTCAAGATATGCCCCAACAACGGTACAGAGTATCTAAGCCCCCTCGGGAAAATTTGCGAATTTTGGCCTAGTGTCGGGAAAATTTGAAAAGTGTCCTGCTAAGTCAATTTGATGATCAGAAAAACAATGGCGTAGTTGATTTTGAATTCCAACGATTTTAAGGCAGTCAAAAAGTTGTTCAAACATGCTAAAAAGTGCATCCAGTTATAAACCCTAGGGGAAAACCCTAATTTTCACCCTATAAATAGGCTTAAGGAGGGTAAAAAGGTAATTCATTTTCACCATTTCCTTTAGGAGATTTAGAACTCAGAGTGAGAGGACCTTGTGCAAAGATGATGATTCTAGAGGCTGATCACCGTGGCTACCAAGTACAAATGTACTGATGGCCAAAGGGCTCAGAGGCACAAATATGTACCCTATACCCACTTTGTAATTTTATTGTTTTATGTGCTTTTTAGGGCCTCAAAGTTAGGGTTTCAGATGCGTCATTTTGTCATTCAATGTATTTGTGTGTGTGATGCACACAAATGCATTCACCTTGCACACATCTGATGTGTCACGATGCAAGTGCAAGGGATAGTCTAGGTTAGAGGTCAAAGTGGCACAATCATGTACTGGTGCAACACAAGTGCCAAAGCACGACACAAGTGCTAGGTCATGCAATGCAATCACCAGAATGAGATGCAAAAGCAGGTTGATTCAACACATGTGCTCAAAAGTGACACGATTAATTGGGGGAACAACACAAGTGCAACAAAGTGGCGCATTTGCGGAGCCAAACAATGCAATCATTGTAGCGTGGTGCATCTAAGGGATGAAACAATGCATGTGATTTTAGCGACGCAAGTGAAGAGCAGAACGACGCAACTGACTGTGGCTTGAGTTAACTTAGTTTAGGCTCATTTTACTTGTGCACTTTTGATTAGTTAGATGATAAAGATGATTTTTAAGGATGTGCTAACTTTTGTTTGTGTGTGTAGAGACACTTACCGCCCATATATACACAAGAGTTTCAGCCAGTGACGTATGCATTCAGGGATCAGTTGAGGCAGGGTGAGCAGAGGTGACTGATGCACCTAGGATTGTTCCATGTGACCTTTATGCCCATTATCTGGGAAAATAGGCATCTCTTGGCAATGTTGGCAGAGAGGTGGCACTTCGAGACTGTTCCTTTCAGTTTTCGACAAGAGAGGCCACAGTGACACTGGAGGACATCTACAGGATCCTACGGATCTCGATCAGAGGATAGCAAGTGGTATATGATCCTCGACAAGGACTGCAGGCCATCACAAATTACTATGAGCATGAGGATGTAGCGCAGTTCAGTATTCATAGATATGAGATTAGATAGGAGTTACTGGCTGAGCATTATAGCCGATGGGATTGTATGTTGTGCACCTTAATAGTCAGGGTACTGATACCGGATCGCCACAGTCATGGTTTCCCGATAGGATGGGGGGATGTTCTGATCAGGATGAGGTGTGATAGGATAGTGTTTTCTTGAGATGTTATATCATCAGTTGTGTTAGTTCTCAAAAATGTTGGTTGAAAAAACTCAAGAGGTTGCCAAGCTCTTGGTATGTTTCAAGCTAATGAACAAGGCCAAATAATATATTTGAACCTTCTTCTCTTCAGGCTCTGCCAAACCTAGGTGGGTATACCTATGAAAATGAGGCAGACTTAAACTGTGTTTCTTACTTAAGCAATCTATCCACAATGGCAATTGGAAATGGAGAGATGCAGACCTAACTTGGTATAAATTGTATAAGCAATATCAAGGTAAAATATATGAATATGTTCAATTAACAGATGTGAGGTTTTGAAAATAAATATGATAAGGTTAAATGATGAAATGTGTAAGACCAATGCCTTGTTGGGTATATGGAGTCAAATGAAAGTCTAAGATGAGTGGCTTGTATTTGGTAGTAACTATAACTGTTTGGCACATTAATATTGGTTTATAACTTGTATAAACATGCAGGCAAATGATTGAAAAACTCTACTTACTTATCCGACTGATAAAACAAGGTTACTTATAATTCATCAAAAGTATTTTAATCTTTACTTGAAAGAACCAATTGAATAAATTATGCAAGAACATAGATAACACCAAATTGGAGATAGATTGACAATCCTAATTATGGTTCTTCTTACTGATCCAAATAATACTTCCAGATTACTGTGATTGACTAGAAGGATTTTAATTCCTTTGGGGAAACCAATTAATCATATCACACAAATATAGCAAATGTGCATTGATAAATTGAATATATGCTTGATATACCAATTTAAATAATAAAGAAGCACTAAAATGGAGACAACCAGATAATTGAATGATTTCAACAAACAATTGATACCAATATGACACCACGAAATAATAGATCTTTCATTAACTTCTTCAAAATTGTGCTTGCAACATGGTCTTTCAGAATATAAACATTATGAAATTCTTTTGTTTTCCATCTATTACTCCTATTCTACTTCTATCTTTTTCTCTATCTCCTCCCTTCTTTTGGTCCTAGTCTCTCTAATATATATGAGAGGCAACAAGATTAAGACCAAACAACATGAATTTTCATGACAAATCATGATTTTGAAATTAAACAAAACTAAAGAAACTTAATCATAAACATGTGTATCCATCTGTTAATCTTCGAGTAAAAGCTTGTGGTCATCTAAGACCTATTCAAAGCTTTTACTATATGATATAATCAATCTTCCTCAGAGCCAAAGTATTTTTCTTTCCATTTATTAATTATCAAGTCGCTTGGCCACTTGAATTCTTGTGCAGCTATGAAGTTTGCAAGGTGACTCTTCCACCTATTATCTAGGAGATTTCTGACATCCACCATGAACTTTGTATATCCACTGTCCAGCATGATGACCCCATCAAGCAAAGTATGGAACTTGTTTAGATTGATCTCCCCATCATCCTGTATATGTGCCAAGCACTTAGGAATCATCTGATCAAATTCTTCTCTCCATTCATCTATACCTTTCAACTGATTGTCATCTTTAAGGATTGATGAGCTAAAAAGGTATTTGATAGAGTCAAATGTAATCCTACTTTCCACTTTCTTCCTTATATCCACCAAATACTTATATTCATCAATTACACGTTTTACCATTTCTTGTGTAGCTTTGAGACTTGATGGGGCATCTGGATCCCTGTGTGTAGCTTTGCATAAAGTAGTCAGTATGTGGAAGGTAGGTTGTCATCTCCTTTGAAGCTCTTCAAGGATGGGGGAGTTAGTGTTTATCTGTTCCAAAGATTTAATCAGATTGTTGAAGTTTTCATGTACTCCATTTATCGTCTCCTTTAGTATCCCAACTCTATACTCTAATATCCTCCTTAGAGTCTCTATGATATGATGCTTGACATCATCCATGTTATGCTTTTTTAGGTTATCAATTTCATCTTTCATTTGTTGTGTGTGTGGATCCTCTGTCTGGACAGGTGGGTGATAGATAATTAATTCATCTCCTCTCACTGTGTTGGCTTGTTGCAACTGTTGTTTTAGCTTTACATTTTCAATAAACAACTTGTTCACCTCATCATTCGATAACTTTAATCTCTTCTCATATTCATAAATTTTCTTCTTCATATTTTCTACTACATCCTTGGTGAACATTGCAGAATGCATGGTCATAGTGGTAGCTTCTGTAGGAGTTGTGTTTCTCATTGTTTTGACCATAGCTGACCTCCTCATTTCCTGCACTACATCCAAGAGTCGAGGCTTCCTTGTACTTTTATGTTTCATCCATAGAGAAAGTGTTTGGGTAGTAGGGTTATACCCTGTTCCTGAGACACCTTCTTCTAAATCAAATGTTGCTACCAACATGGGGTCATCTTGTGCTCTGATCTGATCTATAAGAAACATTTTAGACAGCTCCATCCCTGGTATAATTATCATATCACTTTTCAATACCATCTCTCTCACAACCTGGGGGGTGACATTAATGCTATCAACATTTAACTCTACAAATGTATGAGCCTGGATCTTAGCTTGCTTCAACTCATCAGTTCTAATAAGATTGATTTTCAACCTCTCATCAAATTGTTTCATTTTCATTTTAATCCAAAAGTCCTTAAATTCATTAGTATGGATAAAACTATTATCTTCCATGAACCTTAGAGAGGCTACTACCCTCTCATCTTCTTGAATTTCATTAGCTCCTTCCTCTAAAAGCCTAGCCTTAGGATTATGAGGCTTTTGACTTCTTTGTTGTTCTACTGCCTCCTTTATTTCAATCAGAGCTAGGACTGCTTCTTGTTCTTCATCATCACTTGACTCATATTCAACCAATGGCTCAATTCTCTATCTTTTAGCTGGTGATTTGTGAGTAGGAGATGGAGGGGATGGATGTGTAGGTGATGGGAGTGGTGTCTGTGATGTGGATGCTTCATGGGGTGGTTGGTGAGGTGTGGGAAGTGGAATCAACCCCTCATCTTGGACCATTTTGTATAATTCATCAAATTTATCAAGGATCATCTGCATCCTTTTCAAAAGGTTGGATTCACTTGCAAAAAACCCTTTGAAACTTCTATCATTCTCCTTCTTTTGATTCTCCCACTTCATCATTGTTATCCACCATTTTTTGGTTTGCATTACATCAGCAAAATACACTTGATTTCTAATAACATCCTCCTCAGGGTCAAACTCATGTGAGATGGCCCTCTTTGTCAACAAGGTTCTTCTAATCATTTTGATATGACCCTCTTGGTCACACACTCTCTCTTTTCTATATTTGAGGGGATAATTAACCCTCATGAACCTCTACAATTCTTCTAGCATATCAGACCCAATGGCCAACTCTTCAAATACAGTCAAATTAGGCAAAAATTTACCTTTCCTTTGATTTCTCATCAAATCATGCTCCATGCAAAGCATTTTCCACATAAACTCCAGAAAACATACCCTTGCAGGTGTATGCAACCTAAAATGGTCACCTAGACTTTGGGCCCTATTTATTTAATTTGTCAACATTAACTTTCTGAATCAATGATTGTTGCATTTTCAAATCAAATTTCTTAGTCAATTCATAGCTATTTCAAATGTTTCAATTTTCCCTAAGGTTTGAATGCTTCATTAATTTTATTTAATCAAAAGAAATAAATCCCTTTTAATAAATAAAATAATTTTATTTAATTGAAGTTAATATTACTTAAATAAATGTCGGCGACAAACGATTAAAAGTTTACCAAAGCATCTAGCTTTATAGGGTCGCTAGATTCCTAGCCTAATAAAATAAAATAAATAAAAAAATATTACTTAAATAAAATGATGCTATTTAATTAAATCTATTTTTAATTAAATATTTTATTTTATTTTATTAATATTCATTTCTAAATTACATAATCTTATTTTATTTTATTAAAAGAGATATTATCATCTTAAATTAAATAAAATAAATAAAATATCCTCTCAAGAATATCCTGTGATGAAAAAAAGGGAAATAAATCAGTTAAAAGGGAAATAAACTAAAAAAGAATTCCAATCAAGATTTGTTTCTATTTTTCTATTTATCCCACATTGCTTCTGAATTTGCCTTCAATTCCACTTTCGCCTATAAAATAAGCCCTCTCATTCTCATTTCAAAAAAGAGAAGAATCACGAATTTTTACATCAAACTTATGCTACAAATTTGAATTTTATTATTTGAGATTACATTAGTTTGATTATATAAGCATCTTATTTTTAGAGCATATAGTTTAATATTACATTTTAGCTTAATCTTCATAGTAGATTAATTTGCAAAATAATTCATTTATGACATTGCATGTAGATTAAGTTTCATTTCAATAAATTAGTTTGGTTTATTACATTTTACAGCCATTTAGATTAGTTTTCATTGTTGCATTGCAAGAACAGATTCATGGAGATTGGCATTCTTGCTTCTCCTCTTTGAATCTCTCGTTCCGAGATTGTATTTGCAGGGGTAACAGGGTTAATCTGAGGGCCACAATATCAATCCCTGCTCTTCTTGGATAGAGAGCTGTGAATCGATTTACAGGACTCATTATTGAGTATCCTTGCATGTAAGAGGATTGAAGTATAACTTTATATTACCAGTTATACATTTGAAGCCACCAGATTTTTTAATTTTTTAGTTTTTAATTTAATTTAGTTTTAATTTAGTTTTAATTTAGTTTTTGCAAATTTAAGTTTTAGTTAGTTTAGTTTTAATTTAGTTTTTTAATTCAGTTTTTTAATTCAGTTTAATTCGGTTTTAATTTAGTTTTTAAATTTAGTTTTTAATTTAGTTTTTAGTTTTTAATTTAGTTTTTAATTTTTAGTTTTTTAGTTTAGTTTTTAATTTCGTTTTTAGTTTTGATTCATTAATCCAGCTTCCACTCAGTTGCAGGAAAAACGATTTCTGGGTTTTGTAGCCAGGGTCAAAATCCGATCTGGGTATCTTTCAGTTTTTTGATTTCTTTCACAGATCTGAAGAAAATAGCCGCACAAAAACCGTCGCGCGTCATTTTTCACCTGGCTAAATGTTTAAAAAAAATTATTTTTTTCATCTTCTACTTACTGGATCAAAAAACGATTTCTGGGTTTTATTTTTTGCTTCAAAAAATTTCTGGGTTTCTGTTTTTATCTACTCATTATAAACAGATTTTTCAGAAATAAAATTTGAAGATTTTTATGCATGTTTTAATTTAGTTTTTAGTTTTTAGTTTTTAATTTAGTTTAGTTTTTAATTTTAATTTAGTTTTTAATCTTAATTTAGTTTAATTTTTAGTTAGTTTGGTTTAGACTTTAATTTAGATTTTTTAATTAGATACTTTTTTTAGTTTCTAAAATTCAAATTAGATTTTTTTAATTTAAAGTAGATTCTTTAATTTTGTTAATTTAAATTAGATTTTTTTACTTTAGATTTTTTAACTTTATTAATTTAAATTAGAATTATTAATTTAGATTAGAATTTTTTTTAATTTAGATTAGTTTTGTTTTAAATTTTTAGTTTAGTATTAGATTAATTTAGTTTAATTTTAGTTTTGTTAACTAATTCTTTTTAGATTAAATTTTGACTAGATTAAATTAGATTTTTTAATTCTAGTTCTTTTAAAAAAAAATTTCCAGAGTATAACAGTTTCTGCAGGACGCTAGTCAGAGAACTTGAAACACACTAACGGTTTGATTGCAGGACGCGTGACAAAGACTTGAAAACAAACATTTACGCTTGTCAAAGATCCTATTTAAAAAAATATTGTGTTTGTTTTCCTGCTTTTCAATTCACATAGTCTAATTAGGGCTTCGTTAAAATTCTTAGGAGTTTCGATAGTGAGTAGGGAATTTGACTCTTTGTTACATGGAGGTGATGACCATGGACAAATCCAGGCTCCTGATGATCTTACTAATATGACGAACTCTTAGGGAGCGGAGCAAGGTAGTGAATCTTTAGCACTTTCACTCGTCAGGGGATTATGCTCTTCTCTTATTGAGAGAATCAGAAACCCAAAAGCATGTGGATTTGGTGAAGTGAAACTAGCTCGGTGATTAAGGTTGTTTAGCGTGTTTGGGTAAAGAAACGGGCTAGAG
>VDFB02026320.1:22372099-22385676 GCA_007258455.2 Sequoia sempervirens | reverse complement strand
TTTCCATTTTCAATCAGCAATGGAGCAAGGTTTCATCACCCATCACTAATTTTATATTGTCTTTTGTCCTCCATTAGAGATGTGCGATGATGGTTGCCAAGTAAAAGTTTTGTACGAAGGATCAATCTAGCCATTATTTCATGAGTTCTTTTTAATAGTGAAGTAAATAAATGGTGAACTTAAAATTTTCTTTGTTGGAGAACATGATATTTAGCATCGCTATTTTAATATTTGCATTCCCAAATATATTAGCGATCAGTGATGAGATGGTCATGACATTATCAAGCATCACTAATTGATTTTAGCTTTCCCAAATAAATGAGAGATGTGCGATATTGAGCAATGTTGAGGTAAATGAAATGGTGGGCCCATGGGTTTTGTCTGCAAGTAATTGAATAATGATTTTGAGGCCTTCACAATTAAATCAAAAACTTTTATTTGTTGGAAGTAAAATATTTCACAAAGACTGCAGATAAAAAGCATGGTAAATATTTTAAATGTGCCTTCAAATGTTAAGGCAAGCATTTTAAAATACAAAGTATTGTTGGGAGTGTAAAGGTGAAATCAAATGAAAAAGATAAAATATTTTGCCTAGGAAAAAGAAGGCACGAGTAATATTTTGTAAAGTGAATATTTTATTCACTGTGCAAAATATTTTGGTTGGAGATGAGTTTTTACAGAGAGGACCATTTTCACGCAGCTGGGTGAAAAATGAACAAGGGGGAGATGAAGTCTTTTGCAAGTAAAATAATTTTCGATGTGGGTAAAAGGTTGAATGGAGAGAATGATGAGTCTTTCAGAAAGGGAATATTTTTCTGTTGCAGGGCAGTGGAGTGAGAGCAAGAAAACAGAGAGCGAGTTGAAGATTCTTCAGCAAGTAAAGGCAGTTGAAGATCAATGAACCTAAATGTGCCAAGTCTTCTTCAGATGAACATTTAGGGTTTTTGTATTTCCTTGTAAATGTTGCTTTTTGCCTCATTCTGAGGGGGCTATTTTTGTAATCTAAACACATAGAACATTTTGATGAGAATATAGAGCATTTTAGAGTCAAGTTTTAGGGTCTGATTCTATCAATACTTATGTAATTTTGATTACAATACTGGCAAAATAATGTTGAATGTTTCAATTTTGATACTGTTTTACTCTCCTGTATATTGGTTTTACAAATTATGAATAATATAATCAAGGTTGTCTTATTTGTCCCTATCAATTTCAAATGGATGTGTGGCTCTATTCTTGTTTATTAATTCAAAGAATTAATGTAGGTACTTGAATATGGCTATAAGTTTGTATTGAACTGAGTGCTAGGATGCTAGTAAGAAGTAAAGGTTAAAACACAATGCTGAAATGTTGTAAGACAACATTTCAGAGCTTCATATACTGTCAAATGTAAAAAACTATTATCATATTGTGTATGTGTTTTGATTTGACTCCGTTCCAAGGATGAGACACTGATCTAAGTGTGGTATTCATGTTATATTGTTGATTAATGCAATAGCTAATCATCTTTTAAATCAAATTTACTTATCAGTCTTGTTGTTGGTGTGTGTGAAATTCAAGAATCATATCTCTCATGTTTAATGTGTATACTACAATGAAGGTCAACCATACCTTTAGGGTATCATGTATGTTAAGCATATAAAGGAGATTCATCTATTCACTTTGTGTTTGATACTTTGGCACACAAGTATCTGAAAGCACATTGTTGGGATCACCCTTCCAGGTTTAACAGAGCTTGAAGTGCAGGGGAGAAAGGGGTATTTTATTCACTCTCTCATTCGTTGGCCATATCAACCCATTGAGTCTGGATACGAGAGAGTGGCTACTCTTTAGGACTCGTTGCATCTATTGATTTGGGAACCAACAGATTGGTGACTCTGCTGAGGAGAATTTTTGAAATATTTGGTTTCAGACCATTCAGTCAAAGAGTCATTGAATTTTCAAAAATGATCCAAGGACCTGCATACTTGAAGAAGATTGTTGCAATGTTTCTGATGTATTCTTAAAGTCTGGTGCTCTACTGGTGGAGAGAACTCAGAAATAATTAGATCTTGGAAGAATCTTTTTGCTCCTAGAAGATCTTTTCCTCTTTCAAAGAGATGGTGACTCTACATAAGTTTCTACATCATCAGAAGAGTTGGTTGCAGTAGTTCTTAGGTATTTTTCTATTGTAAAATTCATGTATGAAGGTTTTCAACACAAAGTTCTAGTTAATATTGTCCCTTATTTAGTATTTCAAGATACTATTAGAAAGGGAAATGAGAAAGTAGGATATTTTGAAAAGGATATTAAGAAGAAATTAGTTGTAGAGAGAATAAATTTATTTGCAAATATGTATTGTTGTCCTAGTTATCCCTCCACAAGTTGTAATATTATTCCTAGAACATAACTATGTCCTCAAAGGAAAGTGTTCACTAGTGAAAGATATGACTCTCTAGATTTCAGTCAAATCCAAGGTTACCCACATTTTGTCCCAAGAAGAATAAATGATTTTTTTCCTAAGTTTAGAGGAGGTTTTGAAGAATCAACATCACAACATGTACTAGGTTTTCTTGATGTAATGGAAGATTGACAAATAGTAGAGGAGGATGTTGTCATGAAGTTTTTGTAAGAACTTTAGAAGACACTGTTGAATACTGGTTTTCTAGTTTACCAATTCATTCCATATGCTCATGGCAAGATCTTGAGAAACTATTCATGGATGAGTTTGGTGAAGTGAATGATGACTACTTGTCTGAAGAAAGAAATTTGCATACCCAAGAAGTATTTGAAGAGAAATCTGAAAATAAGGTTGACCCTATGTCACCTATTGATGCATTGTGTGACATAGAAAGGTTTGAAGATGAATCCATCTATTATTTTCATAATAGATTCATGAAATTTCTGCTTGCTATACCAAAATCAGAAAGACCTAATGAGTTATTTTGCATTTATTTATTCTGTGAGAATTGTGAGCTAGGTATGAGTACTATGCCAACTCATTTGAAGCCTCCTAATCTTAAATGCATATATCAATGGCTTTTTGTAATTGAGGAAATGATAGATAAATATGGAAGTACTCTCCTAACTCAATTATGTGATGGTACTTTTGCAAGACTCGGTCCAATAGATGCATATGGTATAGTAGAAGATAAGAATGATGCATCATGTAGTGATGAGGATGTTGTTCTTGAACAACCCATCGAGAAAATGTACTCTAATGAATATTGCAGCCATGATGGTCATGAAGAGATAGATGAAACATCTAAAGTTTCTTCTATTTGCTCTAAAAATACAGAAATAGAGAGCAGATTTTATATATTAGATGAAGGTTGCAATGATGGAGATGATACTGAAAGTATTTTCTCTTCTATGGATTTTGAATATACAGTTGAAGAGCATGTTGGTTCTAAAGTTTCATGTCTTCATGATGTGAGCAGTGGTGTTGTAAATGGAAGTTTGCAACCAACTGAAATGTGTTCTTGTCCAGATGATCAGACACATTACAATTCTATTTGTAGCCCCAGTGATTGTGTTTCTTCTCAAAAGGAAGAGGTAGAATTAATCTCTTCAAGTGGAAAGTGCTCCAACAGGGAAAATAATGGTAATACTTTTGAAATCTCACAAGAACAAGATGATGGATATGAACTGAATATCTTGTTTGAAGAAGACATGTGTGATCAGCAATATAATGGTACAATTGGTCATGCCAATTCTTCAAGTGTAGCATTGATGAAAGCTTTCATGATGATGAGACAAAGGAGCCTGCATATTTGAAGAATTCTTTTGAGAGCATCAATGTATCAGATGCAGATGACAAGGAGTACAATGAATTTCAATTGGAAGGATCAACCACAAGCAGCTACAATGAAGAAATAAATGATGGTTTTCAATTTGACAGTGAGGAATATGACCTTGCTAGTTTTTGTAGCAATATGGACAAGGAAAAGGGTATGCATGCAAGAGATTTATTGAATGAATCAGTTCAAGTAGCTGATTATGTAGAGCATATGTTTGTTGGTGATATAAGTGGAAAACATGGAAAACCTTTCTTGTTTGAATCTTCACCTACTTCGACTCCTTGTTCTGATTTTGAAGCTTTTATGGATTGTTTTCATGAGGATAGCATAGATGAAGTTGTACATGAAAGTGAACATGTAGAGACAAATGTTAGTACAGCTGATGACACTCTTTCTGATGAGTTTGCACTTGAAGAACGTGATTGTGTAAATCACATGGATGCATATGCAAACCTCTTTTTTGGATCTGCAACTCATAGTTTTCCTCTTGAGCAGTATGTTTTAGATTGTCATGTTGATGCAGCAGGAGGTGGTGTTGAATATGTTTCTACTTGCAACAGTGAATGTGTTTTAAATAGTCATTATGAGAAGTTTGTTGCAAAAATAAATTTTGAGTCATCTGAGCCTACTCTTGAGATTTTTGTGTGTAATAACATTACAAATGTTGACAGACTTGTCTATGAGCTTGAAGTAGGAAACATTGTTTGCAATGTTGACATTTCTTCAAAATGCTATGATTTGAATGTGGATGAAGGTATTATGAGTTTTAGTGAATCTTGTTTTTAGGACATTGAGACATATGGTAATGTGACTAAGTTGTGATGTTGGGATGATGATACACTTGACCGTGATGAAAATCAATTGAATGAGTTACAAATGTGTGAGCACTCTTTGCTTGACACACAGAAGGATTGCACACTCTCTTAAAGATGATACATTTTCGAAGCTTAATCTTTGTGAGGGAATTGGTAAATGTGATAAGGTTGTGTTTTAAGATGGTTTTGATCACTATCCTCACATTTTTTCACTTGCCACTGAATTAGAAAATGAAATGAGTGGCAGTGATATGCCCTATTTCATTTGGTTGACATGTGACAGTAAAGCTAAATTCAAAGGTAGCCTGACACTTGCCTTTGCAATAATGAAGTTACTCATGTTGCTATGGTGTGGCAAAGGCAAGTATGGATTAAAGGGGATCAACCTTTTTAATATATTGGTATTTGATAGAGGTAAGAACTAGCTTCCCTTTTCCATTTGGTGGCTTAAAGCCGCCAAATGAGGTTGAAAATTTGAAAAAATAAAGACTTTGTTGCTCAATGATTCTGGCACTTGGTCTGCTCTCCCAGAGGATTAGTTCTCACCGCTCACTACAAATGTAAACTTCTAAAAAGAGCCACTAATGGAACCTCATTTTTTTTTCAAATTTGAAGTGCCCATATTGGAAAATTTGTCTTTACACACGAAAGTGCCCCCAAAATCTGCCTATGACCTTTTTGATATCATACTAGAGCCATTGATTTTCATGCCAAATAGATTGTTGCTCTCCATTCTCCTTACATTCATGTACTCCCCTGTCTGATTTTAGATTCTCAAGATCAAACTTGCTATTTTTTTGAGATCAAAAGGAGATGTAATTTGTTTAGTTTTACATCTCTATTTCTGATAATGTTTCAAGGTGGTCAACTTTGGTCCCTAATATCTCGTGAAGAATAATGATCAAGTAAATCCATTTTGCACATACTGTACTAGAAGATCTTATGTTTCTACGGAATCCCCCATGTTGTTTTGATATCTTTCAAAGTGGTGATTTTGAGAGCCCTGATTGGTTCTGAAGAAGTAAAATTGCAAAAAAGCCTGAGTGAGCCACTTTGGAATTTAATATATTACACCTCAAGAATATTTTTTCCATGTTGTTTATTGCATTGGATTCTTGGCTCAAATGGTAACATGTATGCTCAGTTTCAGGCTCAGGATAAGTTATGATGGGTTAACTAATCCTTTTCTAATTGCAACATAGCCAAAAATGGTGTCCCAAAAAGTTTTAATTTTTTTAAAATCTAAGGACAACCCATTTCTTTTTTTGGTCTAAAACCTCTATGGCTCCATTTTCATCAAAAATGGAGGTCATATGTTGTGTTATTTTAATGTACTTTTGTTGTGGCAAACACGTCTCAAGGGCCAGTTTACAAAGGAGGTGCCTGAATTTTAAGGGCTGGGAAAAAATTGAGGAAATGGGTTTTCTCTAAATAATTGATTATGTCTGCATGGAAAAAAATTTGGCTCCAGGAGTCACCATTTGTGTGCGGTGAAATTTCTCCGTTTGGGCCACAGGTGTAATTAGAATTTGCATTTTTTCTAAAGTTTCAATTGCTTATGTTTAAAATATTTAACATTATGCAAATATGAAAAATGCATTTAGGGAAAAAATAAGAAACATTTCAAATGTTTTCTATGAAAGCAAGTTTAATTCTTGCTTTTGATTTGTTAAAAGGTGGCTTTCACAGTTGCAGGCAAAACTCATCACCAATGGCCAATTTGAAGTGCAAATGAAGAAATAAATCAGAGATGCAATGTTTTCCATGATGAATCTTCATTTAAGTGGATTAAATTAAAGCTTTGAGGCATAGGACAAGTTTTTAACAATTTTTCAAAGTTGGCATTGGCGTATCCCAATTTTGAGACAGGAATACAAAAACAAATTAGTAATGAGCAATGGCTATTGTGTCCATCGCCCATCGCTAATACCTGCCACCGTTTCCACTTTCAATCAGTGATGGAGCAATGATGGTTGTTGAGTAAATTTTTTGTACAGAAGATTAATCTGGCCATTATTTCATGAGTTCTTTTTAATGGTGAAGTAAATAAATGGTGAACTTAAAATTTTCTTTGTTGGAGAACATGATATTGAGCATCGCTATTTTAATATTTGCATTCCCAAATATATTAGCGATCAACGATCAAATGCGTTGCATAATTATTATTGGGCATCGCTAATTGATTTTAGCTTTCCCAAATAAATGAGAGATGTGCGATATTGAGCAATGTTGAGGTAAATGAAATGGTGGGCCCATGGGTTTTGTCTGCAAGTAATTGAATAATGATTTTGAGGCCTTCACAATTAAATCAAAAACTTTTATTTGCTGGAAGTAAAATAGTTCACAAAGACTGCAGATAAAAAGCATGGTAAATATTTTAAATGTGCCTTCAAATGTTAAGGAAAGCATTTTAAAATACAAAGTATTGTTGGGAGTGTAAAGGTGAAATCAAATGCACAAGATAAAATATTTTTCCCAGCCCTACTGTGATCCCATAATAGTGGTTTACAATTTTTGGCCAAACCGACAATCAAATTATTATTTTGAATCTAAATCTTCACATTCGGCAATTTATAGCGAAGTAAACCGTGAGGAATTTTAAGATGGTGCAACTAGGAGTCCAACAAATTTGTTTGTAGATTCTAAAAAAATTAAAATTTTTGGAATCAGATTCCACTTATTTTTCCATCTCCCATGAAAACTGGTTTTTTTCAAAAAACAACATTTTTAAAAAGTGACATGCACCGTATAACGCATAAATTTTTTTTCCACGAAGGATAAAATTATAATTCTTTCAAATTTAGATTCGTAACTCCGATATCTAGTGCTTCCACTTGTTAGATAGTTTTTATTAAATATTTTTTCCAATCAAGTTTCAAAGTCAAACGAATTACAATTTAGACACAACACGACTGTATAACGCGTAACTTTTTTTGTATATGTCAAAATTTAATTTAATTTTTTTTGTTGGATCAAGGACTTCGATATCTGGTGCACTCATATTTTAATTTTTTTTTTTGATAATCTCTATTTTTCCACATGTGAAGAACAAAGAAATTCATTTTGATGAAAAACCATGTTTAATAAAACTTAAAAACAAATCCATAATAAAAACCAAAACATATTAAAATTATATTCATTGGATAGCTTGTTCTGAGGAATACCATAATCATTTGAACAAATTTAAACACCATTTGATTCTCAAAAGCAAAATCAAAAGTGATTTTTACCAATACGTAATAGGTGTAAAGGAGACGATTTATAGGTATGGTTTAAAACTAGCTTAGTGTTCTATCCAAGGGGTTTGATCTAAGGTGACTTGATCAACCTTCTTCAATTGGAATCCTTTAAATGGAACTTTTAAGGATTAAATCATTATATTTTCTAAAAATAGTGGATTTCAGCTAAAATTGCCTTCTCGTGAATTGTAAAACCACTATCATGGACAACAAAGTACCCGCATTCTTAAAAAGAAGAAGTAATATTTTGTAAAGTGAATATTTTATTCACTGTGCAAAATATTTTGGTTGGAGATGAGTTTTTACAGAGAGGACCATTTTCACGCAGCTGGGTGAAAAATGAACAAGGGGGAGATGAAGTCTTTTGCAAGTAAAAGAATTTTTGATTTGGGTAAAAGGTTGAATGGAGAGAATGATGAGTCTTCCAGAAAGGGAATATTTTTCTGTTGCAGGGCAGTGGAGTGAGAGCAAGAAAACAGAGAGCGAGTTGAAGATTCTTTAGCAAGTAAAGGCAGTTGAAGATCAATGAACCTAAATGTGCCAAGTCTTCTTCAGATGAACATTTAGGGTTTTTGTATTTCCTTAAATGTTGTCTTTATGCCTCATTCTAAGGGGGTTGTTTTTGCAATTTAAACACAGAACATTTTGATGAGAATACAGATCATTTTAGAGTCAAGTTTTAGGGTCTGAGTCTATCAATACTTATGTAGTTTTGATTACAATACTAGAAAAATAATATTGAATGTTTCAAGTTTGATACTGTTTTACTCTCCTGTGTATTGGTTTTACATATTATGAATAATACATTCAAGGTTGTCTTATTTGTCCCTATCAATTTCAGATGGATGTGTGGCTCTATTCTTGTTTATTAATTCAAAGAATTAATGTAGGTACTTGAATATGGTTGTGAGTTTGTATTGAACTGGGTGCTAGGATGTTAGTAAGAAGTAAAAGTTAAAACACAATGTTGAAATGTTGTAAGGAAACATTTCAGAGCTTCATATACTGTCAGATGTAAAAAAATGTTATCAGATTTTGTATGTGTTTTGAGTTGACTTTGTTCCAAGGATGAGACACTTATCTAAGTGTGTTATTCATGTAATATTGTTGATTAATGCAGTAGCTAATCATCTTTTAAATCAAATTTACTTATCAGTCTTGTTGTGGGTGTGTGTGGAATTCAAGAATCATATCTCTCATGTTTAATGTGTATACTGCAATGAAGGTCAACCATACCTTCAAGGTATCATGTATGTTAAGCACATAAAGGAGATTCATCTATTCACTGTGTTTGATACTTTGGCACACAAGTATCTGAAAGCACATTGTTGGGATCACCCTCCCAGGTTTAACAGAGCCTGAAGTGTAGTGGAGAAAGGGGTATTTTATTCACTCTCTCATTCGTTGGCCATATCAACCCATTGAGTCTAGATATCAGAGAGTTGCTATTCTTTAGGACTCATTGCATCTGTTGATTTGGGAACCAACAATATCCAAGACCTTGCTTGTCACCTTCAATCCTCTGACTTCTAATCAGTTCATCAAGCTTGGATGAGCTAATCTTGAACTTCTCCTTGAATTCATTTGTAGTAGCAAGTTCATCTCTGAGATCAACAATCTGCTTTTCAAGCTCTTCTTCATTATTTCTAGATTTTTCCAATTCAAACTCCAATAGATTGAATCCATCAGTGGTTCAACTGCATTCTTCATATTTCTCCTTCAAGGAATGGGCAAGCTTCTCTTCATTCTTCTTTTTGTCTTCAATCTCCTTTGTCATCCTCATCATAATAGATTTCATCTCATGCTTCAGGACATCATAATCTCTCGAAAGCTTTTCACATTCTTCTATCTTTTCCTTCAAGGCTTGACTTAGTTGTTCATCTTCAATGCTTTTACTCTCTTTTAGCTTGAACTGATCATAGAGTTCTCTTCTCTTCTCCCTGGACTTATTGATTTTATCTTTCAATGAGTCAATGAATTTCCCAGCATTCATGAGGTTTTCCTGAAATTCTCAGACTTTAGATTTTGACTGATCAAGATCATCTAGGGCCACCAAAAGTTATTGTTGAAGACTGCTTGAATCTATTGACACACTTTCTTGGATCTTCCCCAAGCTGTTAAACTTCTTCTGAGGAAATAGGCTCTGATACTAATTATTGGAATCAAGGAACACTGAGAGAGGGGAGTGAATCAGTTTTCTACAATTATTAACTTTATTAATCTGATCTTCAAAGCACTTATAACATTCAACCAAGACAAAGATGCATGAACATAAAACAAACAACCACAACACCATAACACAATGATTTTTTACATGGAAACCCTGTTAGTGGAAAAACCATGGTGGAGGTCAATCCACAATATTATATGAGTATACTCAAAAGGATGTTTACAAAATGGGAATGCATTTGCATTCAAGCACACTGCCTAGAGCTCACTACTCAAAAACAGAAAGGCTCACTGCCTTACAAAAGATTTGGATTAGATCCAAAGGTTTGAACTGAGAAAGTAGCATCTACAAATTCCTTATTACAGTTCCGATTAGGCTCATCAATTGATTTCTTGACCTTTTAACTGATTATGCTCTTCTACTTTATTTTGCTTTAACTCACATCACAAAATCCTTAATGCACAAGTGAAACTATGCATAATCTCTCTTCAATCCTTCCGATATTCACAACACACACTCACACACACTTTGTACATACATCAAAATGATATAATCAATCACTAATATATATCCACTACTAAGGATTTAATTGCTATGTGTCGGCTTCAATAAAACATAAAAATATTTACAAATTGTCGACTCAAATCATAATTAATTTTCAATGCGCACCCACCAAATTTGGCTCCAACATAGTGAGGACCCAAATCAAAATGATCAAACACAAAAACACTTAAAAAATTACTCCTCGAAGATCCACAACACGCTTCATTCACCATGTCGACCTTCTTGTCCTGATAAACATAAAATTAATCAACCAGATCTTCTATCTTGCACACAGATTGATACGAGGCACTGAGATTCATAGATAGTGTAGAACATATACCAAACAACCTTCCCTGAGATCCACAACTCAAAAGATAACAGAAAATTTGCATATGAATCAATGAACACAAATCTACTAGATACTCGGTTCTAGCTTGACTGTCTTCAATATGTCTGTCGGTGAGATCAAATGTTGACGCGTGGATCGAATTACTAACAAGGGTTTCCATCAATGACAACACCATAAATAATTTTTAGTGTCTCTTGCCAACAATAGTAGACTGCATAAAATACATAATTAAGTTCATAAGACACCCATAAAATTAGCCATGACAATATTTATTTGTGTAGGTTTCTTGCACCTATAAAACATATATCTCTATATATGGTAGTTGGGTTACATGATGCATCATAAGATGTAAAATTAACTAATTATCCTTGTAGATTCATCCATTTATGGTCACTCACAATATCATTAAAGAAATAAATTATGTTATACATCAATCCTTTTTATGGTTTTCATCAATTGCAAGTTCACAAAGGATTTTATAAAGTTTTATAACATTGGACTATGTATAATGCAAAGAGATTATGTTGTGGATAGTTTATAAGCACTAGAAATATGATTTTTTCATTTTAAATGTGTGCAAGATCAACTTCAACTACCATATTGATGTCGATTTCTATAGCAATAGATTTAGATCTAGACATAAAACCATAGTGACAAAGTAAATTAAAATTTTTGACCAAGACTAATGTATTTGACCTTGTATTGTAATTCATAGACTCTCAATTCACCTCCCATTCTTATTAATCCACAACAAATTTAAATTCTCCACATATTAGTTTTGAAAGAGATCCTAATTTAGCATGTAAGTGCACAAGTATAATAATTTTACTACACCCCTTTAATGAAAACTAACTAAGACTTGATACAAAAATAACAAACATAAACCTAAGAATTCCTCAAATCCCTTGAAGCACTCAAACAAAAGTAGAGATAACATGTAAAATAAAATAAAAAGAATAATGTCTTATATTGATTTTTTGGAAAGAATAATAAAGACATCATAGAAGTTTGACACAAACTAGACTTCTATATTAATTTAACACCAAATGCAATGTAAGTTTGTAATATGACCTTGATTGGCCTCAAACTTTAACCTTACCTAAAAGCCCAAAAAAAGACCAACCATTATAAATTTCCAATGAATTGATATATAAAGAATAAGATAGAAGAACATGGAAGAAGATGCGGAAACTTGGTGTCACTTGGACCCCTAATCTACGTCTAAAAATGGTATTTTTCATGGTATATTTGAGCTCATCATTTTGTAATTATTCTAGGGTAGGAATTGAGGTAGCTTCTTTTTTAATAGTCTATAAAAAAAACTTGTTAAGTATAAATGTCCCATATAATGTGGAAATAACATTTTCATCCTTCACTTACTAAGGGTAAAAGTATTTACCCTTTTTATTTCACAATAGATCCTTCACCGATAAAAATGAATTAGACATTTGCATAAGATCAATGTGGTAAAATAGGAACTACAAGAAATCTTGAAAAACCCTTCTACCATTCATTACCTTTGCATATATCCTTCATAGTTCCTTCTAAAAACTAGAGGAGTCATTATCTAAGAGTTCCATTTTGTTGTGAGTTGAGGATGAGGAACGTTACACCATTCTAATTTGTAGTGCATCTATAAGAGAAATGTAATATTCAACATTTAACCTAGATCATGTGTGCACTAGAAAGGAAATATCATCTCTCAACCATTATATCTTAACTTTACAATTTCGAGGTGACATACAACATTTATAAGCATATGCACTTTTTAGGTCCTTTACACTTATGGAAGCTTACAAAATTCAATGACCATCTAAACATTTTTTGGTTATTCAGAGGTTTACAAAACCCTCAGTTAGAGTTTTAGAGGCTCAAGGAACTTGGGGGACCTTTGAAACTTATCTTTACTCCACTTCATTGGTACTTAGGAGGTTTAGGAACTTTTGAACCCATAAAATTTTACCTTCATGTTATTGTGTTTGGAATTTGTTAATGTAGACATAAATGACTGTACCGCAGTTTTTTCCCATGTTACCACTTTCGGCCCCAGTATAATTATGACATTTAATTATGTCCTTGGTCCACATTCAACTATTAATTAATAATATGTTATTATTTCTAATTGACCCATGTCTCTTGTATTCTTCTTATAATTAATATTAAATAAATAAAATTTATTTATTTATTCAATACATCACTAATGGTCTATTATTCTTCTTACAATTAAATAAATTTATTAATTTATTTAGTTCATTTTGTTCATTTATTCTTCCATTATTAAATAAATGAATTTTATTTATTTAATATGTCACTAATTCTCATAATTAAAATGAATTTATTAATTTATTTAATTATCGGTCATAATCCTCTAAATTAAATAATTATCTTTAATTATTTAATTGCCAAAATTAACATTTCCCTCATTTTAAATAAATGAAATTATTTAAAATGATATCACTTTCTTGACCGTCATTTCATTCTAGTAAATAATCTGAAAATCGATTATTTACTATCACACAAAATCCATATTTTGAATTAATTTAATTCAAAATGGTAACCTTCTTCCAAAAATCAAGTAATTGGGCAAATTCTTGATTTTTCAAATTTTCTTTTTAGTTCAACTCTTACCCTCTTGATTTTTCGAATCTTACAAATCAAGTAGTCTTTGTCTTCTTGATTTTC
>VDFB02026320.1:22283455-22371999 GCA_007258455.2 Sequoia sempervirens | reverse complement strand
AGCAACTGGAAAACTGCCAATTCGTTTGGATGTTGACCTAGAAAACCCAGCACTAACAACACCAATTTTAGCAACGCCCACATTCCATTGAACCCTTCTTGTAGTTGTGTATGAGGAAAGATGATAATATGTCCATGTGATGAGGAGAGGATCAATATCTAATAAATTGATAGGGCCAGGTTCACTAATGTTTATATCACTCTTTTCATTTGAAGCTATACATTGATCACAAAAGAATACTTTCACTCATCTATGGTTAGTAGACCCTCCAAATTGTATTCATCAATGAATTTTCTGGTTTGGCGTCAAGAAGAAATTTTGTTATAGTTTTAGAATTTAGACCCTTGAATCCATGAAGCAATTAATACATTTCCACTTGAGTTTCATTTCTTCAAGGCATTTTTTCAAACAGCTCATTCACCTTGTTCATGATCCCATGCTCTGTCTTTTACATGCTCCCATTAGACCAAATTTCTTTGAGAAGTTTTAGCAAATAGTTCGCATGCCTTAACTGTGACTCCACGTTTTGCATAAATATCTACTGGCAGTAATGAATATAATATCTTCTGACAAAATTTCTCTTTCCATTCTCCTTTGATGGATGTCCAACCCCATGATAACTCCCATTCTGGTATTGGCACAAAAGAAGCTTTCAATAGTTGCAAATTTTAGTTTTACAACTCCATTTAGAAGTTTCCAAGACGTTTTTAATGAATCTATTTGGTGCAGCTCCTATCCAACGACATCTAGGGGAGAGGACCCAGTAGTTGAGCATGTTTCAATAGTTGAGATAGTTTTTGTTAATATAATGCCCAATAGTTGTTTATATAATGCCCAATAGTTGTGACATGACTACCATAAATTAAACAAAATGTATTCCTTTGATCTAAAAAGCAACCAATCATGTGATGCCACATCAGCGCTCAACTATCCATGATGTCAATGCACAAGTATTGGTAACAGGTTTGTGCAGGGCCTTTTTGGACACCTTGACAAAAAGCATGCTGATGTGGCCCCGAAACGAAAGTTATAAGCAGGGGACTTGCCAAGTAAGCTGCTGTAAAAAATTTGGAGTGATTTGAAATTTCCAAGTAGGATTTTGAGGAACGCGAAGTTAGGTGCACAACTACTGGATCCTCTCCCCTACCTCAACTAGAATTCCCTCCCAACCCCAAGGAAAATAGCGTGGTGGGGTCTTTCCCACCCCGGGGCAAACTTTATTTCCTCCCACCCAAGGCAAATAGGATGGTGGGGTTGGTGGCCCCCCACCTGCAGCGACCCCCCAAGCCATTAATGGCATTTCATGAGATCACATTTCTTTTGCTAGACAACTTGCTTGCCTTGTCTATAATACCATTTCCAACTATAATATCTGACAAAAATACACCTTCCAATATGTGTTGATGAATGTCCATACCCTGATCTATGGCTCCTGCTTTGACACAGGCATGGGGAATACTAACAAATTAGCGGAATTTAGTTTTAAATCTTCCATTAACATTTACCCCAAAAGTTTCTATACCCTTTACATGGATTTCATTTTATATATATATACTCTGGATTTTCGATTTCCCATTGCAGCGTATCATTTGAGTGTTCCAAAAAAAATTACCCTTTTCAAATCGGGGCCGAAGTCTGGTTTGCAAGGCTTGAGATCTGAAATAGAATTGCAATTTGCAATTTGAAATGTAAAATGTATTCTGGGAGCAAACTCCAGTAGTTGCATCTAAGTGCGACCCTGGAAATAAATTTTGAACGCTTGATTGAATTCACTTTCTGTACAATTTCAAGTTCAATTATACTAACTGTAAATCTTAGACACCATCAATTTTAATCCCTGTAATCAAGAATCCAACCACCCACCAAATGCAACCCAAAAAGAAAAAGGGAAAAAAATCAAACATCCAAAAATCTGCCTGGACTTGTAACAAAACAGAAAGATTATAATCAATAAATTATCTAAATTTAGAAGGCAAAAATGCACAACAGAACGTACTCGAAGAAAACCATCAACTCAAATTCTCCTGTTTAAAGAAAATTTGTCATCTACCATGGAAATCAACAAGCAAGAAGTCAAGAGGATAATAAAATAAAATAAAAATTTGCAGTCTAGTCAAATTTGCTCACCATGAAAGTGTCAAATTCTAATTTTTTGCATTTGAATTCATTATATCAACATTATTAGTAAGTTTCTTTATAATGATAGGAGGTAAATTAGGAGTCAATATAAATAGGCTTATGAAAAAGACCTTCCATTTAGATTGAATGGATACATTATTTAAAAAATAAAAAAGTCCAATCTACAGTACAAAATAATGTATGTATTGATTGTAAACAAGAATGCATACAAAATAATGTCATTATCAAATGAGTCATTAAAATACAAAATATGCAATTAATTATGAATCCAATAGCTTATGTCACACTCATAAGAATATTCATACCTATCATCCAATGGAATGGTAGATAAATTCATTTTGATATTTTGAAACAAATTTGGAAAAAAATGTATATTAGAAAATTTAGTCAATTTATTTTATTTTTGTTCTCATTGATTAATTTGTTACCAACTATAAAACCTAATAGATGCATTAACATTTTTGTCTTTGGTAGGAATTAATAATATCTATTTCTTTCGACAATAACTTTCAAGAGTATATTTTCAAATTTCTAAATTGGTATTGATCCTCTCTTTGAACTATTATGTAAACCAATTTATACTAAATTTAAGAATATGACTATATCTCAATTTTTTTTTTTTGGCATTGATCTCTCTTTCTTATAATGAGTGGGAATGAGTTTTATCAATTTTTTTTAAGAATACGACTTTATCCATTTATAAGTTACAAATAAATCAAATTTGTACAAATAAAAAATTCAAATCCTTCAAATGAACAATTTCTATCAATGACCTGATCCAAGGCTTGTATTCATAAGTTTCATGGAGGACAAACCATTTCCAAGGGGAGTACTTGCCTCCCAACCATAAGATTGAAACAAGCAATTCACCCCTAAGCTAAAAGAGCCAAGTAGGAAAACCAATGGACATACAACAAAAAAAACAAGATTATACAATCATTTACATGGGTACACAATTGTGCAACACAAAAGAGAGGTATTGGTTCGAACACAACCTCAATTCTAAACAAGAATATTATTATTTATTTGGCAATTTTTTTCCCAAGAGTACACTTAAGAAAGCAATAGAACACAATCACTCTTCTACACTTAACACACAATAATGTAATTATTTTTTACACTACATCCATACACAAATGCAACAACAAAAGTAACAAAGCATGAAGACATATTTCTTTGTGCTCCCTCAATTCTACAAAGCCAACATGACCCCTAAAATCTTTTAAAAATTCCTCTATTCTCCCTCAAGAATTCTCAAAGAATCGCCTTCTCTTTCCATAAATTCCAAAATGAAAAAATCCCCCTATCATAAGCCATAAGGGTGGATTATACGGAGAATAAAATGTCATCCATACTCCTCCAATAGGATATGTTAACGTGCCCAATTTGATTGTGTTTATTTATGGTTGAGTCCAAATCCTTTGAACATTTAGGCCTTGTTTCACTAAACATAGATAACCAATCTAAGAAATCTTCAATTGGGTCTCCTTTGTTAAATTTTTCCTATGTTATTCTGTTTCATCTCTCACATGCGTCTCATGTGTTGAAAAATGCAAAAATTCTAAAAATTTATAAGCTTGGGGACTCTCTGATACTTTCCTTAAGTGTGTTCAAGTTTTCAAAGTTTTAAGTTTTGGTATTCCTAGCTTGGGGGTCTCTCTAATATTTTCCTTAAGTGTGACTCTAAAAATAGACTTTGAATGCTTGAATGAATTCACTATCTGTACAATTTCAAGTTTAGTTATACTAAATGTAAATCTTAAACCCCATCAATTTCAATCCTTGTAATCAAGAATCCAACTGCCTATCAAATACAACCCAAAAAGAGAGAAAAAAAAAAAAAACATCCAAAAAATCTCCCTCAACTTGTAACAAACCAAAAATATTAGAATCAATAAATTGTCTAAATTTAAAGGACAAAAATGCACAATAGAATGTACTTGAAGAAAACCATCAGCTCAATTTTTTTTGTCTAAATAACATTTGTCATCTACCATGGAAATCAACAAGCAAGAAGTCAAGAGGATAATAAAATAAAATAAAAATTGGCAATCTAGTCAAATTTGTTCCCCATGAAATTGTCAAGTCCAATCTTTTGCATTGATTACAAGCATGAAATAAAATAGAGAAAAGTCAATTCATTATATCAACATTATTAGCAAGCTTCCTTATAATGGCAGGAGATAAAGTAGTAGTCAAAACATAAATAGGCTTTTGAAAAGGATCTTATTAAAAAATGAAAAAGTCTAATCTATATTACAATATAACGTATGCATTGATTACAAGAATGCATACAAAATAATGTCATTATCAAATGAATCATTAAAAAAAAAAGGTGCAATTAATTATATAGCTTATGCCACACTGATAAGAATATTTATATCTATTGTCCAATGAAATGATAGATAAATTCATTTTGATATTTTGAAACAAATTTGAGAAAAAAGGATATTGGAAAATCTAGTCAACTTATTTTAATTTTGCTCTCATTGGTTAATTTGTTACCAACTATAAAACCTAATGGATGCATTAGCATTTTTGCCTTTGGTAGGAACTAACAATATCTTTTTTTTTTCAACAATAAAATTTAAAGAGTATATTTTCAAATTTCTAAATGGGTATTGATCTCTCTTCAAATGATTACATAAACTAATTCATACTAAATTTAAGAATATGACTTTATTATGTTACAAATAAATCAAAGTTGTACAAATAAAAAATTCAAATCCTTCAAACGAATAATTTCTATCAATGACTTAATCCAAGGCTTGTCTTCATAAGTTTTATGGAGGAAAAACCATTTCCAAGGGGAGTACTCACCTCCCAACCATAGGGTTGGCACAAGCAGTCCACCCTTAAGCTAAAAGACTCATTTAGAAAAACCAATGGACATACAACAAACATAAAATTATACAATCATTTACATGGGTACACACTTATGGAACACAAAAGAGAGGGATTGGTTTGAACACAACCTCAATCCTAAATGAGGATACTATTATTTATCTGATAATATTTTTCCAATAGTACACTTAAGAAAGCAATAGAACATAATTTCTCTTCTACACTTAACACATAATAATGTAATCATTTTTTACACTACATCCATACACAAATGCAACAACATAAATAACAAAGCATGAAGACATATTTCTTTGTGCTCCCTTAATTCTAAAGAGCCACCATGACCCCTAATCTCTTTTAAAAAACCCTCTATTCTCCCTCAAGAATCTCAAAGAATCATCTTTTGTTTCCATAAATGCGAGAATGAAAAAAATCCCCTTCTCATAAGCCATAAGGGTGGATTATACAATGAATAACATGTCATCCATCCTCCTCCAATAGGATGTGTTAACACCCAATCTGATTGCGTCTAATTATGGTTGCATTTGTGTTTTAATTTTCCCAACCATAATCTCACAACTATCTATAGAATAGCTATTTCAGATAAATGAAATTTGCAAGGGGTTAGCCAACAAACAAGAGATGGTTTCTGCGATTATCTCCTCTACACTTCAAGGTTTGCAATACCTAGGAGGGTGATCCTACAATATTCACTTGGATTTGAAGGGAACAGGTGGATGTAGAAAATCCACAATTATATAGAATATTGTTTATCTAACGGATATGTTCTCATAAATGGAACCAAGAATTACAAATAAACACAAGAATTAGCTGGATTCTTGAGGTTTTATGAATTTACTTGCTTAGGGAACATGGGAATAAGATTAAGCAAAAAAAATTATTGCTTGAAACATAGATGATTCATTTGATTTTCAAAGTAGTGACTAGGGAGTTGTATTGAACACAAGTACAAGAGACTGGTGCCTTAACCTAGGGCACGAAGAAGCAGATGAATGTAATTAAAACTCATATAATAGTATTTTTACCCAAAAACCATAAAGCTATGTAATAATGCATTACACTACTACTCTTTATAATTTCAAACCAATTCTACTTACAACTCCTTGTGAACATTCACAACATTCAATATCTTCCTTAAAGCATTTAATTCATTACTTGAATGAAAGCCATAAGAAAAATATTCACACATAGAAAACGCTGTGGAGATGAAAAAAATGATCCTTGATCAAATTTCATTCATAAATGCAACAAAGATTACATATAGGAGACAATTGGCCTAAAAATATGCCACTGTATACTCATTAATTGATGCTAGTATTGTCATACAAAATTTATAGACTACAAAACAATCCTATTCTCTGATAATGACATCGACCAAAACATAGACTCAATTACAAATGATCTATAGTACAAAGATCTCCAAGATCACATGCAAATGGCCTTGAATTCCCTTTTATAGAAACAAGGGAGCAAAACAAGCCTCAGGCCAAATTACGCATGTCACATTTTCATTTGACAAACATTTACATAACAAGATACAAGTACAACTACTCGTGGAGCGAATGTTTCAAAAGGGACAAATGTCATTGCATGTGCAGTTGAAAATCTTGTTGCTTCCAAAATGTACTCATAGAAGACTATTGTAACTCATTTTTCCACTCGTTATCTATCTTCATTTGATACCAAAAGGATTGGGGAATGCTGACTAGGTAGATGAGTACAAAAAGTCAAACCTAGTAGAATACAAAAGTCCTGTTGAAGTTGATGAAGATTCCAAATGATGCCGAATAGACAATAAAGAATAAAATAATATCATCACCCCAATAAAGAATGAAAGAATAATCAATGTCAGATCATCAAAGCTTTATAACTAAGGTAGATTATTGTATTTATCATCCGAAGCTTGTATTCCTCTTTTGTTGGCCACTTAAATGCAAGGAAGTCATCCAATTTAGCTCTATATGTACCATACTTGACAACTACATGATCATACTCTTTTTCAAATTCCTCCAAGAATTGATTTGTCCTAGAGCTTATCCAAATTGTTTTTCATGAGGCCTATGTCAAATGTTTCCTTATCGCAAATAAGAAAAGCTAGTGTTGTTGTGATGCTCTTAAATTGTGTTTTCATACACCACAAGGCTTGATTTCTCCATTAGGCTTCTTTATTTCAAGAAATATGCTAGATTTCTCTCATCAAACTCCTTAATCATCTCCTTTAATTTATCCTCTAAGGGATCTACCAATCCTTGATATTCCCCTATTGTCTTGAAATTTGTATATGTGGGGACAATCTCCTTAGGCTTATTAGGATCATGTGCATATCCTTTTCACATTCCAATTAAATAATTAAGTCTGGGAACCCATATTCTCATTATGGGAATAGCCCTTGCTTTATCATTGGAAAACCTATCAATTACTATCATCATTTGGGAATAATTATTGTGGATATTTTCCACCTTCCTCAATATCTTTCCCATCAAGTGTCCAAGAATATTTGAAATAATAAGCATATTGTTCTCATGCTTATCCTCCTTTAGTGTAGCAATAGTTCTTCATAAGTATTAAGTTGCTCTAGAAGTTCTTCCTTTTTCTTTTGAACTATTGGAGGTTGAGCAGATGAAGTGCTGCCAACCATTGATCTGTTACCTCTTACCACTACTGTCATTGAAGTTGGAGGGAGTAATGTTGTCTATTTTTGTTGTTGTTGTTGCTATAGTTGTAGATGGTCCAATGTATCCTTCACCTTATTATATTCATTCAACAAGTCTTGATAATCCTATGAAGCCTTATTATGATTATCTTGCAGTGATTCAATTGTTGCTCTACTAAACTGTGCAACATTTACTACCAATGTTGTTTCCTCAACTACAAAGGTATCTAACACTCTTTTAATAATTAGACCTCCTCTTAGGTTCCTTGCTGGTTGAGCTACTTCTGGCTTATTAGTATTTGGGACCAAAGCCCAAATAGCTTGGGTCTCCCATCTTGGATTAAAGCCAGACCCATATAGTATCACTGCAGCTTCATCTTTAGAGGAAAATATATCCATATCATTTTTCTTTATTGTATCCAAGGCTATGGTTGAGGCTATATCCCATTAGGGAGAAATAGCATGCCACTTTCTTTGACCAATCACCTTCCTTCCTTTGGTGTTAACTCTTTTTGTCTACACTCATCTGTACTACCAACTTGTTGGAGACTTGATCTCTTGTCTCACCTAGAGACTTAGCCATTTATTCCTCTAGTCTCTAAACAAATTCCTCCTCTTACATCTCCAAATAAAATCCTTGAACTCTTTAGAATTTACAAATGCACCACCATTAAGGAAAGTGCTACAAGCCAATTCCTTGATATCTTCAATGTTATCTCTACCTCCAAGAATATCTTTAGTCATCCTATTCACTAGAGGTTGCACATTCTCATATCTTTGAGGAGATGGCTTTGTTCTCATCACATCATCTCCTATAACTTCATACTCATCGTCATCCTCTGGATCAATTGAATAATCAACCAAAGAATTTCTTTCTACCTTTCTTCTCTTAGGAGATGACTCTCTTGGGGGAGAGTCAATTTCAATTACATTTTGTGTGGGAGAGGGGGGATCTTGTTGCATTGGTGGAGGGGATGGGAGCATCTATGCATGAGGAGGGGATTTTTGTGCTTGTTCTTTGATTACCACCCATTTTTGCCTTCTCTTGAAGATATATGGCTTATAGGAGGAATCTTTGCTATTCTTTGCTTCCTCTACTATTTGGAAAGAAGTCCATTTAACTTTCCTTTCACTCACTTCCTTTTCATTTGGATAATTTCTGATTACATCTTCACTATAATCAAGATCTTGAAAGAAATTTGATCTTCTGATGCTCATCCTCAATCTATTTATAAATCCTTCCAGATCAAAACTCATTGCCCTCAACTGAATCATCCTAAAGGGCTTGAACTTTTCATACAATTTCTTCCACCCTTCCTTGTTCATTCTAAAGTTAGAAAGTACTGTCAAGAAGGGAAAGAATGAGCCCTTCTTCTGATTTTCTAGATCTACATCTCTCCTACTTCAACTAACATCCATATGACTTCTAGGAAGCCAATCCTCAGTGGTACATACCTTGGTAGGAAATGAGGTCCTACAGAGCTTCCATAAATCCTGAAGACTATGTAATATGAATGGAGAATAAAATCTCCCTAGTTGTGTTTAATTCCCAAGTCAAGCCTCCTTTCCATAAGCCTTAGAAAATCCAATATTTCAATAGGCACCCTAAGTACTTGACCTTGTAGAAAATATATGAGTCCGACAACAAAATGGTTTCTAAATGTTCATAATTGGCTTGTTCACTATGTCTATCCCACACATGTTTCCATTGCTGAATTGGAAAGTCAATGCCATCTTGACCCTTATCACAAATCTAAAGTGTAGGGATGAACTCCTTTCTCCCCCTATATAAAAACATGTGGCATAGTAGAGAGTACCACAAAAACTTGATTCTTTGTTTACCCTCCTTAATGTTGATTAGGCCCTTGTGAATGGCATCAAATAAGTATGTAGCAAAATCAAATTCATCATTTACCATGACATTTTGAATGTTAGCTGCCATTCACATTAGAGAAATAAGAATCCTTTCAAGCTTATCCATCCCTAAGACTTGACATAATGAATGATAAGTCTTATTGAGGTAGTTTTCAAAAAATTTCAACCTTGAAAGGCTCTACTTCATTAGGTGAAATCCTGACACATTTGCCATCGTGGCCTTTTACTTTGAACCTTGGCAACAATACTACTTTGTAAGTACTTTTGTTCTAGTTGCATTTTTCTTAAAGGCCTCAAAATTAATGGGTTTGTTCGCAACCAAGTTAAGCTTGGAGACTTGTGAGATTGATTGCTTATCAATCATCACCATAACCTTACCCCATGTAGTCCTATCATCCCTAACAACATCATCGTAATTTGCAGCAATAGCCTTTAGCAGGTCAATATCCATGAACACATTTGGGACTACCAGCTTTCCTAGGTCAAACTTCCATACATTTGACATAGGTGCATTAGCATTTATTTTTCCATACCAATGGAAAAAGAGTGACCAACCAGATGTTAGAATGTCAATCCTTAACCCTCGTGGAATACATCAATTGATGCAAACAAAAACCACCCCAAGCCACAACTCACAAAACAACAAAGATTAAACAAAGAGAATCCATTTCAAATAAAATCTAAACTTCTTTCATTCAAATTTATACAAATACAAATTGCTCAATACATTTTTGAAATAAAATCTCCAAAAATATTCTCCTTGTAGCTTCTTCTTGCTACTCCAAAGCTCTCTTTGTTGCTGTTCAAACCTTCACACAACTCCAAAATCTCTACACCTCTCACACATTGGTGCCTTGTCTTTCCTTCACTAGTGTTTCTTAAACCTGCAACCAAAATCCCCAACAAATACCTCTATATAGGTATTTTTTTCCTTCCCATTCCTCACAAACTTCTTCCAATGTTTTTCTTCAAAAACCCCTGAAAAATGCATTGAAAATTATCAATTATTGCTCCAGAATGGGTGCCCCACTCTCCCCAAGTAGAGATATCCATATTCTAAGTTCATGCAATGTTAAATGAGACATTTTAAGCCTCCATTAACTCCTACATGTGTTGTCTTTACTCCCAGAGGTGTTTTTCTCTGTTTTGGGCATTTTAAAATATCTAAAATCTTGATTTTTTTGTCTCTTTTATGCTCCAAATAGCCCCCACATTATTTATGTAATAGATAAATAGTTAATGAAGGAATAAAAACTGATATTTAATTTCCATGACCCTCATAATACCCTTCCACAATAAAATTGATCAAATTGGTACTCTGGAAGTGTCGAATCGGGTGCTGAAAGGCAAAAAAATGAAAGTTCTCTAATTCGCACAAAAATTGGTGTGAAAGCATGGAATAGTACCCCATGGACCCGTGCAAAAGGATTTTACACCAATCCTCCAAAATCATGAGATATTAAAATTTTCATAAATTACTGACAATTTTTTAAACAAACTTTTGACATTAAAATCTCCCAAACTAAAAACTGTATGACTTTAATTCTTTTTGCATATTTCACACACCACCTCCATGAATTCCCCTACCAAATTATTCTACTCCCATCCTTACGAGTTTTCCAAAAATAATTTTTGAAAACTACTTGTAGAGCCTTAAAATAATGATTTGATAAAAATTGACTTTATGCAAATTTGAACACACTGAGAGCTTTCCAAAGCCAAGAGATGTCAAATGAACCCCAAAACACACCAAATCTAAATTCAAACTTGAAACTTGTTTTTGGTTGATGTTGATTGCCAATCTACCTGGATGCTCTTGCATCAGACACGTCGGGTAGGAAAGTTTTTGAGTAGAACTCACAAAATAGAATGGAGTGGAGTAGTAGGACTACTCTTTCAGGTTGTGGACAACTTGCATTGAACTCCATCACTGATTTAGACAAAAGGAATTTCTTCCTTTGCCTCTTCTAGAACTTAGCTGGGATTCTTGCAATCTAATGAGTCCAAATAATGACTCATTTTTGATAGGGTTTATCATATATTTGTTGTTATTATGGGATTTTAGCACCTGGTTATTGAAACTCTCTATGTTATTTCCCTAAATTTATGAACTTTGGGCATGAACTTATCCCTATAACTGTTGATGATTAACCTGCTATGTGATATATCTATATTAATTTTATACGTGATTGAATTAATGTTATTCTAATGTGATTATGGATATACAACTGTTTTATGCATGCTAATGTCATTATGTAGGTTCACATTAAGGTGCAGATATAAATGAAGCTTGCAAGGTGGAAGAAGTTCATGACAACTGGCCAATTGCTAAAGGAGTAAACAAGATGGTCATTAAAGAGGTCAATGGAGGGAAACTCCCACCTTGTGTAGAAGTTGTAACTTACCTTTAAATGATCATGTTTGTTAGTTGAGTAGATTTAGGAGGTGTTGCTATGTTGGATCCTCGTTGAGGCAAGACTAGTTTGACTAAAATATGGCGCATGCATAACCTCCCTCTTTTTCATGCTTTCAATAAATGATGTCCTCCTAGTTTGTTGGAGTTGACCACCTAGTTAGTTAGGGTTAGTTAGAAGCTTTCCTTCTATAAATAATGATCAAATGTCCCTCTTCACAAGGTTGGATGTTCTGATATTGTACTTGCATTTTTCAGTTTCAAAGAATACAATCATGTTGCTGATACAATGTAATCATGTTTTCAATGAATAAAATGATACTTTGATTTGTTGCATCTGAGTTAGCTTAGGGAAGACTCATTCAAGGGGACCCACTTGGTGAGAATTCCACCCATTCAATTTAGTAGTTACTTTTCTATTCAGTAATTAGTTATGGTCTTAGCAGCTGTTTGTTCTTGCAGCCATTGGAACTCTATTTTGTGCCTGTTCCTACAACCAAGGCAGACAAAGTAACTCCTTGTCTGTTTGCTGAGATTTTTGTTTCTATCATTTATTTTAGTTCAATTTAGTTGTTGATTCATGCTCAGTAATTTTGCTAATTCCTTTCAAGCATTTTACTTTCAGTACTTTTTCCTTTCTAGTTATAAGATAAGGATGACTATAGTTGAGTCCTAGTGCACAAACAATGCTGACCCATTTTAATTTCACGTCCCTGGGTTGACAATGAAATGAACCTTCATGATGAGCAAGATAACAACTTAGTGCAGATATCTAATCTCTAAGTTACATCCTTAAGGTCTTAGTTATTGAACCATTAGAGGAGGCCAACACCGTCCTCCTCCACCAAGTGCGCACTTTATTCATCCTTCTTCTTGTGGAATCACATCCACCATAGACCACCATTCTTCCCCATATCTCTTCTTCCTTTCTATCTTTCTTCATGGGATCCAACCCACCACAAACCGACCACCTCCACCAAGTTCCTCCTGCACCATCATCTACAACCTCTATACACAAATATACAATATTCACATACCAATTTTCAACTACAACCTTATCTTCTACTACTGCAATCTCTTCCTTAGAGGGTAAAAAATCAACATATTTAAATTTAAAACTAGAAATTACCTTCTTTGCTGCCCCAACATCATTTTCTTCATCCTCAAAACCTTTCATGTATGCATCTTCATAAGGCTATTCAAATTTCTCCCATGTAGTCATGTCCTCCAAAGGACCATTATTTGCTACATCTCTTTCTTTATTGTTTGCACTGAAGATAACTTCATCCAACATTTTCCTCTCAAATAACCTATCTATCATCCTCATTTCTTCTTTCAACAAGAGATCATTGTCTTTCTCACCAATCCACTTGTCAAATTTAGGACCATCCATGTTCACAATTTTTGATTGCAAACCCTCTTCATCCATTTCACACAATGCACTCCATTCACATGCTATCTCTGCAACTTGTACCTTATCATCTTCTTCACTTGTGTGGGCTACCCCCACATATTCTTTGTTACATTCAACCCCTACCAAAGGGCTGCAACACTCTTTCTTTTTGCTCTTCTTTTTGCTATCCTCTTCTAAGAGAACATTCTTCTTCTCATATCTCTCTTCCCACATTCTCATTTCCTTTTTAAACTTCTTTTCTAATATATTCACTTCAGCTTGGAGATTTTCAAACTCTTCACGGTGCTTCTTATTTTCCACTTCTTCTCAATATTGTTTCCAAAACAAAATTCTTATGGGCCTCCTCATGACCCATCCCATTGTCTCAAGTATAGAATGCCTCATGCTTGACAATTTATCTACACACTTTAACCCTCTAACTTCATTCTCCACTTGTAGGTCCTAGCATAGACTGCCTCACATTCGGCGCTCTGCCTATGCACTTAGAACCTCTAGCTCTGATACCACTGATGCAAACAAAAACCACCCCAAGCCACAACTCACAAAACAATAGAGATTAAACAAAGAGAGAATCCATTTCAAATCAAATCTAAAACTCATTTCATTCAAATTTATACAAATACAAATTACTCAATACATTTTTGAAATCAAATCTCCATAAATGTGTTAGGAATTGTATGCATAAAATAACAATACATGCAAATAAAGATTAAACAGAGGAATGAAAAACATAGAAATAATAACAGCAAGAGACAATAATTAACGTGGTTCACCCAAACTTGGGCTATGTCCACCAACAAGGAGTTCAATATTATTATCCAGTAAATCAAACTGATTACAACCAGTAATCCTTGCAACTCAATACCGCTGCAAATGCTACAATACAATATCAACAAAAACCCAAACCCTTAGCCTTTTATCAAGACTTATGTCGGTTACAAAAATTAAGGTTTTTTATGTTGGCCAATAGAAAAATAACACTTGATGCCTTTATAAAATAATAAAAATTGTGAGAGGTTTTGGGGGTGTTGCCCCTCGACCCCACCCCATATTGCGATAGGGAGCATGCTAGGGGCGCTGCCCCTTGACCCTGTCTTGGGGGCATTACCCCTAAACCCTTGCAAGGGGCGCTACCCCTTGACCTCGTTAAATAATTTGGGAGGAAACCACGCTGATAAAAGTGGGGGAAATTTAACCTCTAAGTCTAATTAGTCTCCATATACTAACAAAATGTTCTTCCTATAGCTTCTTTTTGCTGCTCCAAAGCTCTCTTTGTTGATGTTCAGACCTTCACACAACTTTAAAATATTTGTACCTCTCACACAATGATGCCTTATCTTTCCTTCAATGGTGTTGCTTAAACCTGCAACCAAAACCCCCAATGAATACCTCTACAAAGGTATTTTTCTCCTTCCCATTCCTCACAAACTTCTTCCCACGTTTTTCTTCAAAAACCCTCAAAAAATGCATTGAAAATTATCAATTATTTCCCCAGAATGGGTGCCCCACTCTCCCCAAGCATAGCTATCCATATTCTAAGTTTATGTAGCATTAAATGTATTGAATATACTAAATACTGAGAGGGGGTGAATCAATATTTTGCTAACAAAACTAATTATTAACCATCCAATTAACAAACCACACCCAACTATAATACTAAACCAAAACATAAAAGAGATCATAACACATTGACACCAAGATTTTTACATGGAAAACCCAAAGTGGGAAAAACCACGATAAGGATTAGCTCACAATATATTATAACCGGTCATAAGATATTACAAGGCTCACTACCAGGATGCACTGTCCTTGAAAGGCTCACAACCTCAATACAAAAGATGACTTTTAGCTAAGATACAAAAAGAGGTATGGCTCACTGCCAAAGGTGAACTGGTGAAGTGCACCTACAAAGTGCAAAAATTAGTTCTGATTAAGCTCTGAAAATACCAAAATTCTGCTCTGGTTGCAGATATACAATTATTATTAGTCACTTCGCACTACTTCATTTGTCATATTGCTCATATACACATTCTATGTCTCTCTCTCTCTATTCTTGTGTCCATCTTACACACATATATACACAGTCATGTCTTCCATCATCAATTAGGTCGGCCTAGTTGAATGCAAAATTCAAAATGACTTGCCGACCCAGTACAAAATTCCTTTATAGAACAAAACATGTCATCCACACATTAGGCTGGCCTGGACCTAATAAGGAACACACAAAGGACAAACAATTCTTAACCTTGTTGGCCAAAAGAATACTAAACTTCTGTCACTTGGATTACACAACCAGATCAACAAAGATTGTTGAAAGCTTGTTTATACCTATAACTGACACTCTTGAGCAACGTATCAAAAACTCATAGAGTTTCCTTTTACTAAGAGGATTTCCAGACTAAAATATCAGAATGGCATAAACACGCAGTTTACTTAGCCAGTTACCAACCAATGTTGGCATCAATGACAACAAACCTGAAGATCACCTTCTTCATTCTTTCAACAATCTCCCCCTTTGTCATTGATGACAACATGTGCCAAAAAAGAGACATGCTTCAAAACAAAATATTGTGCTCAACTTTTCCTAACATATGTACAAACTAATTAACATAACATTCTTTATACATATTCTTCTCCTCTTCTCCTCTTCTGCCCCTTTGACATCAAGGACAAAGGACTAAGAAAAGATAAAAAACTTCAAATCAA
Source organism: Sequoia sempervirens (assembly GCA_007258455.2). Taxonomy (NCBI): domain Eukaryota; kingdom Viridiplantae; phylum Streptophyta; class Pinopsida; order Cupressales; family Cupressaceae; genus Sequoia; species Sequoia sempervirens. The sequence continues at coordinate 22,355,934 of VDFB02026320.1, read as the reverse complement.
GAATTAGGAGCACCTTGTAACTCCTTTAGAATGACTTCCCAAGCAGGATTTCCATCATCCCAGACTCATTTTTCCCTAGAAAGAGTTTTATGCAAAGATTCTAATTCTGCCAGGCATTCTTCTCCTTCTTCCAGAGTGGGTGTAGTAATTTTCATCTTCTCAAGTTTTTCTACTTCCATCAATGCATTTGATATAGAGACATGTCTGGACATGACCAACTCTCCAAGCTGGGAATACCGTCTCATAACATCTTCCATTTGCCTCTGCAAGATGAAAAATTTACTTTGAATTTCTACAATAGAAACCCACCTAACATAGTTTCTATCATTTTTAATCTTATAATCTCTGGAAGCACCAGTAAGTTGAGACTCAATCGAGTCCATTAAGTCCTTGATACCTCGAGTGGCATTCATCCACTTCATGTAGTAAACAAACAACAATTGGGCCTCCTCATCACATTCTCTTACTTCTTTCAAGGTTTGCAAAACCTTTTCATGTGCAATTGTGCACTTGTCTTGTAGAAACAAAAATATTTTCTCTAGCATAATCAACTCCACTTCTTTTGTAGTCTGTACCTTGAGGTTAGATGTGCACTCTTTGATTGAATCAACTATAAGCCTCAAATTTTCAATCAGAGCTAAAGAGTTATCTAATGTAACATCGGGGGCTGTCTCTTGTAAAGCTTTGATGGCTTCATTTATCAAATAATTTCCCTTTTGATAATACTCCATAGCTTCTTGTGTGATAGAGATGAGAAAAGTGCCACTTAGTTTTATTTTGTCACTCGCTATAATCTTTATTAAGTCCACATAACCTGGGTGCGATGGCAGTTTGACTAGTTGTGGTGGAAGCACAAGTTGAAATACAATTTTCCTTGAAATAAGACCTTTAAGGGTACTTCCGGATGATTCTTCAGATGGATTTGATGGTTTAGGGCCTTTGGAAACTTCTCCTTTTCTCTTCTCATCTGGAATGGCTTCCTTGTCTTCCTCTTTCTTCTTTTCTTCTTCTTTTTCTTTTTCCTTTTCTTTTTCTTCTTCTTCTCTGGACAAATTTCCAAAGGACTTATCTCTATTCTCTTTCTCCCTTCTATCCTCATCATCCTTGTCATTATTCTTCTTTTTTTCCTTACTACCTTCACTCTCATCTTTGTTTTTCTCTTCCCCGTTTCTAGTAGATTCTTGATGTTCTTCTCTCTTATCACCATAATGATCTTTATGATGATCATCAGACCTTTTGCTGGTAGTTTCTTCTGTGTCAGTCGCAGGGGAAGGGGTTTCCGAAGCACCAAGTGTCTCATCAACAGTCTTCAAGACTAGATTATCCATTACTTCTACAATGATAGCATGTTCCTATGCTTGAGTAGTGTGGGATGAAGGACTGGTTCTTTCCCCATAGCTCCTTGCTAATTGCCTGATTACATCCTAAGTATCTTTCCTCACTTTTTCCATATAATCTTCCTTAGTCATTAACATGTTAACTCTCTACTTGAATCTAAATAATGTAGAACATTCTTTCAACAGATTTATAGCTTCTATCTTCAATAAAGTGAAACTAATGGATTTTAAGGCTTCACTCCTCATCTTGTCTTCAACATTTAAAGCCTCTTGCCTTCTAAGTACTAACTCTTTCCACACTTTTTCAGTAACTTTGGACTGTATGGAATCCATGTTTATATTACAAATGACTATGTACTAAACAAATGCATTTATGATAGTTTCTTTCCCTTCATCATTGACCTTATCATATAGCTCAACAGTTGGCATAAGGTCATTATCAATCATATTGTTAACCAATCCTCCTAGATCTAAGGGTGGTTGATCACTTACCAGAGGAGATCTAGGCATGTCCTCCACAGGATTAGATGAGCCTTCTTCATTCTTCTTTGTATGTACATGGATTCGGTAAGTATCCTCCTCTTCCTTTGACTCCTTATTTGTAGAGACAACTCTAGTTTTGGCTTCTTCACTGGAGGTACTACCCTTTTCATTTCTTTTCACTATTGCTCTCCTTCTAAGACAAGTTCAATCTCTTCCTCAACAACATCACTGAAACTTCTTTTCCTGTCAGCCTTTTGTTTAACTCTTCTTCTTCTTGAAGCAGTAGATGGTGCATCGGGAGGTATGTTCTTCTTAGATGTCCTAGTATTGGGACTGGTAGGGGCAACAATATCAACAAATGCAGGAACAATTTGTTCCTTCTTTCCTTTCTCAATATTAGCAACACTAGAGGTGGCAGTGTCGAAGATAGGTGCTGGTGTAGCACTGAAAGATAATCTTCCAGATTTTTTGGGTCTGGAGGGTTGTTCAGCAGATTTGGCTTTCCTTTCATCAAGTGCCTCCAACTATTCTATATCATCCTTGGAGTATGTTTGACCTTGGAAGAAAGCTTCAACCTTCTTTCTTCTTTTAGATGCAGTAGCCTCTAGATGTATTTCAATAGATTTCTCCTCATATGTACCATGCCTAGGTAGAGAGGGGTCCTTAGGACTATCCAACATGATCTCAATGTACCTTTCTACCATTTTTTCTTCAATCTCATATCCCAGAGGTTCAATCCATCAAATTCTAGGTTCTACAGCCTCAATGATGCATTCATATGTAGATAAAAGAAATTTTATTTGCTTCTCATACTTCTTCACCAAACTCCTTATAATTCATTCTCTTTCATGCATTTCATTATGAAAAATATTGCAAAGAAAGCAGTTAGAATATTGTTTTGAGCCCTAAAATATCCTAGACTGTGTAGATGGTCAAAAATATGATGAGCAACTGGTATGATGTTATCCCATATTATGCCTTTTTTTCCTAGTAACGCCTTGAGGAAATAGAATAACAAACAAACAACTAAAGTGCTAAATTTGAAAACATGCTTATTCACCTTTGTCATACTTAGGTTCTCCATAAGTTGCAACCTAAGCAACTCACAAAGATTAAAATCCTTTCCATTCACCACCATTTCATAAGCAGTGTGAATTTCCGTAGCCGATATTGAATTTACTCGATTAGTGAAATAGATTTTCTGCCCAATCATGATGGCAACATACTTGACGACAAGGTTTACAATGGACTTTGTAGTTAAAGCTCTTCTATCAAACTTAGCACTAGTCAGCCTTGTGACTTCATCATTTTTTACTGCTTTTCGAACTAGAATGATACCAATATCACAAAGACCAGTTGCAACTTGAATTACCTCCTTGTTAATAATCCCTAGTTCATTTGGCCTCACAAATTTTCTATGAACCCTACTGAGCCATTCTAACAAACTTCACCTCACTCTCACTAGAAAAGTTCGGAAACCAGTTCCAAATGTTCAACTTCATTTGAACTAGGTTTTCATATTCTACCTTAAGAAGTAGATAATCTCCAGTCAACTCATTGTCCCACAAATATTTTATCTCTTGGTGATTGAATTCTTCTAACTTCCCATGAATGTATGTTCTTGGATCTTTGGTGGGTAGCACATGGCTTGGAATGTGCAAGAATGCACCCACGAGGTCATTTTCATACACTTTCCATGAACATCTTCTAAATCTAGGTTGGGGTCTCTCAGAGACTTCCACAATAGTAGGAGTGGCCATATTTCGCAAACAGTCTTGAATAAGCTTAACAAAAGGTTCCTTCAACTTTAAAATCCACATAATTTAGATAATAGAGAATACCTTTTCTACTTGTTGAGAACTAGGGTTTCAATGTACGATGCTCTGAATCACTTTCAAACTCACTTTAGCTTGCATTGCTTCTTCCAATTTACACAAATGTGCTTTTCCTTAACTTAGTCTCTTGCTTTATTGCTTACAAAATTTTCCCTAATTCACATTTATTGCTTTTTAGCTTTAAAGCTGCCAACCACTTTATGAAACACACTCTAAACCAAGAAAAGTTCCGCAATTCTCTAGATCTGCCTATTTTTTGTCAATTGTTTTTTCAATACCTTCAAAATGATGACTCACATCACATATCCTTGTGTCACTGCTTGACACCTCATATATCGGGGGATTTTTAGATTTTTTTGTAACTGCTCCCCTTGAAACCATTACTGGGTTTAGTTCTTAGAAGAGGTATCTGCACTGGATGCAAATACAAGAGTATTTGATTCATCCTTTATCTCAAGTTATTCCTTCTTCTTCCAAATTTTTTCCATTTCTTTTCTTACTTCAATAGGATCTACTTTGTTCATAGACTTGTTCTTTTATTCTGGATTAGGTTTCTTCCCAATTTTGTTTCTACAAAATTTTGAGATATGTCTTGGTTTTTTGCAGGTATATCACACAACATACCTTTGATCAAACTAATTTTAATTCATCCTTGCTCTGCACTGATTAGCCTTGTGTCCAAAGATATTGCATGTGTAACAGTAGCCTTGAAAATACTGAATCCTTCTACCAGTATTAAATATGTTCAACATCATCTGGTTTCTACATTCGGTAGCTCTATGTCCAAACTTGTTGAAAACATAGCATTGCCCAGTGAAGAATCCAATGTTCTGACTCATTCTATTCTGGTTCATCCTACTTCTACATTATGTTTCTCTATGCCCAAATTTATTGCATGAGAAACAAAAGCCATTAAAAGATGGATATCTTTGAGCATTAGGCTGTCGGATAGGAATCCTTTCGGTATTGCTCCTTTGGTTCTTGATTTGATGAGTATTGCCTTGAAATTTCCTTTGATTGTCCACTTTGCTAGAAATAGGTTTTGTCTTTGAGATTTGTCCTTCTTCAAGTCGTAGACCACTTTTATCCTTAGTAGGTTTCAGAGAAGTAATCAACTCATCAAGCCTTGTAGAGCTAGTTTTGAATCTTTCTTCATGAGCTTTTGCTTTCTCTAGATCAACTCTTAGGGTTACCACTTCTTGTTCAAGCTTTGCACATTCATCAATTTTGTTTTAAATCTCAGATTTCTGACATTCCTCAATTCGCTTCATCTCTTCTACTTGCACCTTCAGTCCGACAATGTCTTCATTAGCCTTTTTCAATTGATCATTGACTTCCCTATGCATTTCCTTGAATTTTTTGATCCGCTCTCTTAGCTTCCCGATGTATTCATTTGATTCCTTCAGGTTTCCTTTCAAAGTTTCCTTCTCATCTTCGCTTTTATCCAATTCTTCAAGAGCAACATTGATTTCCTTAGATATAAAGTTTTCTTTTAGAGGAGCAAGATAGATTTTGTTAGCCATGTATTCAAATTCTGGGACCTTCCTCTAGTTGTAAGAATTTTTTAAAGGAACCAAGCTCTGATACCAATTGTTGAATATACTGAATATTGAGAGGGGGGGTGAATCAATATTATGCTTTTTAAACAAAATTAATTATTGACCATCCAATTAACAAACCACACCTAGCTGCAATAGTGAACCAAAACATAAAAGAGATCATAACACATTGGCACCAGGATTTTTACATGGAAAACCCAAAGTGGGAAAAACCACAGTGAGGATTAGCTCACAATATATTATAACCAGTCATAAGATATTATAGGGCCCATTTCTAGGATGCACTGTCCTTGAAAGGCTCACAACCTAAATACAGAAGATGGCTTATAACCAAGATACAAAAAGAGGTATGGCTCATTGCCAAAGGTGAACTAGTGGAGTGCACCTACAAAGTGCAAAAATTAGTTCTAGTTAAGCTCTGAAAACACAAAAATTGTGGTATGGTTGTAGATATACAATTATTATCAATCACTTCACACTACTTCATTTGTCGCATCACTCGCATACACATGCTATGTCTATCTCTATATTATTTTGTCCATCATACACACATATATACATAAACATGTCTTCCATCATCAATTACATCAGCCTAATTGAATATAAAATTCAAAATGACTTGTTGGACCAATACAAAATTCCTTTACAGAACAAAATGTGTCATCCATACATTAGGTCAGCCCAGACCTAATAAGGAACACACAAAGGACAAACAGTTCTTAACTTTGTCAGCTAAGAGAATTCAAAACTTCTATCACTTGGATTACATAGTCAGATCAACAAAGATTTCTAAAAGCTCATTTATACTTGTAAATGACACTCTTGAGCAACGTATCAAAAACTCAGAGTTTCCTTTTATTGAGAGAATTTCTGGACCAAAATACCAGATCAACATAGACACATAGTTTACTTAGCTAGTTACCAACCAATGTTGGCATCAATGACAAAAAACTCAGAGGTCACCTTCTTCATTCTTCCAAAAAAATGAGACATTTTAAGCCTCCATTAACTCCTACAGGTGTTGTCTTTACTCCTAGAGGCATTTTTCTCTATTCTAGGCATTTTAAAATATCTAAAATCTTGATTTTTTATCGAACTTTTATGCTCCAAACACTCCCACATTATTTATGTAATAGATAAATAGTTAATGAAGGAATAAAAACTAATATTTAATTTCCATGACCCTCATAATACCCTTCCACTATAAATTAATTGATCAAATTGGTACTCTGGAAGTGCCAAATCAGGTGTTGATAGGAAAAAAAATGAAAGTTCTTTGATTCACACAAAAATTGGTGTGCAAGCATGGAATAGTACCCCATGGATCCATATAAAAGGATTTTACACCAATCCTCCAAAATCATGAGATATTAAACTTTTCATAAATTACTGACAATTTTTTTAACAAACTTTCGACATTAAAATATCCCAAACTAAAAAAATGTATGAATTTAATTCTTTTTTCATATTTCAAATGCCACCTCCATGAATGCCCCTACCAAAGTATTCTACTCCCATCATTACAAGTTTTCCAAAAATAATTTCTGAAAATTGCTTGCAGAGCCTTAAAATGATGATTTGATAAAAAATGACTTTATGCAAATTTAAACACACCAAGAGCTTTCCAAAGCCAGGAGATGTCAAATGAACACCAAAACACACCAAAACTAAATTCAAAACTGAAGCTTATTTTTGGTTGATGTTGATTGCTAATCTGTCGAGATGCTCCTGCATCATCAACTAAACCCTCAACGGACCCAGGTCCCTGAACCTTAAACTTTTGGGCAATTGAACCAGGTAGCTAGGCTACTAAATATTCATGTAAAGCTCTATTTGGATAGGAAGCAAAGGGTTAGGCTCTTGGTGGAGTCATTTGCAATGGAATTAGAGAAAAAATAGGGTTTACTTAGCGGTTCTAGGGTATTTTATGCAAATTAAGTAGCAACTAGGAAAAACTTCAAACAATTGAATGCAAACAAGTATACCCTAGCCCAAGACTAAGCCTCAAAACACACTTACGAAACAACAAGCAAATTGATAGGAAACTAAGCAGAATTTAGGATTGTAGATGCACTTACTAGTTTTTGACATGAAAACCCTAGCTCAACGCAAGAAATCTCACAAATTTACCAAATTCTTCTCTTTGGATGCTCTAAATTCTTTGGTAAAGTGTTAGAATTCCTAAAAATTTCTTTTATGAGAAATAGGCATTAAATTCATGGTCGGATACTATCTTATCCATCATTACTCTTAGCTTGTGTGAGCTAGAGCATGCAACTACTTGTTCTACAAATTTGAATCTGGGTCATTGATCTCCATGAAAAAAGCTCGATTAGATAGTGTTGATTGGTTAATTAGAGGTTCACCGCTAAATAAATGAGTCAACAAAATCCACATGGCGGCCTCTCACAATTTCATGTCCGTGAAATAAAGTGGTAGATGAAGGCCTGCAGAAGAACATAAATCATTAAAATCATGCCACGTGGCATTAAACAACCACTGTTTAAGCTTTCCCTTCATACCACAACACTTACCCATTTCCTTTTGCAACTTGCATTGATCCATTAGACAGATCAAGTGTGGCCACATGGTAGCCTCTCACTATTCCACACATAGATTAAACCTTAATATAATACCCTCAATAGAATGGAAAAAATACACCAAACTATGCTAAGTGGTATCCATTTGCTTCTTAGATAATGTGCATGTCAAAATACCACCACATGTTAGGTTCCTGCTATTCTACAGTCTTGTTCTGGGTCCACCCCAAAGGGCTCAATGCAATAGTGGAAAGCCTCAATACTTTCCATGTAGCCTTGGTGGGACCAACCAACAGGCCTCGCTTAACTGCTCGGTAAAGAACATGCCAAATGGAAGCTTCCCATGGTTTCGTAGATAGGCATTTTATGAAAAAAATAATCCTTGTGGAATGGTGGGGGCCAATAAGAGCAAAGACATGTGTCACCATCTAATATATCCCATTGGAAAATTAAAGAATAACTTAAAGCTCATGGCTTTAAAACAATTTATCATGACTAGGTAATGGGGAGGGGTTGAATTTAATAAAGACCATTGAAAAAAGACTTAGGAAAATAATGAAAAATATTGGGTGTGTGTCTAAGCTGTGAAAAGGAACTAAGTGATTAATTAACAAATGACTAACTTAGACATAGGTTATGACTTGAACGATCGACAACCGACTAAAGAGGGTCAACGTAGAATTAGAATAAAGTGCTCTGGGCATTATAAGCATAAGGTACTTTAAGGGTTTAAGACTTAGAACAAACCCTAGACACATGGATTTCATGCCCTATCCACTAAATTTTACCAAGAAGCCCAAACAATTGGGAGTAAGACCAAGAACCATAATTTTTTTGCAAAGTACTATTAGTGTCTCTAGTTGGGGACATTTATTCAAGTAGAACAAAGCAAGATCTCAAAATATATTCAGTGAAGCAAACTATAGAGCAAGAAAAACCAAACCAAAACCAAATGAAAACAGGAAACAAAACTAAAAGACCAAACCAAACAACTATACAAAACTTACATACAAATACAATGTGCATAGAAAATAAACATACCTCAAGAGAAATATGCCTTCAATAATTGTCCATGCACTGGTAGCTCAAGAAGTTCACCAACCAGATTCTATAGAAAATAAGAATCCTCTCCATGTGTATTGTTGACCAGATATGGGCCAAGCCAAAGGACATTAAATTTACCATGTTTACCTTTATCTTGAGCCCTTGTATTCCACAACAACACCATATCTCCAATATGAAATTTTCTCTCAGAGGCCCTTTTGTCATGGAGGTGTTTAACCAGTTATTGCATCTTCATGTTCTTTTGTTGTGCTACCCTTCTCATTTCATCCAATTGTGTCAAGTGATTGATTCTATTTTGCATATCATTTGAAATGTCATCATCAAATTCTTGCACAAACTTGTATATTTGCAACAAATTATTGATAGGAATCCTTTCTTCCATTCCACAAACTAGGTCAAAAGGTGATTGTCTTGTTTCTTTCTTTGTAGTCACTCTATTAGCCCATAGAGCTAGCTTCAACTTGGAATCTCAAGCTTTTTTGTTCTTTTCAATCATTCTTTTTAAAATTCTCATAAATCTTTTGTTACTGGACTTAACTTGTCCATTTCCTTGAGGATGATATGGGAAGAATAGGAAATGACTATCCCATACTGGTTGTAAAAACTTGTAAACTCATTAGATCTAAAGCACTTGCATTATATGAAATTATTCTTTTAGGTACTCCAAATCTGGTCAAGATGTTGTTCATAAAAAAATATATTACAACCTTGCTAGTTTCCTTTCTTGTTGGGATAACCTCAATCCATTTGGGGAAATAGTTTGTGGCAACTAAGATCCAACTATGACCTCCACTAGACTTTTCACTTATTTCTCCTATAAATTCTATTCCCCATTGTTGAAAAGGGGCTTGAGCTGTCATTGGCCTTAAAGGAAGATTTCCATAAAATCTCAATTTGCCTAAGAATCTTTGGCATGAATCACATTTCCTAACCAGTGTAGGTGCATATTTGAGGATTTTAGGCCACCAAAATCTAATTCTTAAAACTTTGTGTTGTTGTTTTGGCCATATAATACCCTCCACATACACCAATATGCATTTCTATCAAAATATTTGAGGCTTGTTCTTTATTTACATATTTAAGCAATATGCCATCTATGTTTATCCACCAAATCTCATTATCAATAATTACATACTTAATGGCTTGAAGCTTTAAATTTCTCCTTTTGTTATCAGTAATTCCTTCAAGACATGACATTTTCTGAAAATAATACACAATATCTCTATATGAATCAGATGATTCCATGTCACATGTAGGAGTTACATCTTTGTCTTCAACATTATTAATTTGGTTGGCTTCTAGATTTTTCTCTACCATGAGTTTATCCAACCCTTGTCCACTGATCATTTTTGTGATTTGAATATCTATGTTGAACTCCTGAATTCTATTTATCCACATGCATCTTCTCCTTGTAACTTCCTGCTGTGTGAAAATATCTTTAACTGCGGTTGTAGGAACATGTACTATGATTGTTGTACCTATCAAATAAGGCTTGAAGTTTTTCATAGATTTAACTAGAGCATAAGCCTATTTCTTAGTTATATCATACTTCAACTCTGCATCTTGAAGTGACTTACTAAAGAAAGCAATTGGTTTTCCATAACCTTCATCATTCTTTTGTAGTAGAACAACAACAATAGTGTGAAAAGAAGCAAAAGAAAATAGTTGAATATTTTAGAAAAATTAGGAGACTTTAATACAAGTGCCTCCTTAATTTCTTGTTTAATACACTTGAAATCCTTAATTTGCTCATCATTCCAAATCACTATTGCTCCTTTCTTTAACATCTTTGAGATTGGTCTAGTAGTCTCTACAAAGTTATAAATCTCCTTAAGAATTTGACTTTTCCAAAGAATTATTGTATCCCTTTTAAATTATTTGGTTGAGGTATCTTATCAATTGTAACCACTCTTTCAAGGTCAATTTTTATACTTGCTTTGGATACAATGTTCCCTAATAACTTTCCTTCTGTAACTCCAAAATCATATTTCTTGGTATTCAAAGATATCGTATATTCCAAAGCTCTAGCAAATACCTTCTCTAGGTGCATACAATGCTCCTCTTCTTTCTTAGAATATGTTGTTAAATCATCTTAATACACAACCGTGAAAATGCCAATAAAATATGAGAAGGCTACATCCATGGCTCTCTGAAATGTAGGACCAACATTGGTTAAGCCGAATCACATCTTGACATAAAAATATGTTCCCCATGGAGTAGTAAATGAAATTTTGTATTGCTCAAATTATTTTACCTTTACATAATTATAACCAAAGAAACCATCCATCATGGATAGCAGTTCATGGTATCTTTCTGCAACATTGCCTCCATGTTAGATAATGGGTAGTTTTCTTTCAATGTTGATATGTTCAAATTCGTAAAATCAACACATAACAATATATCACCATTCTTATTTCTTACTGGCACTAAGTTTAAAACCCAAGTAGAATGCCTAGTAGGCTTAATAATTCCACCATCCCTAAGTTTCATAAGCTCTTCTTACATCTTAGGTGCTAGGGTTGGATTAATAGGTCTATGTATTTTCCTAAATGGCTTGGTATCAAGGCTTAATGGAATCTCATGTTGAAAGAGATCCTCCCTATATGCCTTTAGATCATCATAGGACTAGGCAAAAACATGCTTGTATTTTCTCAAGAGAGAAATCAACATTTCTCTAATATTAGGATTCAATTTATTACCTATGTACACCTTCTTTGGTGCACACTCTATTCCAAGATTGACTTCCTCTAAATCTTGTTCATGGGTAGAGTTTTGTTTGACATTACTCTTGTTAGAATTGTCAAACACACTTTCTAGTGCTACAAGTCCTTTGAGAATCTTATTAGTCTTCAATTGGATTACCTCATTCCCAAACACTGTCTCTTTCCTTTCAAATTCTTCAACAATTTCCCCAAAGTCAATCTCTTGAATCTCATATTTATAAATGCATTGTAAAAACTATACTATATCATCATAATTGTTAAATATTTTCCAATTTTGGATATTATCTAGGACTGTAGGCCTAATCTACACCTCAACTTTTGGGATGCCAACAAATTGAATATCATTAGGCCTTAATACAATGTTAGCCAACAAATTAGCCATTGCATTCTTGCTCCTTTCTATCCAATCAATGGAAAAAGCATCAAACATTTCTATGATATCCCAAATGACATTCCTATACTATTTCAACCTTTTATTCTTGGATATAAATCTAGCCTGAACTTGGGATACAATTAATTCAAAATCTCCAAAGACTTTGATCTTTCTTATTTTATGTTTGTTTGCCATATTTAATCCTAATAGTAAAGCCTCATACTCTGCTACATTGCTTTTGCAATCAAAATTCAAAGAAATTGAGAGCTTAAAAGTCTTACCATTAGGTGAAATGGATATCACTCCTACACCAAAACCTTCCTTTGAGAAAGCTCCATCAAAGTACATCATCCAAAACTCATTGTTATCAACTTGCTTCAGTGCTTCCTTTTCAATAGGTGCAGTTTCTTTTTTACCTTCCTATGACTCTTCCACTTTGAAATCATCCATGTCAACATCAATAAAATATATACTCTCTTCAGGTATTACTTCTTCAATTAGGTGTGATGATCTACCTTCTTTGAGAAGTTTCACTTCTTTACCATCAATAGGAATAGAGACATATGACATATCCAACTGCATATTCCCTCCCATGGTTGTAGACTACCTTCTTGACAAAAGTATCCCATAAATAGGAGGAATATGCACCAAAGTTACACTCATCACATAATCCTTTGCAAGATATGCTGCCAACTTAAAAATTACTTCTTTGATGATTCCTATCACAAGAACCTACCTTGAATCCATAGCATAGAACTTTTCAAATGTTTTTTTAATATTCAATCCAAGTTCTTTCTTCATTTCTACTGACATGATGTTTGTAGATGCTCCTGAATAGATCATATAATTTTTGACTAACTTGTCTTTGATCATAAGAGTCACATAGAATGGGTCCACTTGATTCATAAATGTTGTTAATGTGGCACCCAAAAACACCTAAGGAATATCATTTTTGATTCCCTCAACTTCTTCTTCTTTCATTTTTAATTTACTCATTTTAGGTGGAGTAAGCACCTTCTTTTCACTAGAAGCCATAGCTGCACTATTGATAAGGGTAACTGCCTTCTCCTTATGTTATTCAATCATCATCATCTCTAATAGAGGAATAGATAATTTCACTTGTGAAAACAACTAAAACATGTCTACAAAGTTATACTTAGGAAAATCATACATTGTCATGGTTTGTGCCTTTGGTTTTTCCTTCTCTTGATCTAGTTTATCCTCATGCTTAACTGCAACACTCTTCTTTTCATGTTCAACCTTTATTTTTTGATACTTGGCTTTAACTATAGGAGAAACTACTTGCTCATTGCTATTCATAGCCCCAAACTTTATACCTAACACAATTGTTTCGTTTGCTTTAGGTTCATCAACCTTTTTAGGTGCCTAACAATATTTTTTATCCTTACTTTGCTCCTTGATGAAGATACTGCCAACTTTACCTTGATCATCATTGATACTTCTATTCTCATATTGCATGTGCTTCTAGCTTGGGAAACAACAACAGTAGATGATGTTCTAATCTCTTCTTTTGATGGTCTTCTCAACTTGACATTAGAATGCACATCTTCAAGATTGTATACATTTTTTCCTTCTTCATCTTCAGAAAAGACTTGTTGATGATAAACACCATATCTATATCTCTAATCATTTACATCAACCTCATGTGATTCCTCATTAGAAGAAAATTCTTCACCAATGAAACCCAATCTATTTTTCAACATGTTAATTTCACCATCTTGCTCATGAGGCATATCATAGTCATCAAATGTATCTTGATTTTCCTCTAGGGATTGTACCACTATACATTGATGAGGTGAATGTGGTAGCTAACATGCTACACACCATGGAGTATCATCCATAAAATGAGCAGAATTTTTCTTCAAAGTGTCAGGAGTCTCTTTGTTTGGTATATTATTTTGACTATTATTCATTGGCTTACCATTATTGTAAGGAAACTTGCAGCCATTATATGACAATTTCCACATAACCCAAAATAGATATTAATGCAAATAAGTATTCAGAATCCATATGCAAGAGAATAGACAACACACCCATAAAATATGACACAAGATATACCTTGGGAAAACCCTCAAGAGGAAAAAACCCAGCCTCTAAAAGTATCCATACTCCATCATATTAATCAACAATAAAGCCATACAAGAGTTACAACGAACACCTCTAAAGCATCAAGCCTCTCAATGCACTCTCATGTGTCCAAGCATGAATCCACACATCCCATGCCATGCTTCACATATGTACTCCTTAGAAAGACTCAATAATGATAGCCAAACCACTTAGCCAACCTTAACCACTAAACATGTGCTTGCTTTCATAGATACAAGCTCACACAAATACAACTAGTGGTAAGATAAAACCATGTACCACAAAACCATGTGAATACAAAATCACTAACCCCTTATTTAATATTGGGTACTAAGAATTCACATTATTTAATATTTCCCCAATATTAAAAAATTATCACATGTCTCCCACACATTAAATAATAATACAATGTTACAATACAAAATCAAGTGGTCCCCAAATAATTACCTAGTGTGATTAACCAAACCACCCAGATGCATCACAAATAAATAATTATTTAATTACAACATTATAAGAATCGATTTATGAAATGGTATACAACACCATATCCCAACATTCTCCCACTTTTTGTATACATTGCATAAGAGATCAATCATGAAATACATCATCATAGCCATACATGAAATGACATGAATCTGTAACATGCTCTCATGCTCCATCAAGATACCTCCAATAAAAAAAAGTGACCACCATCTCAAGCAAGAACTCCTCTCATCCTCCAACATGCCACCTATGGAAGAAAAGGAACATGCCAAGGTGAAGATGCACCAATCCAAGAACACAAGCATCAAATCCAAGTGATAAAAAAGGCTCTTGTGGCAGGTATGAAGGAGTTGTCATTGATGTCAACTAGTCAATTGGTTTCCAACTATTTGCTATTGTCATTGTCTGTATATGTCGAGGATGTTGAAAAAATTATAATAAAGAAAGGTTACAGGTATTTAGTGTTTTCTTCGGGTTTTGCTCCGAGATTTTCTGCTATGCTAGTAAGGATTTGAGGTATTTTCCCTAGTTGTTGGAAGTTTCTATATATAGATTTTGGGTTTCTGGATTGTTGTATAGTGCAAGTTATGTTCACCAGTTGTGAACTGTGCTTTTTTGTGTATCTGGCTAGGGTTCGGGGGAAATGTTGTTGCTCTAGATTTCGTCTTGTTTGAGTCTTATGACTTACAATTCTTAGGATAATTTTTTAAGGTTGTGTTCAAGTTAATTTTGATATCTAGAAAGATTGGATCGTGCTAAGGTTGTGTGTGCTTAATTGATTTATGTGTTTTACACTAGTTTGGCCAAGCTTGCGTTTAACACTACTTTTGAAGTTTATGGAAGAATTTTGAGGTGTGTTGGGACTTATTTAGGTCCTCATTAGATGTGAGTTTGGGTTGCCCTCATTCTAGTTCCACCGTAGAATGCTTTGGCACTGACCTAATTTGAATTTGTAAATGCAAAAGGTGTGTGGCCGATGTTGGTTGTGTTTCAAAGTTGAAGATGGTATAAATAAAGGTTGAGATGTAGAAAGTAAATGAATGCAAGCAAGATATATGTGAGATAGATGCAAAATAGTGTGCATGTGATGTGAGTTTGAGCACATCAATGCGAAATCTAATTGTGAGTTTTCGGAAGTAGTGAGCTAAAGGTGTACTCTATCATTCAAGCATGTCTACAAGTGTGTGAGTATATTGTGGTGGAAATACTTGTTGTATTGAGATTGTTTTCTCTCTGTAACAAATCTCTTCTATCTTCTTTGTAATTCTATGGAAGTGAGCCCTTTGGGTGGTTAACCCTTGTTGGATAGTGAGTCTTGATCTGGATAATGAGTCTTGTTTTAGCAATGAGCCTTTGTACTCGGTTTTGATATTCTCTATATTGTGAGCCAATCCTCACTGTGGTTTTTCCCTTATTGGGTTTTCTACGTAATTCTGGTGTTATTGTGCGTGTGATGCTTTTCAATTTATTCTTTTGCACTTAATGATTAATTACATTAGTAGAGTAAAGGATTTGTGAATGATAATTGATCTAATCTCTAGTGGAAGTGCTTAAAGGTTAAAATTTGTTACAACCGATTCACCCCACCTCTCAATTGTCTTGTTCAACAATTGGTATCAGAGCTTGGTTCCTTGGATAAGAGCCTAACCACTTAAGGAAGGTCTGAGATGACAAGAAAGATCACTATTGAGTGTCCTAGGTTTGATGGGACTAACTATGCCCTCTAGAAGATAAAGATGGAAGGATACCTGGAGTACTGTGGATACAATGTTGAGAATTCTTACAAGACTACTTACACTCCTTCAAATGGTTTGAGTGCAATTGAGGAGATCAAGGCACATGAAGTGAACAATAAGGCAAAGTTTATTCTGAAGAATAGTCTTTCACATTCAAAGTTGATTAAAGTTTCAAATCTGAAGTCTGCTAAAGAGGTCTAGGATAAATTGGTGAAGATGCATGAAGGAGACGAAAGGGTTAAAGAAGCTAAGTTGTAGAACTTAGAGGCATAATTTGAGCTCTTGCAGATGTCTGAAGATGAAAACATTAAAACCTATGTACAAAGAGTGGATGCAGAGATGGTAGGTGGAATGTGAGGAATTAGTGCTACAGTAGATGAATCTAGGATTATGAAGAAGATTCTTAGAACTCTTCTTGATGTGTACAGTGAAAAGGTATCTACTATTTAGGAATATATAGATTATAAGACATATACTAAAGATAAGTTGTTGGGTACTTTAACATCTTATGAAATGAGAAATCCTAGTTTGAGAGATGGATTGAGGACAAAAAATGCTTTTAAGGCTACATGAGTTGAAGATCCAGATGAAGAGAACATTGATGATGTAGAAGCTAACTTTGTAAGAAGGATGAAAAAGGGCTTCAGTAAGTATGAAGGTAAGTTACTTTTTAAATGCTTTAGTTGTGGTGGTATTGGACACTATGCTTCTAGATGTCCGAAAAGAGCTTAGAAGAATAAAAATAGATTAAGCAAAGAAAACAAAGGGAAGTCGATTAAGAGATCATATTATGTAAATGAAGATGCTAGTATTTCTGATGAAGAGCCTGATTATGGAGATTTTGATGATAATGAATGCTTGTTCTTGGCTATAAAAGATGAATATGCTTATGCTAATATTGAAAGACAGGTGAAGGAAAGTCCTTCAGAGAAAGATGAAAATACTGTGATCTCTACCCTACATGCTAAACATGAAAAGAACTACTGGGTTGTCAATAGTGGTTGTTCACATGACATGACTGGTGATAAGAGTAAGTTTGTTAAACTTTAAAATTATGATGGAGGCTAAGTTAAGTTTGGAGATGATACTGGTGCTAAGATTTATGGAATAGGTTTAGTAAGTTTTGATGGCAAGCATAATACTGATGATGTCCACTATGTTAAAGGCTTAAGGATTAATCTCTTGAGTGTTGGAAAAATGTGTAGTAAGGGATATAATCTTGTATTTGAGGATGAAAAATGTGAAATTAGGAAAGGATCCAGAACGGTGATTACTGTTGGTAAGAAGTCTGAAGGAAATATTTATCAACTTAAGGGTATTGATGGTCATTGCTTTATGACTTAGATTAATGATGGTTATGGCATTAGAGAATGTGCCACATGAATTTTGATAATATGGAAAGGATTAGTGCTGTGCATGTTGTGAGAGATTTACTGAGGATTCCAAAGCCTGTTAATGCTGTTTGCAAGAATTGTTAATTTGGAAAACAAGCTAGAAATTGCTTTAGGTAAAAGGAACAATCTACTATTAGACTACTGGATTTGATTCATACATATATCTATGGTCCTACAAGTGTGATAAGTCTACAAGGTGAGAGGTACTTTATGCTTCTGATTGGTGATTACTCTAGATATACATGGGTTAATTTTCTTAGAGAAAAATCTAATGCATTAGATAGATTCAAGGAATTTAAGGCTATGGTAGAGAATGAAGCAAATTTGAGAATAAAATGCTCAAGGTCTGACAGAGGTGGTGAATTGACCTCCAATGAATCTAATATGTTTTGTGAAGTTCATGGAATAAAGAGATAGTTATCTACTCCTAAAACTCCTCAACACAATGGAGTTGTTGAAAGAAAGAACAAAACAATTCAAGAAGATGCTAGACCTATGATTATAGAGGTAGGTCTATCAGAAGTTTACTAAAGAGAAGCTATTCAAACTAATTTTTATGTGTTCAATTGAGTTCAAGCAAAAGCTAATAGCACTAAGATCCCCTATGAGCTATGGTTTGGAGGAATTCCTACTATCAAGTATTTCAAGGTATTTGGAAGCAAATGTTATATCAGACGGGATGAAGAAAATCTAGGGAAGTTTGATGCTACATGTGATGAAGGTATCTTCCCTGGATACTTTACTAGAAGCAATGCTTATAGATGTTTCAACAAAATATTGAGAAATATTGTAGAGAGCACAAATGTCAAAGTTGATGAAGCATTGAACAATTCAATTGAAGTTGATGGATATGGATCTGATGAACCTGATTGCATAAGAATAGAAGAAGCTATGGAAGAATAGGAGAAGTAGAATGAAGAAGAAGAAGCTTTGGTGGTGTTCCCAAAGAAACCTAAATATGTGTAGAAAAATCATTCAGAAAGTCAAATCATTGGAGACAAAAGGAAAGGAGTATTGAAAGGAAGTAGAGCTGTTGTTGCTAATGAAATAAATTTGTGCTTACTTTCTAAAGTTGAATCAAATACAATGAGTGAAGCATGTAATGATGAAAATTGGATGAAAGCTATGGAGGAACTTATGCAGATTGAGAAGAATCAAACTTGGGAATTGGTCCCTAGATCAACAAATAAAAACATTATTGGATCAAAATGGATATTAAAAAACCAGTTGAATGAGAATGGAGAAGTGGTTAGAAATAGAGCAAGACTTGTATGTAAAGGTTACTCACAAGTGGAAGGTATACTTTTTAGGAAACCTTTTCCTTAGTGGCAAGGATGGAAGCTATTAGAATGTTTTTAGCATTTTCTGCTCATAAAGATTTTAAAGTTTATCAGATGGATGTTAAGTCTGCATTTTTGAATGGTGAATTGGAAGAAGTCTACATGGAACAACTGAAAGGATTTTAGTTGTTAGATCAATTGGATATGGTTTAAGATTAAATAAGGCTTTATATGGATTGAAGCAAGCTCCTAGAGCTTGGTATGATAGGTTAGATAGATATTTAATTCATAAAGGTTTCAAAAAAGGTACGATAATTTAAAATTGAAAATGACAAGATCTTGAAAGCAGTTGCATATGTTGATGACATTATCTTTGGAGGAAATGAAACAGTGTGTAAGATGTTTGCTGAATAATGCAAAAATAATTTGAGATGTCTATGTTTGGTGAGATGAATTTCTTTCTTGGGCTAAAAATTAATCAAACAAAGAAAGGGATCTTTATTTCATAGACAAAGTATGTAAGTGAAATGTTGAAGAAGTTTGGGATGGATTGTTCCAAATTGGTATGCACTCTTAAGGTGATTGGCTACAAATTGAGTAAAGATGATGATTCACCTAAGACTAATAAGAAAAAATATAGATCTATGATTGGTGGATTGTTGTATTTAATTTCTACTAGACCAGATATCATGCATGCAGTTTGCCTTGTGGCTAGATTTCAAGAAGATTGTAGAGAAACACATGTTGCTGCTATTAAAAGGATATTTAGATATTTGAATGGCACTCTAGATTATGGCTTATGGTATCCTAGGGATACTGATTTTAAGCTAAGTGCTTATATAGATGTAGACTGGAAAAGCTATGTTGATGATATAAAAAGGACAAGTGGTGGTGCATTCTTTCTTGGTTGCAAATTACTGTCGACTGAGTAAAAAATAAAGATTCAATTTCCTTATCCATTATAGAGGTTGAGTATATTGCTATGACATCTTGTTGTACACAAGTTTTGTGGATGAGACAGACATTGAAAGATATTAGAGTAATGTATGATGATCCTATTTCTATTTTCTGTGATAATACAAGTGCAATTAACATTTCAAAGAGTCCAGTGATGCACTCAAGGAAAAAACATATATCTATAAGGTATCACTTTTTGAGAGAAAAGGTTGTGGAAAATGAAGTAAATCATGAGTATGTACCTACAAAGGATCAAGTTGCTGACATATTTACTAAGGCTCTTCCTAAAGATACTTTTAAGTATCTCTAGGAGAAGTTAGGGGTTATTTCCCCTCCTTTCTTGAACTAGATGCATATGGAGATGCATCAGTCTGGTGGGTTTATGGATCTATCTTTCTTCTTGACTAATGTTTGGTGGCTACCTCTCAGGGGGAGTAGGTAGTGTCATGTGTTGGCATTGAAAGAGTATTTTTTTCTTAATGTCAAAAGGAAAATCAATATAAAACATCTTTTTCCTTTTCCATTGATGTCAAAGGGGGAGAAAGTATCATGTCAAAAAGTTTATCTAGTGAGGGGGAGAAACAAAAAAAAATGAAAAATATGTTCAGAGCTGTTGTGTTGTCTTTGATGTTTTTCACATCATGTGTTGCCATCAATGACAAAGGGGGATATTGTTGCAAGTATGAAGGTGCTGTCATTGATTTCAACTTGTTAACTAGTTTCTAACTAGTTGTTGTTGTCATTGACTGTATATGTCAAGGATATTGAGAAAATTGTAATAAAGAAAGGTTGCAGGTATTCAATGTTTGCTCCAAGTTTTACTTTGGGATTTTCTGCTATGGTAGAATTGTCCTTGGTTGTTGGAAGTTCATATATACAAAATTTGGATTTCTAGATCATTGTACAGTGCGAGTTATGTTCACCAGTTGTGAACTATGCTTTTCTGTGTATCTAGTTGAGGTCAGGGAGAAATGTTGTTGCTCCGAATTGCTTCTTGTTGGTGTCTTATGACTTGCAGTTCTCAGGGTAAGTTATTAAGGTTGTGTTCAAGTTAATTTTGTTATCTGGAAAGATTGGATAGTGCTAAGGCTGTGTGTGCTTAATTGATTTATGTGTTTTACATTAGTTTGGATGACCTTGCGTTTAACACTACTTTCAAAGTTTATGGAAGCATGTTGAGGCATGTTGGGAATTATTTAGGTCCTCATTAGATGTGTGTTTGGGTCACCCTCATTCTAATTCCACTGTAGAATGCTTTAGCACTGACCTAATTTGAATTTGTAAATGCAAAAGGTGTGTGGCCAACTTTGGTTGTGTTTCAAAGTTAAAGATGGTATAAATAAAGGTTGAGATGTAGAAAGTAAATGAATGCAATCAAGATAGATGCAAGATAGATGTGAAACAATGTGTATGTGATGCGATTTTGATCAGATCAATGCGAAATCTAACTGTGAGTTTTTGGAAGTAGTGAGCTAAAGGTGTACTTTATCATTCAAGCATGTCTGTAAGTGTGTGAGTGTATTGTGGTGGAAATCCTTATTGCATTGAGATTGTTTTCTCTTTGTAACAAATATCTTCTATCTTCTTTGTAATTCTGTGGTAATGAGCCTTCCAGGTGGTTAACCCTTGTTGGATAGTGAGTCCTGATCCAGAAAATGAGTCTTGTTTTAGCAGTGAGCCTTTGTACTCAGTTTTGATATTCTATATATTGTGAGCTAATCCTCACCCTATTTTTTTCCTTATTGGGTTTTCCACATAAATCTAGTGTTATTGTGTGTGTGATGTTTTTCAATTTCTACTTTTTCACTTAATGATTAATTACATTAGCAAATTATAGTATTTGTGAATGATAATTGATCTAATCTCTTGTGGAAGCGTTTAAAGGTTAAAATTTGTTACAATTGATTCACCTTCCTCTTAGTTGCCTTGTTCAATAGCTCTAACCAAGTTGTTATGAATTGTAAAATCCACATGATTAGAAATAACATCCACAACACATGCTAATACATCCAACCATCCATACCTCCAAGGTATCAATACATTGACAAACTCATGCAAAGAACATATGCAACCCATAAACCACAATCAAGCTCCATGTATCAAACCTTCAATGAAGAACATACATATCCAAGAACTCCCACTGTATAGGTAATTTCAAAGCATATCAATTCTACCAATCAACACTATATCAAGGTGTGATAAGAAAGCATGAAGTACCAAGAACAATAACAATGATCCACACATGCAACCCAAATAGCTGCATACTCTCTCACATGTTGCCACCATCCTCCCAAAAGGAACCATGAAGAGAGAACACCTGTAAACCATAATTTCCTCCTACCAACACCTCAAACATGCTACACTGTGTCAAGTTCTGATCTCCTAACAACCCCAAATGAAAAGCCTCAACTACACCCATAACACTCAATCTCATAGATCAAGCACAACATATGAATCAACATGGATGTAATAATCTTTAATCAAGAAGATAAAAATCAAAGTAACCATCCCCAAATCTAGAAATCAGCCCATAAACCATCTCCTAAACTTTTCATCAATAAATGATAACACGAACTCAAATGCACAAGGAGACAACCATGCTAAACATCCCTCAAAATGAATCCTCTAGAACTAACTATCCATAACTCAAGATCCATATCAATGAAAGATAAAGCATACAAAATCATGCTAACCAATCCTCAAATGAGTCTCCAAAGTCAATCACCATGAATCAACTCATTCCAATGAGAAATCAAAGAACAAAACATAAACATATTTGAAAGATACAATGGGAAAATATCTCTCAAATGATAAACTATCAAGTAGACCAAGGGTGGGGAATGGGAATGCTTCTCTAGGATAACCAAGCCATCATGAATCACTCCGATAACAATCTCCTCTATTGGTCCATTTTGAACTCATGTCCAACTAAGGTGTAGGCTCCTTGGACTTCCCACTGAAACCTCATCAAGAGTAACCATACCAATAACGTGTCTCTAACCACAAGAGAACTACAAGCCTCACCTAAGTCTCCAAGTATCTATGAGTACCTATAACCAATCAATCCATGCCAAACTCCAAATACATCATAGCACCATCATGAATTAATCAAGTAAATGATCAATATACCCAATACAAAGAGAACTGCACATGATCAATGCCAAAGCTCCAATCATGAATCAGGAACATAAACATGACAACATGTTCTAACCATCTCCTCCTAGGAGATCACATGCACCAAAACATACATCCTGGTCTCAAGAGAACACATATACCATGCTAAAAACTCTAAGCTAGCATCAAGAGTAAACCATGACATAATATCAAACATACTCTAAACCAAGAAAACATATCTCCAATCACATGAAGATAACCATAACCAATGATGCATCCACGTCACTGCCAATAACTCCCACTGAATCATGATATGAGCTACACATAGCATTATGAATACCATCCTCTCCATGAAGATCATCCAAGTTTGCACACACTCAACTACAATATCAAGAACATACAAGTGAAACGAAGATCTCCAAGCTAAGAATTTACATACAACTGCCAAACCATGATAAACATATCCATCACCACCAATCCATCACTATCAAAATCTCCCACAAAAAGTGTAATCAAGTTATCCATGACATAATGACATCAATATTCCTCATAAATATCAAATAAAGGCCCTCACACAATCAAAGAACTCAAATGCAACATGAGCTCCCTAAAAAGAAGGCAAAGTAAAACCATGATCCTCATACCAAGAAGATACACCACCACAACCTGAATCAAGAACTAAACCAACACCACCAATAATGCATCTGCATAAACCATCATGACATGCTAAAGTCCCTATTAAAGCACAAGAAACATCCATGACACCATGATCACCACCAAATGTACCAACAACACAATCCAATCGTGTCCCACATGTCTGCATAACATAGTCAACTACATAGGTCTCACATCATGACTGTACTTGGTAATACCATTTCACCTCCTCAACATGATAACAAAACTAGAAAACTAAGTGACTAAACCAAGCCACCAAACTAAAAATGCATCAACATTGAAATATCTATGGGCATAAACAACCCATGTCAAAGTCATAGGTGCAACAAGTATAGACCACCTATAATAGTACACAACTTGTAGATACAACAATGAAAGATACAAATCCAACCATATACTGATAACCATGTCAAATGAGAATAATCGAAGATGTATAACTAATTATACAATGAACCCAACATCAAATCTCCAAGATCTGACAATCCATAAGCTCATAGTATCACCATAGTGAAAATAACCCATAAACAACTTAGGATAGAATGAAAGAAAATAAATCATGTCAAAATAAATCCAAACTTGATCTACTATGTAGTGCTATGAACAAGCTTTCTGTTGACTATTTGAAGTCCAAAATTTGACTCTATATGCACATAATCGACCTCTCAAAGCTCAATGGGAACACCTGAATTCTAGCAAGAAAAACATTGTCAAAATAGAAAAATATGATGAAACCAATGACACCATAGTGTAGAGCACTAATTCATCTTTCCAACAAGTTAGAAAAGTCAAAAAATAGACCATCTAGGCAAAAGTTATTCCCCTCGTAAGAAAAATCACAATTTTGGTATGTAGAGGCAAAATTTTGGCCACCCCTGGTGGCTGGGTGGTGTCGCTCATCTGGTGGAGGACCCAAAATTTTTATGGGTTTTAATTTAATTTCCACATATAAAATATTTTGGGTCTGCCATTGTAATAAATTTGACTACATTTAATATTTTATAGCGATGAATTTTAAAATATAAAAATTTGCATTTTAAAAAAGTTTTTAATCGCAGTTAAGTTGACTGGTCGGGCCCTCTCGCCGATGGTAGTGTAAACATGCTACCGACGATAGCTGACAAGAATACCACCTGTAGTACCTATCAGTACTACCGTCAATAGTATTCCAGGTGAGTAGGGGGGTGACCCCCCCAACAAAAAACTTTTATTTATTTTTTAAATTTTTTCAATAAAGTCTTTTCATCGACCTTTTTATATTTTGATTTTAAATTTTATTTATTTGTTTATTTTTGCAGGTAAAAAGTTAAGTGACGAGATATTTTTTTTTCAATTTTTTAAATTCTGAAGACCAAATTTGATGACTATACAACCAAAAAAGGGGGGTCAGGCTAAAAAAATTGTATTTTTTCACAGTAACAAAAATATATCGAATTTTATATTAGTCTTCGTCTCTTGGCCAACCTGACTCCAACCATAAGGTCCATTTTGTCTTAGGAAGTCATTTACAAAATTTACCCTACAAAACCCTCATTTGAATGCACAACCAAAAAACCCTTTTGACCTAATATTTCTCACACCCCAAATCTACAAACAACCCATCATAACAACAAACCCAAAACCCTTAGATCTGCAATAAACAACCTACAAAACCCTCATATCTTTCAATGTATTTCATTCTCTTATTCAATGCATAGATTCAAACTCAAACAATATTTTCTCAACCTAGGGTTATACAACCAAAACCATAGCTCCGATACCACTTGTAAGGAAACTTGTAGCCATTATATGACAATTTGCACATAACCCAAAATAGATATTAATGAAAGTAAGTACTCAAAATCCATATGCAAGAGAATAAACAACATAACTATCAAAGATGACACAAGATATACTTTTGGAAAACCCTCAAGAGTGAAAAACCTAGCCTCCAAAAGCATCCATACTCCATCATATTAATCAACAATAAAGCCATACAAGAGTTACAACAAAAACCTTTGAAGCATCAAGCCTCTCAATGCACTCTCATGTGTCCAAGAATGAATCCACACATCCCATGCCATGCTTCACATATGCACTCCTTAGAAAGACTCAATAATGACAGCCAAACCACTTAGCCAACCTTAACCACTAAACATGTGCTTTCTTTTATAGATACAAGCTCACAAAAATACAACTAGTGGTAAGATAAAACCATGTACCAAAAAACCATGTGAATAAAAAACCACCAACCCCTTATTTAATATTGGGCACTAAGACTTCACTTAGGTGCAACATCAAGTGGTCCCCAAATAATTACCTAGTGTGATTAACCATACATCACCTAGGTGCATCACAATTAAACAATTATTTAATTACAACATTATAATAAATAAATTTATGTAATGGTGTACAAAACCATATCCCAACAATTATGCCATGTTGTATTGTAAGGTTGATTTGAAAATTTAGGTGCTCTTTCATGCCTCTAAAAGTTAGACTTCTCATTAGATAACCCCTTCTCATTTCTTGCAATCTTGTAAGTTACGTCCTTAAGAGTACTCATCATTTTGTCTATCTTATTCTTAGATGAAGATACTTTGTCTTGATGTCCTTTTGTATTTTTCAATATTTGGACATCATCCCTCTTACCAACCTTACCAAATGCTTCTATATTACTTTCAATATGCAATGCAATCTTAAAAGCATCTCTCAAAGTATGAGGCTCTTTATACCTCAATTGATACCCATTTTGGAATCATAAGCTTTGAAATAAAGGACAAGACACATTAGATCACTTAGTTTCATATCCCGTGGGATTTTATTCATGAGCTTAGCAAACCTTGTATTGAAATCCAAGACTTGCTAATTTTTTCCTTTCAAAATGCTAGTGAACTCATTCACTATAAACCTGGGATCAATTTTATCACCATATTTATCTCTAAATATCCTCTTGAACCTAATGAGATAGAAAGAACCTATTGAGTTTCCATTTTAGTGTTATATTCATTATCTAAAGTTCTAGGGATGATATGTATTTAGGAGAGATCTTATTAATCATAGAAAACCCCCTAAAATATTCCTTACAAATTCAAGGAGTTAGATTATTTCATCAAAAAATTGGTATTCTATCATATAGATTGGGACTAGGAGTCAAGTTGGAACTAGAACTTGGAACCTAAGTCATAAAGTAGGTGGGTCCTATGTCTCAAATTAGACGAGAAATTTGGAATCATATTTCAGGTTCCTATGAAGCCTTTGGATCTGATGAGAAATAGTGGAGAATGCAATGACCAATCAGACTACAAAATGTGGGTGTCAAGAGGAAGTGGAAATTAGGGATAAGGTCTTAGATGTCTATTGAGTCCTAGTATCCAAAAGAAAATAGTTTAAGAAATTAAGAATGAAGGGGTAGGAAGATGCCATACGTAGGAAGGTAATAGGGACCTAGAACCTAAGTTCTAAGTCCTTATTAAGTCCGAGCATCCAGAATAAAATAGGTCCACAAAAGGAATTATTATGAAGAAGGGGTGGGTCATAGGAGGGGCCAATAATTTGAAACTAGGTTCCAAGTTTTGACTAGGTCCCCAGAACCAGTTGGAACTAACTGGTGCTTATGAAGATGTGAGAATTTTTTTTATTATGAATAGGAAAAAGGAAGTGGGTGGAAATAATAACTTGGAATGTTGGTCCCAATTCCCATTTCATCTTGACATCCAAGACCTTAAATACATTAGGAAATGAAAGAGGAAAGGTATTGGGAAACTAGACAAAGTGAGGAATTGGAACTAGGTTTCAAGTCTTGATCAAGACCTAAGTCCCAATTGGTAATAGAAAAAAATGGTCAAAATATGGGGAAACATTAGCAGATGCAGGAATAAATGAAGACACATATTTGGAACATTGGTTCCAAGTTTGTATCATACTTAAGACTCGAAACAACTCCAAGGAGGTCAAAATCTTAAAACTTTGTGAAGGAAAAAATGTGAAAACATAGAAACTAAAACTTGCACCCAAATTTGGCCAAATAACCAATCAATTTACCAAAAAAAAAAATCATTAAATTAAACATTAGCAACTAAAGAAAAGAAACAACCTACAAAAAGGAAGCTAAGGTATAGGAAAAACTAAGGATTCAAAAAACCATATAATAACCCTACTGCTAATACCTATCAAACTAAAACAAAGGAAATGAATAGAAAATAAAAAGATAAGGATCCACAAATGCAAAAAATATAAATACCTACATCATAATCAAACACTCATCAAATAGAAAGGGGGAAGAATATGATGTTGAGTTAAGGCACACACAAACTTTATTAAATCCACATGATCCAATTGGGAGATCATGAAGAGAATCTACACACCAATGTCACTAGAGTGCAAGAGGTGAGGAAGGAATGGAATTCCAAGGTGAGAATGAAAAGAGTGGGGAAAAGGCATATAAACTCGCAAGGAGAATGCATGCACATGTGTCATCTATACACAATAGAGTAGGTAGTTGAGCATCAGGTCATAGTTATGGGTTAGGAAAAGGACTTGGATAATCTACAAGTCCCTATTGAGGTTCACCACCTGAGGTGAAATTTGAAGAAAGCTAACAAAGGAGTGGGGACTAGGTCATGGGGTGGACAAGGAAATTGGAACCTTGGTTCCACATTCTTTTTGGTACCCATGAATTGATAGGAAACAAAAGAGTTTCAAGAAATTTGAAAGTCCTATAACTTTCACCAAAAGGAAATGAACACATAAGGAAAAGGAGGAGAAAAGGACATAAAAAATAACTAAAGAAAAATAAAAACACAAAAACCCTAAATAAAGGAAACAACAAAGGGGGGTCCCTATAATTTGCAAGAAAAATGATGGGGTGTCTATGCAAGGCATAAAAATTATGAGTCATCCTCAATCCTCATTTCTTGATCCCTTTCATTGTGTTATATTTTTGAATTTAGATTTTCAACCATCTATTTACCCACATACTTCTAGCACGAGTTTTGATGTATCCTTGACTCCTAACCCCCAACATATTTTACTATTTTTATTTTTTTTGAATTCGAAATTATCCTTGAATACTTTGAGGTAATATTAAGTCATCTCCTTGATCCTCAATTCCATAACATATTTCCATATACATTCTTTTAGATTTGAAGATGCATAGATCCCCTTAATTTGCCTACTTTGTCATGAAGCATGAAGTAACCTCAATCCTTAATCTCCAACATCATATCCTTATAATTATTTAGGTATCAAGAGATCACTGATCCTTTTAAAGGCTATGTCAAAAATTTATTCAACTCTCTATCTCCTTAATAGGTTGGTATGAATGTATTGGAGGTTTACCATTTCTTCTAACCTTCAAATTTTTGATAATTTCCTTGACTATGAAGAGAATGAAGAAGTTATTGAAAATTTAGAAGGTTCTCTAACTCTCAAAAATGCTAAAAAGGTTCTAAACCTAGTTGGCTCATTCACAAGTGAAATTTGGAGGTTATCAATTTATTTCAACCTTTGAAATGTCAATAGAGTGAAAGAAATATGATATTGGAGTTCCTAAAATTACTCTAAACCCTAAAAAATTGACAACTTCCAAACATACAATAACATGAAGTAAAATTTTATAGGTTCAAAAGTTCCCTAAACCTCCTAAGTACCAATGAAGTGGAGTAAAGATAAGTTTCAAAGGTCCCCCAAGTTCCTTGAGCCTCTAAAACTCTAACTGAGGGTTTTGTAAACCTCTGAATAACCAAAAAATGTTTAGATGGTCATTGAATTTTGTAAGCTTCCATAAGTGTAAAGGACCTAAAAAGTGCATATGTTTATAAATGTTGTATGTCACCTCGAAATTGTAAAGTTAAGATATAATGGTTGAGAGATGATATTTCCTTTCTAGTGCACACATGATCTAGGTTAAATGTTGAATATTACATTTCTCTTATAGATGCACTACAAATTAGAATGGTGTAACCTTCCTCATCCTCAACTCACAACAAAATGGAACTCTTAGATAATGACTCCTCTAGTTTTTAGAAGGAACTATGAAGGATATATGCAAAGGTAATGAATGGTAGAAGGGTTTTTCAAGATTTCTTGTAGTTCCTATTTTACCACATTGATCTCATGCAAATGTCTAATTCATTTTTTATCGGTGAAGGATCTATTGTGAAATAAAAAGGGTAAATACTTTTACCCTTAGTAAGTGAAGGATGAAAATGTTATTTCCACATTATATGGGACATTTATACTTAACAAGTTTTTTTATAGACTATTAAAAAAGAAGCTACCTCAATTCCTACCCTAGAATCATTACAAAATGATGAGCTCAAATATACCATGAAAAATACCATTTTTAGACGTAGATTAGGGGTCCAAGTGACACCAAGTTTCCGCATCTTCTTCCATGTTCTTCTATCTTATTCTTTATATATCAATTCATTGGAAATTTATAATGGTTGGTCTTTTTTTGGGCTTTTAGGTAAGGTTAAAGTTTGAGGCCAATCAAGGTCATATTACAAACTTACATTGTATTTGGTGTTAAATTAATATAGAAGTCTAGTTTGTGTCAAACTTCTATGATGTCTTTATTATTCTTTCCAAAAAATCAATATAAGACATTATTCTTTTTTTATATTTTACATGTTATCTCTACTTTTGTTTGAGTGCTTCAAGGGATTTGAGGAATTCTTAGGTTTATGTTTGTTATTTTTGTATCAAGTCTTAGTTAGTTTTCATTAAAGGGGTAGTAAAATTATTATACTTGTGCACTTACATGCTAAATTAGGATCTCTTTCAAGACTAATATGTGGAGAATTTAAATTTGTTGTGGATTAATAAGAATGGGAGGTGAATTGAGAGTCTAGGAATTACAATACAAGGTCAAAACATTAGTCTTGGTCAAAATTTTTAATTTACTTTGTCACTATGGTTTTATGTCTAGATCTAAATCTATTGCTATAGAAATCAACATCAATATGGTAGTTGAAGTTGATCTTGCACACATTTAAAATGAAAAAATCATATTTCTAGTGCTTATAAACTATCCACAACATAATCTCTTTGCATTATACATAGTCCAATGTTATAAAACTTTATAAAATCCTTTGTGAACTTGCAATTGATGAAAACCATAAAAGGATTGATGTATAACATAATTTATTTCTTTAATGATATTGTGAGTGACCATAAATGGATGAATCTACAAGGATCATTAGTTAATTTTACATCTTATGATGCATCATGTAACCCAACTACCATATATAGAGATATATGTTTTATAGGTGCAAGAAACCTACACAAATAAATATTGTCATGGCTAATTTTATGGGTGTCTTATGAACTTAATTATGTATTTTATGCAGTCTACTATTGTTGGCAAGAGACACTAAAAATTCTTTATGGTGTTGTCATTGATGGAAACCCTTGTTAGTAATTCGATCCACGTGTCAACATTTGATCTCACCGACAGACATATTGAAGACAGTCAAGCTAGAACCGAGTATCTAGTAGATTTGTGTTCATTGATTCATATGCAAATTTTCTATTATCTTTTGAGTTGTGGATCTCAGGGAAGGTTGTTTGGTATATGTTCTACACTATCTATGAATCTCAGTGCCTCGTATCAATCTGTGTGCAAGATAGAAGATCTGGTTGATTAATTTTATGTTTATCAGGGCAAGAAGGTCGACATGGTGAATGAAGCGTGTTGTGGATCTTCGAGGAGTAATTTTTTAAGTGTTTTTGTGTTTGATCATTTTGATTTGGGTCCTTACTATGTTGGAGCCAAATTTGGTGGGTGTGCATTGAAAATTAATTATGATTTGAGTCGACAATTTGTAAATATTTTTATGTTTTATTGAAGCCGACACGTAGCAATTAAATCCTTAGTAGTGGATATATATTAGTGATTGATTATATCATTTTGATGTATGTACAAAGTGTGTGTGAGTGTGTGTTGTGAATATCAGAAGGATTGAAGAGCGATTATGCACAGTTTCACTTGTGCATTAAGGATTTTGTGATGTGAGTTAAAGCAAAATAAAGTAGAAGAGCATAATCAGTCAGAAGGTCAAGAAATCAATTGATGAGCCTAATTAGGAACTGTAATAAGGAATTTGTAGATGCTACTTTCTCAGTTCAAACCTTTGGATCTAATCCAAATCTTTTGTAAGGCAG
This sequence comes from Sequoia sempervirens, assembly GCA_007258455.2. NCBI lineage: Eukaryota > Viridiplantae > Streptophyta > Pinopsida > Cupressales > Cupressaceae > Sequoia > Sequoia sempervirens. Next base: position 22,324,129 of record VDFB02026320.1, on the reverse strand, counting down.
TGAGCCTTTCTGTTTTTGAGTAGTGAGCTCTAGGCAGTGTGCTTGAATGCAAATGCATTCCCATTTTGTAAACATCCTTTTGAGTATACTCATATAATATTGTGGATTGACCTCCACCATGGTTTTTCCACTAACAGGGTTTCCATGTAAAAAAATCATTGTGTTATGGTGTTGTGGTTGTTTGTTTTATGTTCATGCATCTTTGTCTTGGTTGAATGTTATAAGTGCTTTGAAGATCAGATTAATAAAGTTAATAATTGTAGAAAACTAATTCACTCCCCTCTCTCAATGTTCCTTGATTCCAATAATTGGTATCAGAGCCTATTTCCTCAGAAGAAGTTTAACAGCTTGGGGAAGATCCAAGAAAGTGTGTCAATAGATTCAAGCAGTCTTCAACAACAACTTTTGGTGGCCCTAGATGATCTTGATCAGTCAAAATCTAAAGTCTTAGAATTTCAGGAAAACCTCATGAATGCTGGGAAATTCATTGACTCATTGAAAGATAAAATCAATAAGTCCAGGGAGAAGAGAAGAGAACTCTATGATCAGTTCAAGCTAAAAGAGAGTAAAAGCATTGAAGATGAACAACTAAGTCAAGCCTTGAAGGAAAAGATAGAAGAATGTGAAAAGCTTTCCAGAGATTATGATGTCCTGAAGCATGAGATGAAATCTATTATGATGAGGATGACAAAGGAGATTGAAGACAAAAAGAAGAATGAAGAGAAGCTTGCTCATTCCTTGAAGGAGAAATATGAAGAATGCAGTTGAACCACTAATGGATTCAATCTTTTGGAGTTTGAATTGGAACAATCTAGAAATAATGAAGAAGAGCTTGAAAAGCAGATTGTTGATCTCAGAGATGAACTTGCTACTACAAATGAATTCAAGGAGAAGTTCAAGATTAGCTCATCCAAGCTTGATGAACTGATTAGAAGTCAGAGGACTGAAGGTGACAAGCAAGGTCTTGGATATTGTTGGTTCCCAAATCAACAGATGCAATGAGTCCTAAAGAATAGCCACTCTCTCATATCTAGACTCAATGGGTTGATATGGCCAACGAATGAGAGAGTGAATAAAATACCCCTTTCTCCACTACACTTCAGGCTCTGTTAAACCTGGGAGGGTGATCCCAACAATGTGCTTTCAGATACTTGTGTGCCAAAGTATCAAACACAGTGAATAGATGAATCTCCTTTATATGCTTAACATACATGATACCTTGAAGGTATGGTTGACCTTCATTGCAGTATACACATTAAACATGAGAGATATGATTCTTGAATTCCACACACACCCACAACAAGACTGATAAGTAAATTTTATTTAAAAGATGATTAGCTACTGCATTAATCAACAATATTACATGAATAACACACTTAGATAAGTGTCTCATCCTTGGAACAAAGTCAACTCAAAATGCATACAAAATCTGATAACATTTTTTTACATTTGACAGTATATGAAGCTCTAAAATGTTTCCTTACAACATTTCAACATTGTGTTTTAACTTTTACTTCTTACTAGCATCCTAGCACCCAGTTCAATTCAAACTCACAACCATATTCAAGTACCTACATTAATTCTTTGAATTAATAAACAAGAATAGAGCCACACATCCATCTGAAATTGATAGGGACAAATAAGACAACCTTGAATGTATTATTCATAATATGTAAAACCAATACACAGGAGAGTAAAACAGTATCAAACTTGAAACATTCAATATTATTTTTCTAGTATTGTAATCAAAACTACATAAGTATTGATAGACTCAGACCCTAAAACTTGACTCTAAAATGCTCTGTATTCTCATCAAAATGTTCTCTGTGTTTAAATTGCAAAAACAACCCCTTAGAATGAGGCATAAAGACAACGTTTAAGGAAATACAAAAACCCTAAATGTTCATCTGAAGAAGACTTGGCACATTTAGGTTCATTGATCTTCAACTGCCTTTACTTGCTGAAGAATCTTCAACTCGCTCTCTGTTTTCTTGCTCTCACTCCACTGCCCTGCAACAGAAAAATATTCCCTTTCTGGAAGACTCATCATTCTCTCCATTCAACCTTTTACCCACATCAAAAATTCTTTTACTTGCAAAAGACTTCATCTCCCCCTTGTTCATTTTTCACCCAGCTGCGTGAAAATGGTCCTCTCTGTAAAAACTCATCTCCAACCAAAATATTTTGCACAGTGAATAAAATATTCACTTTACAAAATATTACTCGTGCCTTCTTTTTCCTAGGCAAAATATTTTATCTTTTTCATTTGATTTCACCTTTACACTCCCAACAATACTTTGTATTTTAAAATGCTTGCCTTAACATTTGAAGGCACATTTAAAATATTTACCATGCTTTTTATCTGCAGTCTTTGTGAAATATTTTACTTCCAGCAAATAAAAGTTTTTGATTTAATTGTGAAGGCCTCAAAATCATTATTCAATTACTTGCAGACAAAACCCATGGGCCCACCATTTCATTTACCTCAACATTGCTCAATATCGCACATCTCTCATTTATTTGGGAAAGCTAAAATCAATTAGCGATGCCCAATAATAATTATGCAACGCATTTGATCGTTGATCGCTAATATATTTGGGAATGCAAATATTAAAATAGCGATGCTCAATATCATGTTCTCCAACAAAGAAAATTTTAAGTTCACCATTTATTTACTTCACCATTAAAAAGAACTCATGAAATAATGGCCAGATTAATCTTCTGTACAAAAAATTTACTCAACAACCATCATTGCTCCATCACTGATTGAAAGTGGAAACGGTGGCAGGTATTAGCGATGGGCGATGGACACAATAGCCATTGCTCATTACTAATTTGTTTTTGTATTCCTGTCTCAAAATTGGGATACGCCAATGCCAACTTTGAAAAATTGTTAAAAACTTGTCCTATGCCTCAAAGCTTTAATTTAATCCACTTAAATGAAGATTCATCATGGAAAACATTGCATCTCTGATTTATTTCTTCATTTGCACTTCAAATTGGCCATTGGTGATGAGTTTTGCCTGCAACTGTGAAAGCCACCTTTTAACAAATCAAAAGCAAGAATTAAACTTGCTTTCATAGAAAACATTTGAAATGTTTCTTATTTTTTCCCTAAATGCATTTTTCATATTTGCATAATGTTAAATATTTTAAACATAAGCAATTGAAACTTTAGAAAAAATGCAAATTCTAATTACACCTGTGGCCCAAACGGAGAAATTTCACCGCACACAAATGGTGACTCCTGGAGCCAAATTTTTTTCCATGCAGACATAATCAATTATTTAGAGAAAACCCATTTCCTCAATTTTTTCCCAGCCCTTAAAATTCAGGCACCTCCTTTGTAAACTGGCCCTTGAGACGTGTTTGCCACAACAAAAGTACATTAAAATAACACAACATATGACCTCCATTTTTGATGAAAATGGAGCCATAGAGGTTTTAGACCAAAAAAAGAAATGGGTTGTCCTTAGATTTTAAAAAAATTAAAACTTTTTGGGACACCATTTTTGGCTATGTTGCAATTAGAAAAGGATTAGTTAACCCATCATAACTTATCCTGAGCCTGAAACTGAGCATACATGTTACCATTTGAGCCAAGAATCCAATGCAATAAACAACATGGAAAAAATATTCTTGAGGTGTAATATATTAAATTCCAAAGTGGCTCACTCAGGCTTTTTTGCAATTTTACTTCTTCAGAACCAATCAGGGCTCTCAAAATCACCACTTTGAAAGATATCAAAACAACTTCTGGGGGATTCCATTAGAAACATAAGCTAATCTAGGTACACTGAGTATGTGTGCAAAATGAATTTGCTTCAGTAATTATTCTTCACAAGATATTAGGGGTCAAAGATGACCACTTTGAAACATTGTCAGAAATGCAAGTGTAAAACTGAACAAACTACATTTGCTTTTGATCTTGAAAAAACAACAAATCTAATCCCGAGACTGAAATCGGACAGGGGAGTACATGAATGTAAGGGGAACAGAGAGCAACAATCCTTTTGGCATGAAAATCAATTGGCTCTGAAGTATGACCCTCCAAAAAAGGTCACTTAGGCAGATTTTTCAGGGGCACTTCTGAGTGTGCAAAGACAAATTTTTCAATATGGGCACTTCAAATTTGCAAAATTTGAAGATGCCATCAGTGGCTCTTTTTGGGGATGTTTGTTCCTTAGTGAACAAAGCTTGAATTCAGAATCCTCTGGGAGAGCAGACCAAGTGCCAGAATCATTAAGCAACAAAGTCTTTATTTTTTCAAAATTTCAACCTCATTTGGTTGCTCTAAGCCATCAAATGGAAAAGGGAAGCTAGTTCTTACCTCTGTCAAATACCAATATATTAAAAAGGTTGATCCCCTTTAATCCATACTTGCCTTTGCCACACCATAGCAACATGAGTAACTTCATTATTGCAAAGGCAAGTGTCAGGCTACCTTTGAATTTAGCTTTACTGTCACATGTCAACCAAATGAAATAGGGCATATCACTGCCACTCATTTCATTTTCTAATTCAGTGGCAAGTGAAAAAATGTGAGGATAGTGATCAAAACCATCTTAAAACACAACCTTATCACATTTACCAATTCCCTCACAAAGATTAAGCTTCGAAAATGTATCATCTTTAAGAGAGTGTGCAATCCTTCTGTGTGTCAAGCAAAGAGTGCTCACACATTTGTAACTCATTCAATTGATTTTCATCACGGTCAAGTGTATCATCATCCCAACATCACAACTTAGTCACATTACCATATGTCTCAATGTCCTAAAAACAAGATTCACTAAAACTCATAATACCTTCATCCACATTCAAATCATAGCATTTTGAAGAAATGTCAACATTGCAAACAATGTTTCCTACTTCAAGCTCATAGACAAGTCTGTCAACATTTGTAATGTTATTACACACAAAAATCTCAAGAGTAGGCTCAGATGACTCAAAATTTATTTTTGCAACAAACTTCTCATAATGACTATTTAAAACACATTCACTGTTGCAAGTAGAAACATATTCAACACCACCTCCTGCTGCATCAACATGACAATCTAAAACATACTGCTCAAGAGGAAAACTATGAGTTGCAGATCCAAAAAAGAGGTTTGCATATGCATCCATGTGATTTACACAATCACGTTCTTCAAGTGCAAACTCATCACAAAGAGTGTCATCAGCTGTACTAACATTTGTCTCTACATGTTCACTTTCATGTACAACTTCATCTATGCTATCCTCATGAAAACAATCCATAAAAGCTTCAAAATCAGAACAAGGAGTCGAAGTAGGTGAAGATTCAAACAAGAAAGGTTTTCCATGTTTTCCACTTATATCACCAACAAACATATGCTCTACATAATCAGCTACTTGAACTGATTCATTCAATAAATCTCTTGCATGCATACCCTTTTCCTTGTCCATATTGCTACAAAAACTAGCAAGGTCATATTCCTCACTGTCAAATTGAAAACCATCATTTATTTCTTCATTGTAGCTGCTTGTGGTTGATCCTTCCAATTGAAATTCATTGTACTCCTTGTCATCTGCATCTGATACATTGATGCTCTCAAAAGAATTCTTCAAATATGCAGGCTCCTTTGTCTCATCATCATGAAAGCTTTCATCAATGCTACACTTGAAGAATTGGCATGACCAATTGTACCATTATATTGCTGATCACACATGTCTTCTTCAAACAAGATATTCAGTTCATATCCATCATCTTGTTCTTGTGAGATTTCAAAAGTATTACCATTATTTTCCTTGTTGGAGCACTTTCCACTTGAAGAGATTAATTCTACCTCTTCCTTTTGAGAAGAAACACAATCACTGGGGCTACAAATAGAATTGTAATGTGTCTGATCATCTGGACAAGAACACATTTCAGTTGGTTGCAAACTTCCATTTACAACACCACTGCTCACATCATGAAGACATGAAACTTTAGAACCAACATGCTCTTCAACTGTATATTCAAAATCCATAGAAGAGAAAATACTTTCAGTATCATCTCCATCATTGCAACCTTCATCTAATATATAAAATCTGCTCTCTATTTCTGTATTTTTAGAGCAAATAGAAGAAACTTTAGATGTTTCATCTATCTCTTCATGACCATCATGGCTGCAATATTCATTAGAGTACATTTTCTCGATGGGTTGTTCAAGAACAACATCCTCATCACTACATGATGCATCATTCTTATCTTCTACTATACCATATGCATCTATTGGACCGAGTCTTGCAAAAGTACCATCACATAATTGAGTTAGGAGAGTACTTCCATATTTATCTATCATTTCCTCAATTACAAAAAGCCATTGATATATGCATTTAAGATTAGGAGGCTTCAAATGAGTTGGCATAGTACTCATACCTAGCTCACAATTCTCACAGAATAAATAAATGCAAAATAACTCATCAGGTCTTTCTGATTCTGGTATAGCAAGCAGAAATTTCATGAATCTATTATGAAAATAATAGATGGATTCATCTTCAAACCTTTCTATGTCACACAATGCATCAATAGGTGACATAGGGTCAACCTTATTTTCAGATTTCTCTTCAAATACTTCTTGGGTATGCAAATTTCTTTCTTCAGACAAGTAGTCATCATTCACTTCACCAAACTCATCCATGAATAGTTTCTCAAGATCTTGCCATGAGCATATGGAATGAATTGGTAAACTAGAAAACCAGTATTCAACAGTGTCTTCTAAAGTTCTTACAAAAACTTCATGACAACATCCTCCTCTACTATTTGTCAATCTTCCATTACATCAAGAAAACCTAGTACATGTTGTGATGTTGATTCTTCAAAACCTCCTCTAAACTTAGGAAAAAAATCATTTATTCTTCTTGGGACAAAATGTGGGTAACCTTGGATTTGACTGAAATCTAGAGAGTCATATCTTTCACTAGTGAACACTTTCCTTTGAGGACATAGTTATGTTCTAGGAATAATATTACAACTTGTGGAGGGATAACTAGGACAACAATACATATTTGCAAATAAATTTATTCTCTCTACAACTAATTTCTTCTTAATATCCTTTTCAAAATATCCTACTTTCTCATTTCCCTTTCTACTAGTATCTTGAAATACTAAATAAGGGACAATATTAACTAGAACTTTGTGTTGAAAACCTTCATACATGAATTTTACAATAGAAAAATACCTAAGAACTACTGCAACCAACTCTTCTGATGATGTAGAAACTTATGTAGAGTCACCATCTCTTTGAAAGAGGAAAAGATCTTCTAGGAGCAAAAAGATTCTTCCAAGATCTAATTATTTCTGAGTTCTCTCCACCAGTAGAGCACCAGACTTTAAGAATACATCAGAAACATTGCAACAATCTTCTTCAAGTATGCAGGTCCTTGGATCATTTTTGAAAATTCAATGACTCTTTGACTGAATGGTCTGAAACCAAATATTTCAAAAATTCTCCTCAGCAGAGTCACCAATCTGTTGGTTCCCAAATCAATAGATGCAACGAGTCCTAAAGAGTAGCCACTCTCTCGTATCCAGACTCAATGGGTTGATATGGCCAACGAATGAGAGAGTGAATAAAATACCCCTTTCTCCCCTGCACTTCAAGCTCTGTTAAACCTGGAAGGGTGATCCCAACAATGTGCTTTCAGATACTTGTGTGCCAAAGTATCAAACACAAAGTGAATAGATGAATCTCCTTTATATGCTTAACATACATGATACCCTAAAGGTATGGTTGACCTTCATTGTAGTATACACATTAAACATGAGAGATATGATTCTTGAATTTCACACACACCAACAACAAGACTGATAAGTAAATTTGATTTAAAAGATGATTAGCTATTGCATTAATCAACAATATAACATGAATACCACACTTAGATCAGTGTCTCATCCTTGGAACGGAGTCAAATCAAAACACATACACAATATGATAATAGTTTTTTACATTTGACAGTATATGAAGCTCTGAAATGTTGTCTTACAACATTTCAGCATTGTGTTTTAACCTTTACTTCTTACTAGCATCCTAGCACTCAGTTCAATACAAACTTATAGCCATATTCAAGTACCTACATTAATTCTTTGAATTAATAAACAAGAATAGAGCCACACATCCATTTGAAATTGATAGGGACAAATAAGACAACCTTGATTATATTATTCATAATTTGTAAAACCAATATACAGGAGAGTAAAACAGTATCAAAATTGAAACATTCAACATTATTTTGCCAGTATTGTAATCAAAATTACATAAGTATTGATAGAATCAGACCCTAAAACTTGACTCTAAAATGCTCTATATTCTCATCAAAATGTTCTATGTGTTTAGATTACAAAAATAGCCCCCTCAGAATGAGGCAAAAAAACAACATTTAAGGAAACACAAAAACCCTAAATGTTCATCCGAAGAAGACACTTGGCACATTTAGGTTTGCTGATCTTCAACTGCCTTTACTTGCTGAAGAATCTTCAACCTACTCTCTGTTTTCTATTCCTCACTCTACTTCCCTGCAAAAAAAAAAAAATCGCTTTCTGGAAGACTCATCATTCTCTCCATTCAACCTTTTACCCACGTTGAAAATGCCTTTACTTGCAAAAGACTTCATCTCCCCCTTGTTCATTTTTCACCCAACTGCGTGAAAATAGTCCTCTCTGTAAAAACTCATCTCCAGCCAAAATACTTTGCACAGTGAATAAAATATTCACTTTACAAAATATTACCCATGCCTTCTTTTTCCTGGGAAAAATATTTTATCTTGTGCATCTAATTTCACCTTTACACTCCCAACAATACTTTGTATTTTAAAATGCTTGCCTTAACATTTGAAGGCACATTTAATATATTTACCATGCTTTTTATCTGCAACCTCCGTGAAATATTTTACTTATAGCAAATAAAAGTTTTTGACTTAATTGTGAAGGACTCAAAATCATTATTCAATTACTTACGGACAAAACCCACGGGCCCACCATTTCATTTACCTCAACATTGCTTAATATTGCACATCTCTCATTTATTTGGGAAAGCTAAAATCAATTAGCGATGCCCGATAATAATTATGCAACCCATCTCATCGCTGATCGCTAATATATTTGGGAATGCAAATATTGAAATAGCGATGCTCAATATCATGTTCTTCAACAAAGAAAATTTTAAGTTCACCATTTATTTACTTCACCGTTAAAAAGAACTCATGAAATAATAGCCAGATTGATCCTCTGTACAAAATTTTTACTCAGCGACCATCATCGCACATCTCTGATGGAGGACAAAAGACAATATAAAATCAACGATATGATGAAACCTTACTCCATCGCTGATTGAAAGTGGAAATGGTAGCACGTATTAGCGATGGGCAATGGACACAGTAGCCATCGCTCATTGCTAATTTGTTTTTGCATTCTTGACTCAAAACTGCGCCAATGCCAACTTTGAAAAATTGTTAAAAACTTGTCCTCTACCTCAAAGCTTTAATTAAATCCACCCAAATTAAGATTCGTCACTGGAAAACATTGCATCTCTGATTTGTTTCTTCATTTTCACTTAATTGGCGATTGGTGATGGGTTTTTCCACGGTGAAAGACGACTTTCAGCCAATCAGAAGCAAGAATTAAACTTGCTTTCACAAAAAACATTTGAAATGTATCTTATTTTTTCCCTAAATGCATTTTTCATATTTGCATAATGTTTGAAATATTAAAAAATATTTTAAACATAAGCATTTGAAACTTTAGAAAAAATGCAAATTCTAATTACGCCTGCAACCCAAATAGAGAAATTTCATTGCACACAAACGGTGAGCCCTGGAGCTGAGATTTTTTGTGTGCAGCCATAATCAATTATTTAGAGAAAACCCATTTCCTCAAATTTTTCCCAGCCCTTAAAATTCAGGTACCTCCTGTGTAAACTGTCCCTGAGACATGTTTGCTGCAACAAAAGTACATTAAAATAACACATAATATGTCCTCCATTTATAAAGGTTTTAGACCAAAAAAAGAAATGGGTTGTCCTTAGATTTTGAAAATTTGAAACTTTTCGGGACACCATTTTTGGCTATGTCGCAGTCAGAAAAGGATTAGTTAGCCCATCAGAACTTATCCTGAGAGCCTGAAACTAAGCATAAATGTTACCATTTGACCCAAGAATCCAATGCAACAAATGACATGGAAAAATTATTCCTAAGGTGTAAGATATTAAATGACAAAGTGGCTCACTCAAGCTTTTCTGCAATTTCATTTGTTTAGAACCAATCAGGGCTCTCAAAGTCACCACTTTGAAAAATATCAAAACAACTTCTAGGGGGCTGCCATTGGAAACATAAGATCATCTAGGTACACTGAGTATGTGTGCAAAAGGGATTTTCTTCAGTCATTTTTCTTCATGAGATATTAGGGGTCAAAGATGACCACTTTGAAACATTGTCAGAAATGCAGGTGTAAAACTGAACAAATTGCATTTGCTTTTGATCTCGAAAAAATAGAAAATATGATCTTGAGACTCTGAAATCGGACAGGGGAATACATGAATGTAAGGAGAATGTAGAAAAACAATCCTTTTGGCATGAAAATCAACTTGCTCCGAATTATGACCCTCCAAAAAAGGTCACTTAGGCAGATTTTTCAGTGGCACTTCTGCGTGTGCAAAGGAAAAATTTTCAATATGGGCACTTCAAATTTGCAAAAAATTGAAGGTGCCATCGGATATGAGGAAGGAGAAAGTTCCAGATCTGGACAAAGGAAATTCAGGCAAGAAAATTAGATGAACAAAGCTAGAAGGTATGCGGTAAGACAACCTAATGCTCAAAGATTCAATGGTTATTGTATTGTTTGCAATAAATTTGGTCATATGGCTACTCAATGTAGAAGTAGAATGAATTCAAGTGGTACATCATTTTTTGGTCAGTGTTTCAATGGCAATAAGTATGGTCAAACATCAAATGAATGTAGAAATATGACAAACAACCTTTATAGAGATGTCAGATGTTATGCATGCAATAGATTTGGGCATATTGCTAACCAGTGCAGATCAAGAGAATATCAACAACTGGTATGGACAAAGAAATGTGGTGTGCTACAATTGCAACAAATCCGGTCACATTGCTAGATTTTGCAAAAACAGAAAGGGTCTGGTAAATCAAAGAAACATGCAGAAGGATGAAAGGGGAAAAGGAAAAGTCAATACAGATGAGATTATGAAGCAAATAAAGAAGACATGGGTGAAGAAGAGTCCCTTTGTTGCAGGAAATGAGCCAACACTAGAACCCGCTTTTGGTAATTCCCCTGGGAATTAGTTTTGGGCCTCTGGCCTAGGGGGAGCTGTCAAGAAAATACTTCAAACCCCCTACTGTTAATTGACACAAGATGTGGATGAGTGCAGTGAATGCATTGATGATCTACAAATGCTGTTGAAACAATTGGAGAGAGTATTTATGCAGAATTGAAGGTTCGTAGATGAGTTATCCTTCACAAAGTATGGAAACAGGGTATCTAGATGAGTTAGGGAAAAAAAATTTATTGCAACAAAATGTTAGGTGTGTGAATGATAAAAGGTCATTTGTATCCCTCATTTGTCACTTTGCATTTTGAGGAGAAGAAGTTTGAAGAGCTCTAAAGTGAACTTTGGCGAAATTTGGCGAAGATTCAAGTGTGAAGGTGATTCAGTAATCAAACCCTAATCCAATGAAAAGGTATTTATCGGGAATACTTTTGAAACTGTGAATTTGTGAAAATGGCTACTCCGTTAGTAGTTCATGTCAAGGATAGACCCCATCTGAAATTCAAGTGGCATCCCTTCAAGTCTATTGAGACCGGGCCCTTAGGTGCATTTTCATCTGTTCCGTATGACATCTTGCATATTGAAGACATCAGGGCATACATTCATGCAAATATTGAGTTAGGAAGCTCACAACTGTTGAATTTGTATAAAAACCATATAGTTGGAGAAGATTTCAAGGTAAAGCCCGAATTCAAAACCCTAGAGGAGAAGAAATTCACGTAGATTGTAAAATTTCTCGTGTTTAAAGAAAACGAGTGGGTCCGGTATATTTTGAGATGAGTTCATGCTGAATTTATGTGGTTGAGTCAACCTCTCAAGATTACAAAAGAATCCATAAACACTATTATAGGTTTAAATTCCCTAGTGGGTTGCTGATCTTGAAGTTTGTGAAGAATCAGACAGTTACTGATGCAATCAGTTCGATGTTTGATAAAAGAGTTATGACAATTGATGATATCATTGATGTGGATGTGAAATTTGTATCTATGGTCATTGGTTATAAGATCTATCATTCCAATCGAGATAATTTTGTATCCAGTACAACTATGTATGCAACATATCAGATGGTGAAGGAGAATGCAGAGTATGACCTATGTGAGTTACTTTGAAGTCAGCTTATGGAGAATCTTGGTAAGATCAAGAAATATAAGAAGAATTATTTTAAGTATGGTAGTCTGTTGTTGAGTTTTTTCTTTTATTTCATGAATGAAGTTTCAGGAGTTGGAAAAGTGCATTGGCAAGGTGATAAGCTTGTAGCTGTTCAAATTAGAGACATGTTATACAACATTGGTGATAGTAAGACAAGAAGAATCTTGGTAAGATCAAGAAATATAAGAAGAATTCTTTTAAGTATGGTAGTCTGTTGTTGAGTTTTTTCTTTTATTTCATGAATGAAGTTTCAGGAGTTGGAAAAGTGCATTGGCAAGGTGATAAGCTTTTAGCTGTTCAAATTAGAGACATGTTATACAACATTGGTGATAGTAAGACAAGAAGAATCTTGGTAAGATCAAGAAATATAAGAAGAATTATTTTAAGTATGGTAGTATGTTGTTGAGTTTTTTCTTTTATTTCATGAATGAAGTTTCAGGAGTTGGAAAAGTGCATTGGCAAGGTGATAAGCTTGTAGCTGTTCAAATTAGAGACACGTTATACAACATTGGTGATACTAAGACAAGAATTTTTTTTATCTGGGTATATTTCAAGATTTTTTAAAGTGAGATACAAGCAAGAGAAAGAATTCCTACTTCTATTGTGGAGAAATATAAGGACACTATTTGTTTTATGGTTGACATTGATCAATGCTTGATGGAAGCTGCAGATCCTAGAATGGTTTGGATTATGCCAATGGGCTATGAAGTTGAGGAAAAAATCTTGGAACTATATGCACAAAATTTGTTGAGTAAGCCTTTGGATCAGACTGAAGAGAGGTTTGGAACCTATGCAAAAAAAGATATGCAAGTGCATGAGCAGTTGAAGAAACCAATGATAGTCTGGAGAGTAAGGAAGGAAGTTGAAGCCTTTGCAGAGAGCATGGGTATATCTGCAAAAGTTGTGAGAGAAGCTAGAAGAAAGAGAGAACAAGCTGAAGTAGAAAAAGAACCAGCTAGAACTAAACCTACTAGTCCAACAACATCCTCTGCCCGAACTAGATCCACAAGGAGCACTGCACCCCTATCTGGTCTTGCAAAGAAGTCAACTCAGGTGAAAGCTCAAGCCAAGGCATTGGGTAAGAGGAATAAGGACAAGAGCACAAGAGTTTATGTTGTTGTCTCAGAAGATGAAGAGAGTGAATCTGATGAAGAGGTAAGGGAAATAAAGCATATGGGCTCCTAGGAAACAAAAGTCACTAAGGACAAGCCCTCTGGTGAAGAAGAGAAAGCAAAGAAGGTGAAAATTGACAAACTGGGTATGTTTGTAAAGGAAGTTGAGAGAGGCATAATTAAGGATGGTAATCTTAAGCCACTACGTGAATGGTATGATACCTTTTGATAGTGTTGGTCAAATAATTCTTGAGGAGGATACAATAAAGTAGTTAAACAATTTCAATATGACTCTTGTTGAGATCATGTCTTATTTGCCTAAGGAACTGTATGAAATTTTGCAAATGAGGAGAGTAAGTGCAAGAACTGAAGAAGAGAAAATGAGAGAACAAATTCTTGCAAATTTATGTCTAGTAATGTCTATTGAGGAGATGAAGACAATCCTGAATGAAAGCTAAAGGGATTCCAAGAGAAAAATGAGAGTAAACAAGCTTATGATTGGTCAGACTAAAGAGGTAGAAAAAGAAACTCAAAGAATTTTAAAGGAAGTCTTGCTAAAGAACATAATCAATGTTGTCCCTGAAGAAGTGCATGTTGAAAGTATTGCATCTGGTCTGGTGGATGAAGAAGAAAAATAATATACAGTTGAGGATACTCAAATTCCTCTTGGTGTGCCTAATACAAAAGTACCTATAGAGATTGAAGCTCCTAAGGTTGTGTCAGTTGAAGAAAAAGTTGTGACAGCTGAAGAAGTTGAGATTCATAAAGACAAGCAAGAATTGGTAGCTAAGGAAACAATGATTGAAGAAAAGAAGGTTGAAGCAAAGGAAGTTCCTATAGAAGCAAGAGACACTACAAGGGTAGTGAATAATTTTTTGGAAGTGCAACAGGAAGAGTTTGACCTTGAATTGGGTGAAGGTCCTATTAATTTGTCTACTTTGTCTCGATTCAAAAATTGAAAGTTGCATCATTTGTGAAGGAGAAGGCTAGGAAAGAATTGTTGAAGTTTCACATTGAGGACAGTGAGCTTTTGAGTCTTGCATCTGGTGTTGTGGAGAGAATCATGCCTACTCATGTCAAGGATCCATCTGGTTCTCCATCCGATGAGCTGAAGAAACTTATTAATTCTATAAGTACTCATTTTGAGTCCCTTGAGAAGTCAGCTGAGGTCAAGGTACAAAAGGAATTTGATGATAAAAGGTTCAATAGGCTAAAGTGCATGATTGATAATGACAAATCATTATTAGCCACCTATGTGAAGAATGTTCAAAGTGATCTATTTGAAGGAGGGAAGATCTATAAGTTGTAACTATGGGAAATTCTTAGGTTAGTAGATTAGTAGCTAAATAAATCAAAACCCAAAGTAATAATGAAGCACAAAAGAGGAAATAACATGAAAACAAGAAAGATATCACCTTAAGTCTTCAATCCTCCATGATTGACCTCCATTACACCTTCTCTATTTGTTGAAATATGAAGTTTTCCCTCATATTTTGAGTGAGAAATCTATGAATATGCCAAGACCAAAGCAAAATGTTGAAGGATTTAATATGAAATGCAATACTTTGCTACTATGCAACTAGTAAGAAACTATGAACTATGACTAAAATATGTCAAAATGCCAAAATGTTAAGATGCCAAGAGTGCCTAATACAAGATTGCATGAAACGTAGATAGCATGAGGTGACAAGATTGCAAGATGTCATGAGATGTGCAAATGAGACCAAAATTGTCATTTTATAGAAAATGCAATTTTGAATGAATGGCCAAGATTGAAGATTGACAAGTGCCTTAGAATCAATGGACAAGATTCAATATGACAACCCACAATTAGGGTTAGGACAACATTAGGTCAAATTTGAAATGAGTGGACAAGATTCAATTTGAGAAAATCAAATCAAAGGTTGATAATGCATGTGACAAGGAGATAAGATTGGCACAAAAAAAGAGGTGGCTGGAAAATCAAATAATATTAGAAATTACTTGATTTTTGGAGGAAAAAGACTATTTTGAATTAAAAATTAATTTAATTCAAAAGGTGGGGTCATGTGATAGTAAATAATTAATTTGAATTATTTACTAAAAGAGGGAAATTAGAAAGTGGGACCATTTTAACTAAATAATTTTATTTAAAATGAGGGAGATGTCAAGGTGACAATAATTAAATAAATTATTATTTTTATTTAATTATAAGAAGACTTTTAAAAATTAATGACGTATTTAAATAAATAAATAAAATTTATCTATTTAAATAATGAGGAGGAATTAGTGGACAAAGATAATTAAATAAATTAAGAAATTTATTTAATTATAGAGAGACATTAGACAATTAGTCACGTATTTAAATAAATAAACAAAAATTATTTATTTAAATAATCAAGAGGAATAAAGACATGAATTAACTAAATAATTATCACAATTTACCCCAATTTGCAACCTTGCAATTTCGTCAAACACTTTGTATGCAATGTGTGGAGTGGCTAATATGTTGTTTCAAATTTGTGTTTGATGCAAAGATTGAATACCAAATGATTTTGAAAGCTTAAGTAGACTTCAACAACTACTATGCAAGTTTCTAAAGAATTATAATGCTCCTATGCAAGTTTCTAAAGAATTATAATGCTCCTATGCAATTTTAAAAGCATTCAAATGAAGAACTAAGTGTATAAGTGCACCTACAGCCAAGAGGTAATTTTTCAAACACTTGGCATGTAAAATTCTAAAGCTCATTACAATGCATAAATAAACTAATAATCTGAACAACCTCTTATTACTCCTTCAATGCAATTGTTTTTCCATTACAATGATGATTTCCAAACAGCCAAGACTCTTGGCAAAATACATAGATATAAGATATGACAATGGCTGATCACAGATGCAACCTACAGCTGAAACTAATGATTCCTATAATGCCAAATTCTGATATGCAATAAACACTTATAGCTGATTACAAACTATTATCTTATGCAATGCTATCAAGTCCAAAAGGCAAAAGAACCTAATTAGAATGTTGACGCCTGGCTGCTAGGTGATGAAGTCAACAAATTTGATGCCAAACTGTCCTCTCACAAGCCAGATTGAGTTATTCTTTGGGCCACCCCTGTTCTGGTCTGATTTGCACAAATAAAAGAATATTCAACCTTTTGATGCCTCAAACCTCCCTTGAAGGGATCACCTAGACCTCTCCTTGCAAGTGCTCCACTTTCTTGACAAGAATCAAGCCTCAATGGGCCTCCACTAGCAAAATCGTGGGTTACTAGATGACTGTAATTTCCTAGTAAAATTTATAACAGACCTGCAACCTGCCCTCCAAATGATATGATAACATAAAGAAATTGCTGCCAATGAATGATATAATAATCCTCAATGGAAAACACCTCCAACTCCACAAATATGCACACTAATTTTTCCCTAACGAATGCTCATAATCTGCAATAATGAATGCCCAACACTATAGCATGTCACTGTTCACGCCACTGTAGTGCGGCACTGTTCATGTGGTGCTGTAGCGGATCACTGTAGCATTACTGTAGCGTGGCACTATTCACGTGTATAGTAGTAGCCAACACTAATTTTGATATGGGATTAATTATCTTTTAAAATCCTTCTTTCAAAAAGTACAATAATACATTAGCTATTGTACTCAGATGTTTTTCACAATGAAGCACAAATAGAAAGTCTGAAGTAAATTTCTCCCAGCTGCAATAATTCAAGTGATATTTCACACCCTCAAAATTGCTTACCAATTGAGAGTTTCCATTCTCAATGGCCAAAGACAACTACAAAAACCCTAGGCTCCACAACCATCAAACATCAAACATCAACAACAACAAATCTGGATGATGAGAATGAAGCCCATGATGTTTATTTATACTTTTTCCTCAAGAGGTCTGCCTCCTTCTAGAACTTTCCCAAGTCACTTTCTAGAAGGAATATTATTTTATTATTTTATTATTTGCATTTTATAATAAAATAATTATTCATAACATAAAGTGCAAACATAACATTACTTTATAACATGAGGTTTCTAAAAATAGAAACATATCAAGAAATCATTAGAACACCTCCATATGTAGACTGAATCACGAAACGAGCCAACCAATCAACTGGGTATCTGCCAAACGACCCTCTTATCAAGCTCCATTAGCCTACGAGGATCAAGAATAGGCTAATTCCTCTAAACTCCATTGCTCACGAAAAAAAAGGGGACATTATAGTCCGCCCTCCCTAAAATTGCTTGTCCCCAAGCAATCTTAGCAACAAGTAC
The DNA here is from genome assembly GCA_007258455.2 of Sequoia sempervirens. NCBI lineage: Eukaryota > Viridiplantae > Streptophyta > Pinopsida > Cupressales > Cupressaceae > Sequoia > Sequoia sempervirens. The sequence goes on along the minus strand of VDFB02026320.1, from coordinate 22,306,319 downwards.
AATTCTCCTCCACCTGGATCCCAAGTGAAGAACTGCATAATGTCCCTATCATCACCAAAAAACTCTTGTAACACCATTACTCACACAATCTCTGCTGACTCAACTCATTCCCAAAACTGTGATAGCAAATCTGATGCAACCACATGATTGGAAAGCCATTACCTATTGCTTCCCGTTGTGCCACTCTAATACCCCATGTCTCCCAAACACTGCAAGTCTCCAAGTCCTAAATCAAATGATAATCATCATGAGAGAGCAAAGTAGAAGACCTGCCAAACTCAGAATCATCATTCGAGGTCGGAAACAAATAATATCCAAGTCGAATAGAACACTCCTTATTCCACCCACCTCTCTGTGTCATCAAAGTCATCATCAAATCTTGAACATGTGGGCTGAAATCAAATTGATGAGCATACCTCAAGATGCAATCGAGGTGAAACTCTCTTGACTAAGCTAATGGAATACCCGAATGATCAAGTGTATTCCATCCATTATTGCCATCCTCAGAAGAAGGCTCACAACTCATAATAGGATGAGTTGGTTGTGCAACAACATCACCATGAATGCCATCTACAGTCTCGCCCTCATCATGGATGTTATCTATTGCCTAGCAAGGTGTTGAATCAATGACAAAACCCAACGTGAAAGTCCTAGAAGGAATCATCTCCTTCTGATTCAACTGACCAATGTTAGCCTCCAGAGTACCGAAGAAGATACTAGTACTCAGAACTCCACTAGCACCTGAATCTGCCGCTGACACTTATGTGTCTACACCACCACCTAACACTACATTTGTATCCTGAGTGTGAACACTAGGTGAACTCATACTGCTATCATCTACAAGTGTCCTGGCTACTCGAAAGGAATGCTTTGAATCCTGAAGTGCTAACTGAGTGCTCACCAAAGAATCCCTAGTGACCATAAGCTCTTGAGAAAGCATATCAACTTCCTCCTCTTTCCTCATCAAGGCATCTGAATAGATCCCAACAAGGTTAAGAAGGTGGTCACGGTCTGAAAGAAGGTGTAAATAACTTGATTTCATCCCTCCCATGCCTTCTTTGATCTCCTACAAGCTATCATGAGAAGACTCTGCCACAAATCCCTTTTGTCTTCTCTCAAGTTGAACCGCCCAAAGGTGATTTTCAATCATCTTATGCATCCTATCATGATGAAATAAAGCTGCCACGATCCCATCCTCATTCACCTTTAGCTGGTTCCTCAAACTATGTAGACCATGTGGAGTATCTCTAGCTTCAACCTCACATAAAGAAGCCTCTAACTGTGCCTGATATTCTTTTTCCACAAAGTCCTGAATGCTCTCATGTCAATTTGCAAGTGGGTCAGCACCAATTCCATCTGTCAAATCAGTAGTGTCTTGAATAGGTGTCTGAAAACAAGAGGACTCATGTTGCTTCCTGTCCTCATCATCATCTTGCTCAATTGAAACATTGGATGATTGCATGCTATCCTCTTGAAAAGAAGATGAAACTATAGGTGAAGTATCATTATCCTTACATTGTTCAACCGAACTTCTTAACAACTCATGTGCCATGGGTGACACATCTTGCTCACCTTTCCAAACAGCCCATAGGTCATTTGTCACGAGCTTAGAAATAGCATCATCCTCGTACAAAACTGAAGATATGATGGATTGCATTGAACTGAGCATGCTACTAGGATGAACCTCGTCGATAACATTCCAAAATATATGAAACATCTTGCGAATGTCATCAATACAATCCATGAACAACATAATGTTTTCAAATCTGAACTTTGCAAATACTTCAAGTAGTTTTACCCTCTTAGAAAAATAAAGGTTTTTGATGTCATCCAAACCTTTGAAACTTTCTACCATGATTTGAAGTACCTCTTTCATAATATGGCTGTCATAAGGATCAATAGGAGCTGTTATCCTCATAATTTCACTAATGCAAGAGATGGATGCAAATCTTATCACCTCATCATGATGTCTCATAAGTTGTGGCTTAACCAAGCAATGCACTGCTGGAGACAAAGCTAGTTCCATAATATCAGAATGTGATTGATCAACTATGCATAGACAAGTCTCTAACTCCTCCAAAGTGCTTAGAAGAACCTCCTTTTGCTGAGATAGATGTTCTAATTTCTTTCCTGTGTTGTAAATTATTTCTTCCAAATCCCTTTCACCTATTAAAGCCATGCTGGTGGCTAAAACTTGATCTTGAAATAACCCAATCAGGCTGGCAGGAAACCGCTTTGATACCACTGTAATGAGCCTGCTCAAATCTGATTGAAAACTTCTGATTTTTGGCCTTGGAAATTTCATCAAACACTTTGCATACAAAGGTCATATGACTGATATAACATTTTAGTTTGATATAATGACACTTTTCTTCACTTAGCATCAATAAGGATGCTAGCAAATGACTCTAAATTGTCTAAATAATGACCTAACATGAATGTGCAACTTATTTTGACAATATTCAATGCATATATATAACCTAAGCATGAGAAATGAACACCTACAGCCAACTGGTATTTTGTCAAACAGTTGGTATGCAACCTATATGCTGATAAGAACATCTACAACCATTGACATTATGTCAAATAGTTGGCATATATCTTCATATCACATTCAAATGAACATTACAACCATGTAAGACTTCCCAAAGATGATGTCTTATTGAAATGCAATCCCTTCTACAATGTTGATAATGAAAATTCCAAGACTCTTGGCTTACATTCATGAATTCAACTATAATGATAGGTCTGATGTGAAATGACAAATGTTATCATGAAACTAAACTAAGAATCGATGCAACTACAAAGGCTGTTAACTTCAATGCTAAATTTCTGATTCTACAACACTAACATGCTGATTGAAGACTAAAATTTTGATTGAATTAACTAAATTTGTAGAGCCCAGAGTGAGGAGAGCAGACACGAGGATGGTGATCCCAGTCAAAGAGCACCACGACTATATTGTTAGGAAATTTTGACAGCCAAAGGGCGCATAATCGCCGGTGAGTAGCTCAAACCCACTTTGTCATTTTGTCATTTTGCACACATTTCTAGGGTTTAGGGTAGTTAAGAAAATGCACCGAGACACATATGCATTCGCGTAAGCTGCATTTGAGGTCGCGTTCGATAGATTTGATGCTTCACAACACAAATGCCAAGGGTCCACAGGGTAGGTCTATTAGGTGTGATGAATTTGTGGAAAATTGAGCTGCATTCGCCAAGTTGAGCCGCAAATGATAGGCGCAAAGCCGCACTTGCAAGATCGCGATGAAAATGTGCACTTGAGCGACACATTTGTTTGAGGATAACACATTTGACTGTGGAGTGACGCTTTTGACTAAGGATGATGCATTTGTCATGCCAAATGACGCAAGTTCCATAGTGCGACGCAACAGATGTATGAAACGATGCAAACGCTAGACTGCAACGCAAATGAAGTCAACACGACACATTTGAGTTTGACCATGGTTGACTGAAGTTGACTTAGCTTTAGAATTACTTTTTTGGTCATGTTTAGCTAGATAGATGGTAATAATGATTTGTAATAATGTGCTAACTCCCATTTCAGACCATCAACATACTTTTTTGGTCATGTTTAGCCAGATAGATGGTAATAATGATTTGTAATAATGTGCAGAAACGACTAGCGCCGATTTATACACGAGAGTTCAAACCATCAACATACGCGTTTCAGGATCAGTTGACACACTGAGAGTGGCGACGATTGATGGAACTTGGTTTATACTACATCGCCTATATGCCCGTTATTCAAGCTAATAGGGGACTACTGACAGCACTGGCTGAGCAGTGACACTTTGAGACATGTTCTTTCCATCTGTCGACAGGAGAGGTGACGATCACCTTGGAGGATGTGTACCGTATTTTGCATATTCCGATCAAAGGAGAGTGGGTCATGTACAATCCTCAGTGAGGGGTGTAGGCCATGACAAAGCTATACAAGGTAGATGATGGCGCAGGCCTTGGTGTGGACGGTTACAAGATTCAGTGGGAGTACCTCGTAGAGCACTACCCACGATGGGATGCCATGTTGTGCAGCGTCAGTTGTGGCATGAATCTTCTGATGATTTGGGTGTGGGATCATATCACCGTCTTCTAGCCACCTATTCAGAGGCCACAACTAGTGGATGGGATGCCATATGTATATTTATATGCAAGAGCCTTGCAGCAGACCAGGGTTGGAGAGACTGACTATTGGAGGCACAAGATTGACATGATGACATCATTTTTGTGGAGGCCATACAGAGATTGTGCACCATGGGCCGATGTGGGAGACCACTTTCTCTTTTGTAGATTGTTCAGGTATTTGATTGGTCAGACTGTTCAAAGCCAACTGATCATAGAGATGTATCTGCTCCAATGGGTTCTTTGACAGTTTGGTGAGCAGCAGGGTGTGCCAATGGGTACAATTGAGTACGTGAGGACATCGTGAGAGCCTGGTTGGGGTCCTACCATATCAATGTCGTTTGCTCAGCAACAAATTGATGGATTAGTGGCACAACCATGGGGATGGAGTGGAGGAGTGGCTGATCCAAGGATGACTCCAGATTATGATTTGTGGTGGCAAACCCACAGACCAATCCTATTGACTGATCCTGATGCACCAGTTCCTATTGATCGGAGATCTGTTATTCCAAGGGTGCAACAGGGAGGGAAGAGAGGAAAAGATGGAGGCTAGGGAGATGGTGGTAGAGGAGATGGTGGAAGGGATGACAGAGGAGATTATGGAGGTGATGATGGAGGTGGTGGGCGGAGGAGGAGAGAGATGAGGGCTGAGGCAGGAGGAGGGGAGACAGGAGGAGGAGGGATCGAGACAGGAGGAGGTACTGAGACATGAGGTAGAGAGGCAGCCAAAGGGAGAGGGGCGATAGGAGGTGGAGGGACTGAGACAAAAGGAGGAGGCCCTCAAGGTCAGAGGAGGAGAGGAGGACATTAGTGATGAGGAGGATGACATGGTTATTAGAGATGAGATGGATGAGGCAGAGCAACAACTTCGTGAGCTAATGATCGATGGGGACTCAGATATAGCTAGTGTGCCACTATTGCCACGGGATGGCACCATAGATTAGTGATTGGTAGATATGCAGAGTAGGTTAGATGAGGTGATGACAAAGATCAATGCTTTACGAGTAGAGCTCGAGGTGACTTGGGTGGAGAGGGACTAGGCAGAGATCCGACAGAGAGAGATAGAGAGCTAGTACAGTCAATTTGCACAACTATGCATAGGGTTGGTTGCAGATGTTTCTAGGGAGTTGGAAAGAGTTAGCACGAGCAAAAGGAAGTACAAGATGTTGTATGAGCATGCGGTGCCATTAGATCAGAGGGATCCTAAATTGTCTAGGTCATCCAGCCAGATAGGGACAAGGTCAGGGAGTAGCCACATTCATAGAAGTTGTAGCCAAAGCAGTGTGTGTGGCTCAACTTCCTCAAGGCACACATTGGGTCACAGGTCCCATCACAATCATTCCTCAAGTCACAAGTCAGAGCATTCACATGGATCATCAGGGTTAGGGCACAAATAAGGGCATAGCAAGCCTCCAGATCCATTAGTCTCACAGAAACACCTTTCGTATCCTCACAGCTACATGTTACTGTGGAGATGATGCCATCAGTGTCAGATTCGTCAGCTTCACAGATGCAGGCTACCGTGTCCCCATAGGTTATGTTAGTGCCAACTACAGGTCATAAGTCACCATGCTTCTCTCCGTGAGGGGATGATGAGAGCACATCGTAGGGGCATTTTCCATGTTTACTTTATTGACATCATGTTTCAGACATTTATGTTATGACACTTGATATGTTGACTATTGAGCTTGCAAGCTCTATTTTTGGGATATCTCATGACTTTATATTGTGACATATTTTTTGAGATTATATATGCGATCCAATTTTTGATGCAACCTATATGATTTATGTTATGTGATGATGCATTATGTGTTGATGATGTTTATGATATATGTTTATCTGATGATGATTATGATGATGCAATTGTGATGACTATGTGATGCCTATGTGATGTAATTTATGCATTTATGATTTTTATGATGATATCTTTGATATGCCATGCTATGTATGCCTTTATGATATCTACTTATGATGAGATGCCCTGATGATGTGATGGTTATTTATGTTTATGCTTATATGCCATGACAATGTTATGTTCTAATGACAATGATATGGATGCATAATGTATGATTGTAATGGATGCCATGTTTATGATTATGGATGTGTTAATGCATGACTATATATGTATAGAAAATGTAATATTATGATGTGATATATATGTTTTAATCATATGGATGATGTATGCATTTATATGTTATGCATAAAAAAACCTAATATAATGTCTATATGATCATGTATGCACTTATGTTTTTGTATGTCACAGGATATCATCATGAGACAGATGAGGTAAAACAATGAGATAGAAGGAGATGAATGTAAGTGTAGAGATAAAATCCTTCAACATGTTACCATAGGATTTAACAATTATTTCTCTTAATCATCATTAGGTGGATTATTGTAATGGCCAAAAAACACCATGATATGACATATATCAAGGTGTGCAAAGTCATACCATCACATAAGACAAGCAATCGTAGACAAGGATGATCATGACTCATACTAAGAGCACAATTTCCCCAATCTTTTTGTCACAACCAACCACAAGCATAAGACAGACAAGAAAGACAAGCCATGAAATGTTGTTGCTCCTCTAAATCCTATTACCAGGACATCCTCGAAGAACTAGCAACATGACTACCTGAAAAAGACAAGACAAGCCCATTATCATGATACGTCATTGCTTCTCTAAATCCTGTTGTCAGGACATTGTTTAGAAACTAGTAGCATGATGAAAGATCCAAGGACCAATGCCAATATAATGTTTTCCAAGTGTGTCTGAATGTCACATGTTTTAATGTCAAGATGCCAAGTTTGATGGTGTCAAATGCCAAAGATGTCATGTTTGACGATGTCTAAGTGTTGAATGCCAAAGTTTTCCAAATTCAGGAAGGACACATCTTGAATAATGTCTATGTCAAGAGGATCGATTCTCAAATATCAAGAGAATCCCTCAAAATTCCAAATGATGATGATGATACCTAGGAAGGACACATCCTAAGGTAAAGATAAATGATAAAGGAAATCCTTCAAAAGGACACATCCGAAGGTTGACTAGTTGTGAGGATTTGACTTGTTTTGACTGAGTTTGACTACATTTTGATGTTGACATGCTGATAGAATTTGACATGTTGATTAATTGATTGCTAGAGTTTGATCTAAGAGTTTGCCTGTTTTGAAATGACTTGTTTGACTTGAAGACTTTTGATGTGTGTGCTAGTGCAGTGTCATGAACCCTAATGGACTGACCTAGTGCAACCTCAGGGGCTCATCAATAGATGGCCTTTCCTATGTCATACACTCAGAGACCTTGTAGTTTGACACAACCATGATTTTGTAATCATAACCAAAGATTGAGTAATGATTTTTATTTTGATAAACCTAAAAGGACTAACCTAATGTCTTAGGGGCCCCAAAGATGAGCCTTTCCTATGTAGAAAATGCGTAGAGACAACGTAGTTTGACAAAGGATAGAGACTGACTAACATGACTAACTTGATAAAATATGACTCTGTTTTTGTGTTTTTGAGATATTTTGATTTTTTTGTATTTCTTTAGGACATTTTTCAAATTTTTAGGTCTTTTTTCAGGACATTTTTTGATTTTAGGTCTTTTTTTAGGAAATTTTTCGATTAGCAAAACCATAGGTGATACCCACTATAGTCAGATGATAAAGGAATTCCCCCAGTCAAGTCCCAGAGTAGCCAAGTTTGAAGGATGCGTAAAAGGGCATGTTTGGGGTGACAAATGGATGATATTCAGGACTTGATGTCAACCATTGTAAGCCATGAAAGGAATGGTAGGGCTTTGCAATGTGGATGTCAGGGTGGTGTTCGGAAGTGGGATGCATATTTATTATGGACTAAGGCATATAGAGTGATAGTAGATGGTGAAGCAAAAAAAATGACTACACATGGCACCTGTTTGCCACGTTTTCAGCATGGTACTTATCCAAAGCGCCTGTTTACTAGGTTTTCACTATTGGACAAATTATTTCTCTTTACTATTTTTGTCATTTTTTCATTTTTTTGGTGTCACCAAGATGCCTGTTTGCCAGGTTTTCATCAAGGTAATGATTTTTTATATTTTTCAAAATTTTTGGTATTTTTTATGGTTTTCAGCCTGACTTTCTGATGCTATGCATAGAACTTTCAAAGATGTAAACTGTTTATAGGATCTGTCAATTGTTCACTGTCTGAAGTGGCTAACTGATATGCTCCAAAACCAAAAGAGGACGTGATAATGTAAGTACCCAACCAATTTTGTTCAAAATTGCCAGGTTTTTCTCTGTCAGATTGATTTTTGGGATTTTGCATGAGGACCAAGTCACCAATGTCAATTTTTTTGACCATGACTCTTTTGTTGTAACTGCAACAAAGTTGATTTTGATATGCTTGTAAATGATTCAAGGCATTGTGTTGACGTTCCTCTAACATTTCCAATTCATGTAGTCATGACTGTCTATACTCCTCATCATCAATTAGACCCTTCAGGGAGACTCGTAAGGATGGAATTTCAACCTTAATGGGTAGGATGGCTTTAGATCTGAAGACTAAGGAAAATGGCATGGTTCTTGTAGGTGTACAGATGCTAGTGTGGTAAGTCCACAAAGTAGGGTTAAGTTGAATGTGCTAGTCACGACCAACACCATTGACTATCTTCTTAAGAATTCTGATGATTGTTTTATTAGACGCCTCATCTTGACCATTTCCTTGCGGGTAATATGGTGTGAAGAAATGATGTTGGATATGGAATCATTCACATAACTCACGAACGTCTTGATTTTTGAAAGGACACCCATTGTCTATGATGATGGATTAGGGTACACCATATTGGAAGATGATGTAGTTGAGGATGAATTTGGAAATTTTTTTACCAGTTATGTATGTAAGGGGGATGGCTTTGATCCACTTAGTAAAGTTCTCAGTGGTGGTGATAATGAATTTGTGGCCGTTGGAAGAGGTAGGATGGATTTTTCCCACTAGGTCAAGACACCATTATGCGAAGGGCCATGGAACAGTAATCGGTCAAAGTTCCTATGCTGGTGCATGAATCAAATCACTATGTATCTGCCATTGGCGACATATCCTGACAAACTCAAGTGCATCCTTTTCTATAGTCGGCCAGTAATACCCAAGTCTCTTTATCTCCTTGGCTAAAGCAGGACCACTCAAATGAGACCCACATATACCCTCATGTACCTCACATTAGGTTGTTCATGCTTCATCAATGTCGAGACATTGAAGAAGGGTATTGTCAAAGCTTCACCGGTATAGGGTGTCACTGATGATGGTGTATCAGGTGGCCTTGTGGATAAAGGAATTTCATTGGTTGTTGGATAGGTTGGGGGGAAGGGCTTGGGACTTGAGATAGTCATAAATGTCTTGATACCATGGAGAATTAGACCAACAAGCTCGCAAACCATCTCTAATTTTGGTATGTCATATGTAAGGACCAAAAGCTATTCTACCAAGAACTCAAACTGAGGTATATTGCTTGGAATGTCTAGGAGAGAGCCAATTGTAGCCATCACATTTGCTGCCTTGTTTTGTGCTCTTGGAACTTGCTCAAAAGTTAGCATGTGGAGGTATGTATGAAAGCTTTCCACCATCCGTTTGTAAGGCATTAACTTCTCATCCTTGGTGTCATAGTCGTCATTAACTTGGTTGATGACCAACTGAGAATCTCCGTAAACATGAAGTGTCTTAATTTTCCATTTTATAGCCATTCTGAGTCCCATAACAAGTGCCTCGTATTTTGCAACATTATTTGTACATGGAAAAGAAATGCAGAATGACTTAGGGATGGAGTCTCCTTGTGGTGTAATAAATAATATTCCTGCTCTCGAGCCATGACTAGTATGAGACCCATCAAAGTATATCCTCCAAGGTGACTTAGGTTCTGTATGAAATATGGACTCATCCAGAAAGTCTTCCACCAATGGATGATCACTTTGTACAGGTGCATCTTCCAGTTGGTCTGCTATCACTTGTCCCTTTATGGCCTTTCATTCCACATATTAGATGTCATATTCACTCAACATCATGACCCATTTTGCCAAACTACCTGTCAATGTTGTACGGCTTAGGAGATATTTTAGGGGATCAATCTTTGCTACTAGGTGTGTCCTATGATTCAACATGTAATGCCTTAGCTTCTCGGCAGCAAAGAAAACTGCTAGACAAGAACATTCAATGGTTGTGTAATTTAACTCATATCCGGCCAGTGTCCGACTGATGTAATATATGGCCCTTTCCTTTTCCTCATGGTAATTTTGTGCCAGTAATTCCCCCAGTGCTAAAGTTGTTGCAAAAATGTATAGGATCAAAGGTTTCCCTTCGATTGGTGGCATTAAAATAGGTGGTGACAATAGGTAATCCTTTATTAGTTGAAAGGACTCCTGACATTTATCTGTCCACACAAAGGGGATATCCTTGCGTAGGAGATACTGAAATGGTTGACACTTGTCGGCCAATTGTGCTATGAAGCATCAAATAGATTATAACCTGCCTTGCAATGTCTTGAGTTCACTTATTCCCTTTGGAGGAGGCATGTCTAATATGGCTTTCACTTTGGCGGGATCTACTTCAATGCCTCTTCGAGAAACTATGTACCCCAAAAGTTTGCCTGATGTCACACCAAAGACACATTTCGTGGGATTCAGGCGGACTTTGTACTCTTCCAGTCTCTTGAAGATTTTTTCTAACACACTCAAATGGTCTTTTCATGTCAAAGATTTTTCCAAGAGGTCATCCACGTAATCCTCCATTATCTTGGGCATCATGTAGTGAAATATTGTTGTCATAGCTCTTTGATATGTGGTTCCTACGTTCTTGAGACCAAAAGGCATGGCGTTCCAAAAGTATGTACCCCAAGGACATGTAAATTCTATTTTGTGTTGATCTTTAGGGGCAATACAAATTTGATTATACCTGAGAAACCGTCCATGAGGGACAACATCTCATATCTTGCCGTGAGGTCTACTGTGATATCTTTGTTTGGCAACGAAAAGTCATCCTTTGGACATGCTTTGTTCAATTCTCTAAAATATGTGTGGATGTGAATCTAAACATTTGGCTTTGTGATTGGTACAATATTGGATATCCATTCAACATATTCGATAGACTGTATGAATCCAACATCTAGCATTTTCTTGAGTTTAGCCTTCACTAACAGGGTGATCTGAGGATGCATTTTACACAACTTATGTTTTATTGGCTTGGTGTCTAGAAGTAGTGGTAAATGGTGTAAGACCAGTTCTGAATCCAACCTAGGAATATCAACATATGACCATGCAAAATTAATCTTATGCTTTGAAAAGAATTTGTGGAATTCAAGTTCCTCTTCTTTTGTCAAGGATGCTGGAAAGAGGACAATTTTGGGATCTTCTGTTGTAGATATGTTGATTTCCATGGTGTCCTCTATGAGCATTGTTGATCTCTCTTGAGTCATGGGAAGAAATTCTAGTCCTCCATCTTTTGGTGCCTCAGAGCGGTTTTCAGCCACAAATATATCCTTTATTTTTACTTTTTTATCATTAGAAGGTGCCTTTTGGTTTTCACCTAAAGACGTGTCATTTTTTGTTTTATTTTTATTTTTTATTTTGTGACTACAGGATGAAGTAGTCTCCCCAAAGTAAGCTATACAATCTAGGTCAATGGAAAATCTAGCCTTGTGATCTCCACTTGGTATGCCCTCACGTAGTCCCATGAATTCTATAATGGTCTCATCATTTTGAAATATGTCCATGATTGGTAGGCCTTGTTGATACCAATCAATTAGTTGTGGGTAGACTAAGGAGATACCATCATCAATATGGGTGAATTGTGGGGAAGAGACGAAAAGCATGTAGATGGATTTAGAGATATTGAAAATGAAGTTGTCATCCAATTCCCAATTGGATTCTATCCAATATTCTCCTTCACTTGATTCATACTCATTGTCAAAATAAGGGACAAAAGGACTATCATTATTGTTGGTAGTGTCATGTGGCAACTCAGATGAATCCAAATGGTGGTTGTTATTGTCAGATGGTTGGGAAAATATGTTAGGGTTATGGCCAATTAGATTGGAAGATGATTCAGGTTTGTCATTGTTCCTTGGGAAAAAGAGTCTATCCCAATTTTCTTGTTTCTTTGGGATCTTAGGATTGTCATTGTTCTTTGCTGGGTCAATCTTAAACATTTGCCAAAATATTTGTTCAGAGGTAAGTTCTCTAGGTTCAAGGAACAATTCATCAAGACAACAGTTGCTTAGGGATAGTTGGGAGCCAAATTACCATTCATGGGAGTGGGTTTCGATAAGGGATTCCTCAATAGTCTCAACACTTTCTGAAGCATTCACGCTCTCACTTGAAAGTCCATTAGTACCTCGATCATCATTTTTGGGTAGTCCATATCCTAGCCTAGAAATTTTTGGTCTATGGGGAGGCATGATTGGTTCACACCTTCCAGTCTTATTTCTGCTAAGGCCACTAGTTCCATCGTAACCTTTTTCCTTTATCATGTCATAGCCTTTGTCGTATATATGAACTGGTAAGGGAGGCAAGTTTTCCATTTCTTTGTAAATCTATCCTGATATATCTTCAATGTCTTTGTTGTTCTTGTCTCCCCATTTTATGAAAATTTTTATCGGTGGAACCTCAAAAATTTATTTAGGTTCCATTCTGAAACAAGGTCGACCATAGACCTTAAGAGACTTGGGTTTTTTTGTGATGCAATATGCTGTATTTAGTTTGAGTTCTCCATAGCCTAGGTCCTAGATTTTCACATTGGACTCAACCTTAGGAGGAAAGTAGGATGATGGTGTGGCTAAAGATGTGGAAGGAGTGGACGTGGATGAAGAGGTGAGTGTGGAATGGTCAATGAATTTGGAAGAAGATGAACTAGGAGATTCCCAGTTGATGGGCACTTGATGTTATGAAATACCTTGTAGATTGGTGCAATAATGAAAGAGATTGAGGTCTCCATATATGGTGATTTATGTTCCATCAAAAGGAAACTTCAAGAATTGGTGGTAGGTAGATGGAACAACTTTGAGGGTGTGAATCCAAGGTTGACCAAGCAAGATGTTATAAGGAAATTCAAGATCCAGGACTTGGAAAGTTGTGTCTACAATGACTAGCCCAACTCTGATAGGAAGGGTGATAATACCTCGAGAGGAACATTCTTCATCATCATACACCTTTATAACTATTCTCTTTGTTAAATCTACACAAGCATTAGAAAAAACTAGAGCCTTAACCAGTTTTAAGGAGCATATGTTCAGTCCTGCTCCACCATATACTAAAACTCATCTGACCTTATGCTTATGGATGAAAACTTCAATGTGTATGCATCATTATGGTTGGACTTAGGTGACGAATAATCTTGATCTGAAAATGTTACATGATAGGGTGTAGTGAGGTATGCCACCATGGCTTCAAACTAATTTACATCAATGCCTTGAGGAACTGAGGACTCTTGCAAGGTTTTGTCAAATATGGCCTTATGCACAAGAGAAATGCGAAGCAACTTGAGTATGGAAATTTGAGCAGGTGTTTTCTAGTTGGTCGATAAGGTTGAACTGACTCTTAGGTTGCGACTGCTTTGCGGATGAGCTTGATTGTGATTTCTTAGTGGATGGACCAGGTATTGTAATGTTCAACTATCGAGGAGAAGGACCAGATATGGTGATTTTTCTATTTCGAGTAGTGGCATTACATTTGTGTGCTCGTTTGACAGTGATGGTATTGACATATTCATCATTAGTTCGAATGTGGTTAATAATAGTTCCTCCTAAATAGTCGAATGCGGTGTGGGTATAGTTGGCACGATTATTATTTGTCTTAGGACCTGACGTTGAGGGATTATTTGAACCATGGTCTTGCAATGGGTTCTTATGAATAGTATGGTTTGCATTTGATGCAAATTGTGGCCCACCCAATTCAATTATGCGATTTTCAATGAGGTCTTGTACAATATTTCTTAGTTTCCAACAAGAGGATGTTTTATGCCCTTTAGCTTGATGGTAATCACAAAAAGCATTGTCATCCCACCATGATGGTTGAAATTTTCCTAGATCATATGGCTTAGGGTCCTCTAGTGTGATTAGACCATTTTGAAGGAGCTTCTTAAGCATGTCTTCTATTGGTTCCCCCAAGGCAATGTACGTACATCTTTTCAGGAATTGCCTTGGCTGACGAGGTTGTCCTTGACTTTGACTATTTTGACTGTTTTGGTTATTTTGAATGACATTGACAGGAGGAGTCGGTGTAGTCATTGGTCTATTTTGTGGCTGAGCTCCTTTAAGGGTAAGTACTAGACTCGTCGTATTTTCCATCTTAGCATCGACAACGCCATCATTAGTAATGTGTTTATTCTTGACCTAGTATTTACTCTTGTCTGAAGATGGGTTTGTGTTTGTGTTCTTAGGTCCATATTTTAATTCTCCTTTAGCAATGAGGGCCTTCTCAAGTTGGACACCCTTTTCAACTAGGTCTGTGAAAGTTGTAGTGTAGTGAACTTGCAATCCATATTTCAATGGTCCTAGGAGAGTCTAAAAAAACATGTTGACCTTTTCTTTCTCAAGTATGTCAATATGGCAATGACTTGCTAGGATTCTCCATCTTTGGAAGAATGGGATAAATGTTTCACCAACATCTTCTTGTGTAAGTGTGCATAAGCTAGTGATGGAGGTGTTTGTGTCATGTTATAGGCATAATTTTTCACAAATCTGTCTGCAAGTTCATCCCATGTTTTTATTCCCTTTAAAGTGGAGAACCATTCAAGTGCGGGTCTTGTAAGACTCTTAGAGAAGAGTCTCATCAAGGAAGTGTGTTCATAGGCAATGTCCATGTAGCTGGTTGTGAATTCTTGAACGTGTTCAATAGGATTTGTCTTGCCCTTATACTTGGCGAAGTTTGGTGCCACATACCCAAGAGGAAATGGTGGCATGTATAGACTCATATCAAAAGGATATGGGCATAGGTCATATGACATGTGTGACTTTTTGTTAGAAATTTGCATAGTCTCTATGGTCTTTTGCAAGTGAGCCAATTGAGCTGTCAAGGCATCAATTATAGGATTGTTTGTTGCATCACACATGGGAGTGATAGGTATCCCATGGGTCCCCATTTTTTGTGAAGAGATGTTGGTGTTTTGTTGTGGGATGTGTTGTTGCAAGATGTATGAGGTGTTTTGATTTGAATGTTGTTGGTATTGAAATTTTTCATTAGGGACATGTTGATGAGTGTGGATATGTGATGCATATGTAGGAATATGCTCTCTAGCCATTTGAGTCAAAATTTGTGGGGTATGTTGACCATGAATATTTTGGTGTCCAAATGAGGTCATATGCTGTGTATTCTGATTGCTTTGTCCAAATTGTTGAAATTGTCCATGGGGAATGTTGGTGTTTTGACCTTGGGAAGTATTAGTATTAAGTTGTGATTACATGGGGACATTTGGTTGTGGTCCTCGAATAAAGATGCATTGTATACTTCCTCCAAAAGGATTGAATGAGGTACCAATGAAAGGATTTGCTGATGATGCACCCATGGTACTAGATGAAGCTCCAAATAGAGGATTTGAAGAACTTTCCCCTATTGATGAGGATCCAAAGGTAGCTCCAACTAATTGTGAGGATGTTGTTGATATTGTTGGCATTGATTGTGACATGGCTTGTGACATAGTTGGTGTTCCTCCAATGGATGTTGCATTGATTGTATTGGAATTGTTTTGATTGGAGGTGTCATTGGAGGTGGAATTAATAGTGCTTGTGGAAATTTGCAAGGTGGCACCAACAAAGGCATTATTTGTATTGTTTTGAGGTTGACTAGTGTTGGATAAATTGTTGGTTGTGTTATCGACATTATGATCGGGTGATGTTGGTCTCAAAGTGTTAATGTCAAAGCCACATGGTAATTTAGCCCCTTGGTCTAATAGCACGGCAAGATATCTTTGAGGGTCATGTAAGACTAAATCTTCTACGAAGGAATCTACGTCAGGATTTTGTGATGTAGTTTCTAAGTCTTTTGCATATACGTGTCCATGTTGGTCTCTTTGTATGAATGGTTCAAAGGGGTTTTATGATGAAGATGGCATGTTAATTTTGCTGAAAGGATTGATAAAAGATGTATCTTGGTTCATGTTTTGATTCATGTCATTGGAAAATATGTAAGTGTTTTTGTTGTCTTGTCCAAAGTTATCCATTTGTCTTCTTTTTCTTTGAAGCCTAGTCTCAACCATATAAGGAGTTTCTCAAATTGGGAAGAGGATAGAAAATGACAACTAGATGATGACACTATGTTTTTTGGATTTTTGACAATAAGGGATGCAAGTGCAAACTATGTTTTTTGGATTTTTGGAGATAAGATATGACAATGCTGTCTAAAGGAAATGACAAATGCCAAAGGATAATGAGGACTATGTTTTTGGATATTTGGAATAGGGTATGACAATGTGACAATATTTTCTAGAAGAGGTGACAAATGCAAAAGGTATGGCACTATTTTTTTTGGATTTTTGGAATAAGATATGCAAAATGAGGACAAGGTATCCAAATATCTAAGTGATTTGGAGGAAGGTTACTCAACCACCATAAGCTTAATCTATGTCTCAATTTTGGGTCATCAATGGAATTACTAATGTGATTATAGGACAAGGTGACAAATTGACAAAGTGAGGTTACCTAACTAGACTTTTGAGTTGGAAAGTCTCACAAAAGGGACAAAGACTAAAGGAAATTATGATGACCAAGTCCAATGACAACCTTCTCTTGAAGGCAGTGATTTTGCAAAGTATGGTAAGGCTTCCTAAGCCAAAGTTTGCAAATGAAATGAGAACCTAAGGATTGGTTTATGACTGAAATGAAGATGATGGACCCTAAAGGACGCAACTAAAATTTTGCAAAGTTAAGCCTATGGGGAAAATGCAAGCTAAAGGTGCAAATGATGGAAGATTTGAGTAATTTCTTTCTGGTTTTTGATAGAGGCTACTGGAAAAAGATGTTTGATGATAGATTGGATAAGTTTGGTTTCGGGTTTTGGTCTGTAATAGTGTTTTAATTTTTGCTAGGAAAATGCATCGTTCTAGGTTGTGAATGCGGTTTAGTTTGGCAGATGCATTGCAGTTTCAACAAATGTAGTTTTACAGAAGGAAAATGTGACTCAAAAAAGAAATTGTGACTTTCAGTTAAGCAAATGTGATTTAGACTAGGTAGATGCATCGCCAAAAATAGAAAATGCAATTTAGCAGAGCGATTGCGTCACATAAAATGGAAAACGTGGCTCAGAAAGGCGGATGCATCGCAACAAATGCATTGCAGCAGAATAAAAGTTTGTTTGCAATTTTGGACAAGATTTTGAAATGGTCTCAAGTTGAATGTTTGTTTCTAGATTTGTGAAAGGGTGTTTGTTTGTTTGAATGTTTCAGAAAACACTTGACAAATACAATATTTTGTCTTAATCATGCACAAAGAAAATCAGTACAACCCTAGGTTAGGGAAGGACTATATTTGCTAGATTCAATGTGGGTTTCCCCAACCACACTTATTCTTAGCGGATGAATCCAGAAGCTTGGACACACAGGTTGCCCCTTACATTGCACTCACTTCTTAGGTCAACCAAGCTTCCAACCCCCATAAAACTCCCATGATAGGTTGAACATCTCTACTAAGAACTGCAAGAATGTGGATGCCTTCACAATGACCATTGTTGCACTAGCAAATAGAAGGGATTTTGGCCACTACATAAAGGGTTTTAGTGAATACTTGGGGACACGACACCTCGTGAGCGTATAGTAAGCCCCTTAAGGATTTAACCAATCTACTAGGGGCTCTTATACCTTTAAAAGAAAAAGGTAGGTACCCATTTTTGAAAGGCACTACATGGCTAAGGCCTACATATTGTGAGGACTTGATGATTTAGACTCATCCTTTTATATACCAGCCTGAGAAAAAACCAGTTGGAGTCATTCCCTCTTTCGAGGCAAGCCCCTCTAAGGTTCAAAACATAAAATAGATGGGTTTTGTTTTTTGATCACCTAGTTTGCACAAGGTGAGAGCATAATCACCTACCACCTTCAAGCACAATCAAGCAAAGTTTTTTGAACTTTGTAATTAAATCTAAGTGAGGCAAGAAAGTGTTCTTTTTAGAGCACCAATGGAAGTGTTTTCTAATCTAAAAAAGAACAAACACAAGAGGTTTTCAAAAACAAAAATCCTTGGACAATTGAACCTACAAAAGCACTTGTTAGTAGTCTCAAAAAGATGCCTTGAATCCATGAAAATTCAAAGCCACATGCTGCAACAACCCATTAGTAACCACAAAAACCTCTAAACTAATAGATTGCAAAGAGAAATTAGGAAAATTTTGGAAAATATTGAAAGAAAAATTTTACTAGCCAAATGAGTTGCAACAGAGCAAATGCGTCACTCTGCAAGTTAGATGTGTCTCAGGTCTTTATGTTAGGGTATGTCAGCCGAATGCATTAGTATGTAGAACAGATGCATCATAATATTCAAATGCGTCATTCTGGATGTTAACTGCATCATAGAATTGGTGAATGCGTCTTTGCAGATATCAGATGTAGCTTGGATTTGCAGATGCGTTGCTCTATTTGCTAAATGCGTCGTGACATAGCAATTGCAACTCTGGAAATTATGAATGCATCGTTCTGTACCTGTAGCTGCAAAACAAAAAAAAAGTTGCATGGGAAAAACAAAAAGTTATGATTTTGGCGTTGGGTACACCAATGTAACTATGGGAAATTCTTAGGTTAGCAGATTAGTAGCTAAATAAATCAAAACCCAAAGTAATAATGAAGCACAAAAGAGGAAATAACATGAAAACAAGAAAGATATCACCTTAAGTCTTCAATCCTCCATGATTGAACTCCATTACACCTTCTCTATTTGCTGAAATATGAAGTTTTCCCTTAGATTTTTAGTGAGAAATCTATGACTATGCCAAGACCAAAGCAAAATGTTGAAGGATTTAATATGAAATGTAATACTATGCTACTATGCAACTAGTAAGCAACTATGAACTATGACTAAAATATGCCAAAATGCCAAAATGCTAAGATGCCAAGAGTGCCTAAGACAAGATTGCATGAAATGTAGATAGCATGAGGTGACAAGATTGCAAGATGTCATGAGATATGCAAATGAGACCAAAATTGCCATTTTATAGAAAATGCAATTTTGAATGAATGGCCAAGATTGAAGATTGACAAGTGCCCTAGAATTAATGGACAAGATTCAATATGAAAACCCACAATTAGGGTTAGGGCAACATTAAGGTGAAATTTGGAATGAATGGTTAAGATTTGATTTTAGAAAATCAAATCAAGGGACAAGATTGCATGTGACAAGGAGATAAGAATGGCACAAAAAAAGGAACCAGTTTGGAAAATTAAATAATATTAGAGTATAATTTTGGAGGAAAAGAACCATTTTAGATTAAAATTAATTAATTCAAAGGTGGGAATCATGTGTGATAAATAATTGTTGAATTATTTAAAGAAACAGAAAGGTGGGACAATTTTATTTTAAAATGAGGGAATGTCAGGTGGCAATGATTAAATAAATTATTGTTATTTAATTACCAGAATTTTAAAGTGTGGCAATATTTAAATAAATAAATAAATTCTATTTAAATGTGGGGAAGAGTGTGAACTAGGAATATAATTAAATAATTAAAATTTATTTAATTATAGAGAACGATGGAGTTAATTATTAACGTATTTAAATAAATAAATTTTTATTTATTTATTTAAATAATCAAGAGGAATAAAGACATGAATTAACTAAATAACTATAAATTATTTAATTAATAGTCGAAAGTGGACCAATGACATAATTAAAATATCTTAATTATGCTAGGAAGAAAATGGCGAGATTAGAGCTTGCAGGCCAAGGTCATTTTTATGTGTCTACATAAGTCATGTTTGTCTTTGTCTAAATTCACTGAGGACAATGAGAAAAAGGCTAAGGATCATGAAAAACAGTTAGCTTCATTTTTTGATGCCTTTGATCCTTTAACTGTTTTTGTTGGAAAACAAGAAGGTCATGTTATATCCCTACTTGACAAGATAAAGAGTTTGAAGCATAATAATGATAGAATTGTGGAAAGAGCATGTGAACTTAGAGGCCTAATTGGTCCGAAGATGGAAAAAATGTTGAATGCTTTGAAGGAAGCACAAGAAGCTTTGGCGGTCAGTGATCCAGTGAACCTTGAGTCTGCAGAGATGCAATCTTATCTATTTTGTGGTCACATGACTATCTTGGAGAGTTTCAAGAAGGGTTGGGACACATGTTTGAACCTGTTGAAGACCAATTTTGTAGATATTTTCAAGTTTGTGTAAGTTGTAGAGACAAGTTTGTACATATGCAATTTGAAGTTTTTGTTTGATCTTTAGTATGCAAATTCCTGCCTTTGCCATTGATGTCACATGGGGAGAGTAGAATAGTGAAAAATGTATATTCATCTTAGCGGGAGTTGTAATTTTGAGCTGTGACTAAAGATCTTTTTGAAGTTTTGAAGTTGGTAGTGTATTCATGTTGGTACTGATCTGACACTTAGTCATTTTTCACTAAGTGTTTCCATCAATTCCAAAGGGGGAGATTGTTGGCAAGAGAACTGCAAATGCTTTCTGGTGTTGTCATTGATGGCAACCTTTGTCAGTAATTTGATCCACATGTCAGCATTTGATCTCACCGGTAGATAGATTGAAGACAATTAAGCTAGAACAAAGTATCCAATAGATTTGTGTTCATCAATTCATATGCAAATTTTTTGTTATCTTTTTGAGTTGTGGATCTCAAGGAAGGTTTTTTGGTATATGATCTACATTATCTATGAATCTCAGTGCCTCGTATCAATCCATGTGCAAGTTAGAAGATCTGGTTGATTAATTTTTTGTTTATCAACGCAAGAAGGCCAACTTGGTGAATGAAGCATGTTGTGGTCTTTGAGGAGTAATTGTTTAAGTGTTTTTGTGTTTGATCATTTTGATTTGGGTCCTCATTATGTTGGAGCCAAATTTGGTGGGTGCGCATTGAAAATTAATTATGATTTGAGCTGATATTTGTAAATATTTTTATGTTTTATTGAAGTTGACATGTAGCGATTAAATCCTTAGTAGCGGATATATATAAGTGATTGGTTATATCATTTTGATGTATTTACAAAGTGTGTGTGTGTGTGTGTTGCAAATATCAGAAGGACTGAAGAGCAATTAAGCAAATTTTCACTTGTGCATTAAGGATTTTGTGATGCGAGTTAAAGCATAACAGAGCAGAAGAGCATAATCAATCATAAGGTCAATAATTTGATTGATGAGCCCAACCGGAACTGTAATCAGGCATTTGTAGATGATACTTTCTCAGTTCAAACCTTTGGATCTAATCCAAATCTTTTATAAGGCAACAATCCTTTCTATTTTTGAGCAGTGAGCTCAAGGTAGTGTGCCTGCATGCAAGTGCATTCCCATTTTGTAAACATCCTTTTGAGTATACTTAGATAATATTGTGGATTGACCTCCACCATGGTTTTTCCCCTAAAAGGGTTTCCACATAAAAAATCCTTGTGTTATGGTGTTGTGTTTGTTTGTTTTATGTTCATGCATCTTTCTCTTGGTTGAATGTTATAAGTGATTTGAAGATCAGATTAATAAAGTTAATAATTGCAAAAAACTGATTCACCCCCCTCTTAGTGTTCCTTGATTCCAACAACTATCTTGTGTTATCTTTAAAAAATACATGGGAACATCCTCCCAAGCTTGGTAGGGCTCAAAGTGAAAAAGAGGCTTACCAACCTCTTATTTGTTAACCTTTTCTAAACCTTGATTTGAGATTTTTTTTCTTTATCTAGACTAGTTTGGTCCCTATGTTTGGACATCATGGTAAATGCCTTAGAATTTAGGTTTATACAAAAAAGAACCCCCCAAAATAAGGGGACACATGGGCTCCAATAATACTCCACCTACACATTTCAAACAATAAATGTACTCCATACTTTCCTATGTGCATCAACATAGGCAAGGTAAGGTGGATTGGAGTGTAGAGTACACTTTTCTTACACAATGCCCTTGGAATGAGAGACATATAGCTAACTACCAATTATATTATCCTATATTACATATTAATTTATAACATGTTCTTCCAAAGGAGTTAAGTGGATACAAAACTCACCAAACACTCAAAATAACTAGCTAAAATATATTTGTCCCTTAAGTTTTTGCACAAATGGACTATTTTTTAAAAATAATAAATAAAAAATGGGTTAGATATCATCATATTGTTAAATTAAACATAGAGTGAGTACATAAAACAATGTTACAATTAGTAAGATACCGTGTATTCACAATTAATCAAATATTCTTAGCAAGAATCCTACCTTCAACAAGGTTAGCACCACCATCACTTAGATTCATTTGAGTTTCAACGATCACTTATTTGCATAATTCATCCTAAAGATACATTTGGTCGTAACCCCACTCATAAACAATTATATTATCAATGAATGTAACCATATTGATATAGTTTTAATAGTTGAATAAAAAACCATATTATTGTAATTTTTCATCCAAATTAATCCCACTATTACATATTAGATCACTTTATCCAAAATTAATTCAATAATTCATAATTCACTAATTAAACTGTACCAATTTTTGCTACAGCTCAATTGGTGGAGCTGTGATTAAATACTGTTATATCTTAAGTGGAAAATACAGTTATT
>VDFB02026320.1:22243527-22283355 GCA_007258455.2 Sequoia sempervirens | reverse complement strand
ATAATGAAGCACAAAAGAGGAAATAACATGAAAACAAGAAAGATATCACCTTAAGTCTTCAATCCTCCATGATTGACCTCCATTACACCTTCTCTATTTGTTGAAATATGAAGTTTTCCCTCATATTTTGAGTGAGAAATCTATGAATATGCCAAGACCAAAGCAAAATGTTGAAGGATTTAATATGAAATGCAATACTTTGCTACTATGCAACTAGTAAGAAACTATGAACCATGACTAAAATATGTCAAAATGCCAAAATGTTAAGATGCCAAGAGTGCCTAATACAAGATTGCATGAAACGTAGATAGCATGAGGTGACAAGATTGCAAGATGTCATGAGATGTGCAAATGAGACCAAAATTGTCATTTTATAGAAAATGCAATTTTGAATGAATGGCCAAGATTGAAGATTGACAAGTGCCTTAGAATCAATGGACAAGATTCAATATGACAACCCACAATTAGGGTTAGGACAACATTAGGTCAAATTTGAAATGAGTGGACAAGATTCAATTTGAGAAAATCAAATCAAAGGTTGATAATGCATGTGACAAGGAGATAAGATTGGCACAAAAAAAGAGGTGGCTGGAAAATCAAATAATATTAGAAATTACTTGATTTTTGGAGGAAAAAGACTATTTTGAATTAAAAATTAATTTAATTCAAAAGGTGGGGTCATGTGATAGTAAATAATTAATTTGAATTATTTACTAAAAGAGGGAAATTAGAAAGTGGGACCATTTTAACTAAATAATTTTATTTAAAATGAGGGAGATGTCAAGGTGACAATAATTAAATAAATTATTATTTTTATTTAATTATAAGAAGACTTTTAAAAATTAATGACGTATTTAAATAAATAAATAAAATTTATCTATTTAAATAATGAGGAGGAATTAGTGGACAAAGATAATTAAATAAATTAAGAAATTTATTTAATTATAGAGAGACATTAGACAATTAGTCACGTATTTAAATAAATAAACAAAAATTATTTATTTAAATAATCAAGAGGAATAAAGATATGAATTAACTAAATAATTATCACAATTTACCCCAATTTGCAACCTTGCAATTTCGTCAAACACTTTGTATGCAATGTGTGGAGTGGCTAATATGTTGTTTCAAATTTGTGTTTGATGCAAAGATTGAATACCAAATGATTTTGAAAGCTTAAGTAGACTTCAACAACTACTATGCAAGTTTCTAAAGAATTATAATGCTCCTATGCAAGTTTCTAAAGAATTATAATGCTCCTATGCAATTTTAAAAGCATTCAAATGAAGAACTAAGTGTATAAGTGCACCTACAACCAAGAGGTAATTTTTCAAACACTTGGCATGTAAAATTCTAAAGCTCATTACAATGCATAAATAAACTAATAATCTGAACAACCTCTTATTACTCCTTCAATGCAATTGTTTTTCCATTACAATGATGATTTCCAAACAGCCAAGACTCTTGGCAAAATACATAGATATAAGATATGACAATGGCTGATCACAGATGCAACCTACAGCTGAAACTAATGATTCCTATAATGCCAAATTCTGATATGCAATAAACACTTATAGCTGATTACAAACTATTATCTTATGCAATGCTATCAAGTCCAAAAGGCAAAAGAACCTAATTAGAATGTTGACGCCTGGCTGCTAGGTGATGAAGTCAACAAATTTGATGCCAAACTGTCCTCTCACAAGCCAGATTGAGTTATTCTTTGGGCCACCCCTGTTCTGGTCTGATTTGCACAAATAAAAGAATATTCAACCTTTTGATGCCTCAAACCTCCCTTGAAGGGATCACCTAGACCTCTCCTTGCAAGTGCTCCACTTTCTTGACAAGAATCAAGCCTCAATGGGCCTCCACTAGCAAAATCGTGGGTTACTAGATGACTGTAATTTCCTAGTAAAATTTATAACAGACCTGCAACCTGCCCTCCAAATGATATGATAACATAAAGAAATTGCTGCCAATGAATGATATAATAATCCTCAATGGAAAACACCTCCAACTCCACAAATATGCACACTAATTTTTCCCTAACGAATGCTCAGAATCTGCAATAATGAATGCCCAACACTATAGCATGTCACTGTTCACGCCACTGTAGTGCGGCACTGTTCATGTGGTGCTGTAGCGGATCACTGTAGCATTACTGGAGCGTGGCACTATTCACGTGTACACTAGTAGCCAACACTAATTTTGATATGGGATTAATTATCTTTTAAAATCCTTCTTTCAAAAAGTACAATAATACATTAGCTATTGTACTCAGATGTTTTTCACAATGAAGCACAAATAGAAAGTCTGAAGTAAATTTCTCCCAGCTGCAATAATTCAAGTGATATTTCACACCCTCAAAATTGCTTACCAATTGAGAGTTTCCATTCTCAATGGCCAAAGACAACTACAAAAACCCTAGGCTCCACAACCATCAAACATCAAACATCAACAACAACAAATCTGGATGATGAGAATGAAGCCCATGATGTTTATTTATACTTTTTCCTCAAGAGGTCTGCCTCCTTCTAGAACTTTCCCAAGTCACTTTCTAGAAGGAATATTATTTTATTTATTTTATTATTTTATTATTTTGCATTTTATAATAAAATAATTATTCATAACATAAAGTGCAAACATAACATTACTTTATAACATGAGGTTTCTAAAAATAGAAACATATCAAGAAATCATTAGAACACCTCCATATGTAGACTGAATCACGAAACGAGCCAACCAATCAACTGGGTATCTGCCAAACGACCCTCTTATCAAGCTCCATTAGCCTACGAGGATCAAGAATAGGCTAATTCCTCTAAACTCCATTGCTCACGAAAAAAAAGGGGACATTATAGTCCGCCCTCCCTAAAATTGCTTGTCCCCAAGCAATCTTAGCAACAAGTACAATTCTCCACCTGGATCCCAAGTGAAGAACTGCATAATGTCCCTATCATCACCAAAAAACTCTTGTAACACCATTACTCACACAATCTGCTGACTCAACTCATTCCCAAAACTGTGATAGCGAATCTGATGCAACCACATGATTGGAAAGCCATTACCTATTGCTTCCCATTGTGCCACTCTAATACCCCATGTCTCCCAAACACTGCAAGTCTCCAAGTCCTAAATCAAATGATAATCATCATGAGAGAGCAAAGTAGAAGACCTGCCAAACTCAGAATCATCATTCGAGGTCGGAAACAAATAATATCCAAGTCGAATAGAACACTCCTTATTCCACCCACCTCTCTGTGTCATCAAAGTCATCATCAAATCTTGAACATGTGGGCTGAAATCAAATTGATGAGCATACCTCAAGATGCAATCGAGGTGAAACTCTCTTGACTAAGCTAATGGAATACCCGAATGATCAAGTGTATTCCATCCATTATTGCCATCCTCAGAAGAAGGCTCACAACTCATAATAGGATGAGTTGGTTGTGCAACAACATCACCATGAATTCCATCTACAGTCTCGCCCTCATCATGGATGTTATCTATTTCCTATCAAGGTGTTGAATCAATGACAAAACCCAACGTGAAAGTCCTAGAAGGAATCATCTCCTTCTGATTCAATTGACCAATGTTAGCCTCCAGAGTACCGAAGAAGATACTAGTACTCAGAACTCCACTAGCACCTGAATCTGCCGCTGACACTTATGTGTCTACACCACCACCTAACACTACATTTGTATCCTAAGTGTGAACACTAGGTGAACTCATACTGCTATCATCTACAAGTGTCCTGGCTACTCGAAAGGAATGCTTTGAATCCTGAAGTGCTAATTGAGTGCTCACCAAAGAATCCCTAGTGACCATAAGCTCTTGAGAAAGCATATCAACTTCCTCCTCTTTCCTCATCAAGGCATCTGAATAGATCCCAACAAGGTTAAGAAGGTGGTCACGGTCTGAAAGAAGGTGTAAATAACTTGATTTCATCCCTCCCATGCCTTCTTTGATCTCCTACAAGCTATCATGAGAAGACTCTGCCACAAATCCCTTTTGTCTTCTCTCAAGTTGAACCGCCCAAAGGTGATTTTCAATCATCTTATGCATCCTATCATGATGAAATAAAGCTGCCACGATCCCATCCTCATTCACCTTTAGCTGGTTCCTCAAACTGTGTAGACCATGTGGAGTATCTCTAGCTTCAACCTCACATAAAGAAGCCTCTAACTGTGCCTGATATTCTTTTTCCACAAAGTCCTGAATGCTCTCATGTCAATTTGCAAGTGGGTCAGCACCAATTCCATCTATCAAATCAGTAGTGTCTTGAATAGGTGTCTAAAAACAAGAGGACTCATGTTGCTTCCTGTCCTCATCATCATCTTGCTCAATTGAAACATTGGATGATTGCATGCTATCCTCTTGAAAAGAAGATGAAACTATAGGTGAAGTATCATTATCCTTACATTGTTCAACCGAACTTCTTAACAACTCATGTGCCATGGGTGACACATCTTGCTCACCTTTCCAAACAGCCCATAGGTCATTTGTCACGAGCTTAGAAATAGCATCATCCTCGTACAAAACTGAAGATATGATGGATTGCATTGAACTGAGCATGCTACTAGGATGAACCTCGTCGATAACATTCCAAAATATATGAAACATCTTGCGAATGTCATCAATACAATCCATGAACAACATAATGTTTTCAAATCTGAACTTTGCAAATACTTCAAGTAGTTTTACCCTCTTAGAAAAATAAAGGTTTTTGATGTCATCCAAACCTTTGAAACTTTCTACCATGATTTGAAGTACCTCTTTCATAATATGGCTGTCATAAGGATCAATAGGAGCTGTTATCCTCATAATTTCACTAATGCAAGAGATGGATGCAAATCTTATCACCTCATCATGATGTCTCATAAGTTGTGGCTTAACCAAGCAATGCACTGCTGGAGACAAAGCTAGTTCCATAATATCAGAATGTGATTGATCAACTATGCATAGACAAGTCTCTAACTCCTCCAAAGTGCTTAGAAGAACCTCCTTTTGCTGAGATAGATGTTCTAATTTCTTTCTTGTGTTGTAAATTATTTCTTCCAAATCCCTTTCACCTATTAAAGCCATGCTGGTAGCTGAAACTTGATCTTGAAATAACCCAATCAGGCTAGCAGGAAACCGCTTTGATACCACTGTAATGAGCCTGCTCAAATTTGATTGAAAACTTCTGATTTTTGGCCTTGGAAATTTCATCAAACACTTTGCATACAAAGGTCATATGACTGATATAACATTTTAGTTTGATATAATGACACTTTTCTTCACTTAGCATCAATAAGGATGCTAGCAAATGACTCTAAATTGTCTAAATAATGACCTAACATGAATGTGCAACTTATTTTGACAATATTCAATGCATATATATAACCTAAGCATGAGAAATGAACACCTATAGCCAACTGGTATTTTGTCAAACAGTTGGTATGCAACCTATATGCTGATAAGAACATCTACAACCATTGACATTATGTCAAATAGTTGGCATATATCTTCATATCACATTCAAATGAACATTACAACCATGTAAGACTTCCCAAAGATGACGTCTTATTGAAATGCAATCCCTTCTACAATGTTGATAATGAAAATTCCAAGACTCTTGGCTTACATTCATGAATTCAACTATAATGATAGGTCTGATGTGAAATGACAAATTTTATCATGCAACTAAACTAAGAATCAATGCAACTACAAAGGCTATTAACTTCAATGCTAAATTTCTGATTCTACAACACTAACATGCTGATTGAAGACTAAAATTTTGATTGAATTAACTAAATTTGTAGAGCCCAGAGTGAGGAGAGCAGACACGAGGATGGTGATCCCAGTCATAGAGCACCACGACTATATTGTTAGGAAATTTTGACAGCCAAAGGGCGCAGACTCGCCGGTGAGTAGCTCAAACCCACTTTGTCATTTTATCATTTTGCACACATTTCTAGGGTTTAGGGTAGTTAAGAAAATGCACCGAGACACATATGCGTTTGCGTAAGCTGCATTTGAGGTCGCATTCGATAGATTTGATGCTTCACAACACAAATGCCAAGGGTCCACAGGGTAGGTCTATTAGGTGTGATGAATTTGTGGAAAATTGAGCTGCATTCGCCAAGTTGAGCCACAAATGATAGGCACAAAGCCGCACTTGCAAGATCGCGATGAAAATGTGCACTTGAGCGACACATTTGTTTGAGGATAACACATTTGACTGTGGAGTGACGCTTTTGACTAAGGATGATGCATTTGTCATGCCAAATGATGCAAGTTCCATAGTGCGACACAACAGATGTATGAAACGATGCAAACGCTAGACTGCAACACAAATGAAGTCAACACAACACATTTGAGTTTGACCATGGTTGACCAAAGTTGACTTAGCTTTAGAATTACTTTTTTGGTCATGTTTAGCTAGATAGATGGTAATAATGATTTGTAATAATGTGCTAACTCCCGTTTCAGACCATCAACATACTTTTTTGGTCATGTTTAGCTAGATAGATGGTAATAATGATTTGTAATAATGTGCAGAAACGACTAGCGCCGATTTATACACGAGAGTTCAAACCATCAACATACGCGTTTCAGGATCAGTTGACACACCGAGAGTGGCGACGATTGATGCAACTTGGTTTATACTACATCGCCTATATGCCCGTTATTCGAGCTAATAGGGGACTGCTGATAGCACTAGCTGAGCGGTGACACTTTGAGACATGTTCTTTCCATCTGTCGACAGGAGAGGTGACGATCACCTTGGAGGATGTGTACCGTATTTTGCATATTCCGATCAAAGGAGAGTGGGTCATGTACAATCCTCAGCGAGGGGTGTAGGCCATGACAAAGCTATACAAGGTAGATGATGGCGCAGGCCTTGGTGTGGACGGTTACAAGATTCAGTGGGAGTACCTCGTAGAGCACTACCCACGATGGGATGCCATGTTGTGCAGCATCAGTTGTGGCATGAATCTTCTGATGATTTGGGTGTGGGATCATATCACCGTCTTCTAGCCACCTATTCAGAGGCCACAACTAGTGGATGGGATGCCATATGTATATTTATATGCAAGAGCCTTGCAGCAGACCATGGTTGGAGAGACTGACTACTGGAGGCACAAGATTGACATGATGACATCATTTTTGTGGAGGCCATACAGAGATTGTGCACCATGGGCCGATGAGGGAGACCACTTTATCTTTTGTAGATTTTTCAGGTATTTGATTGGTCAGACTGTTCAAAGCCAACTGATCATAGAGATGTATCTGCTCCAACGGGTTCTTTAACAGTTTGGTGAGCAGCAGGGTGTGCCAATGGGTACAATTGAGTACGTGAGGACATCGTGAGAGCCTGGTTGGGGTCCTACCATATCAATGTCGTTTGGTCAGCAAAAAATTGATGGATTAGTGGCACAACCATGGGGATGGAGTGGAGGAGTGGATGATCCAAGGATGACTCCAGATTATGATTTGTGGTGGCAGACCCACAGACCAATCCTGTTGACTGATCCTGATGCACCAGTTCTTGTTGATCGGAGATCTGTTATTCCAAGGGTGCAACAGGGAGGGAAGAGAGGAAAAGATGGAGGCTAGGGAGATGGTGGTAGAGGAGATGGTGGAAGGGATGACAGAGGAGATTATGGAGGTGGTGGGCGGAGGAGGAGAGAGATGAGGGGTTGAGGCAGGAGGAGGGGAGACAGGAGGAGGGATCGAGATAGGAGGAGGTACTGAGACATGAGGTAGAGAGGCAACCAAAGGGAGAAGGGAAATAGGAGGTGGAGGGACTGAGACAAGAGGAGGAGGCCCTCAAGGTCAGAGGAGGAGAGGAGGAAATTAGTGATGAGGAGGACGACATGGTTATTAGAGATGAGATGGATGAGGCAGAGCAACAACTTTGTGAGCTGATGATCGATGGGGACTCAGATATAGCTAGTGTGCCACTATTGCCACGGGATGGCACCATAGATTAGTGATTGGTAGATATGCAGAGTAGGTTAGATGAGGTGATGACAAAGATCAATGCTTTACGAGTAGAGCTCAAGGTGACTTGGGTGGAGAGGGACTAGGCAGAGATCCGACAGAGAGAGATAGAGAGCTAGTACAGTCAATTTGCACAACTATGCATAGGGTTGGTTGCAGATGTTTCTAGGGAGTTGGAAAGAGTTAGCACGAGCAAAAGGAAGTACAAGATGTTGTATGAGCATGCGGTGCCATTAGATCAGAGGGATCCTAAATTGTCTAGGTCATCCAGCCAGATAGGGACAAGGTCAGGGAGTAGCCACATTCATAGAAGTTGTAGCCAAAGCAGTGTGTGTGGCTCAACTTCCTCAAGGCACACATTGGGTCACAGGTCCCATCACAATCATTCCTCAAGTCACAAGTCAGAGCATTCACATGGATCATCAGGGTTAGGGCACAAATAAGGGCATAGCAAGCCTCCAGATCCATTAGTCTCACAGAAACACCTTTCCGTATCCTCACAGCTACATGTTACTGTGGAGATGATGCCATCAGTGTCAGATTCGTCAGCTTCACAGATGCAGGCTACCGTGTCCCCATAGGTTATGTTAGTGCCAACTACAGGTCATAAGTCACCATGCTTCTCTCCGTGAGGGGATGATGAGAGCACATCGTAGGGGCATTTTCCATGTTTACTTTATTGACATCATGTTTCAGACATTTATGTTATGACACTTGATATGTTGACTATTGAGCTTGCAAGCTCTATTTTTGGGATATCTCATGACTTTATATTGTGACATATTTTTTGAGATTATATATGCGATCCAATTTTTGATGCAACCTATATGATTTATGTTATGTGATGATGCATTATGTGTTGATGATGTTTATGATATATGTTTATCTGATGATGATTATGATGATGCAATTGTGATGACTGTGTGATGCCTATGTGATGTAATTTATGCATTTATGATTTTTATGATGATATCTTTGATATGCCATGCTATGTATGCCTTTATGATATCTACTTATGATGAGATGCCCTGATGATGTGATGGTTATTTATGTTTATGCTTATATGCCATGACAATGTTATGTTCTAATGACAATGATATGGATGCATAATGTATGATTGTAATGGATGCCATGTTTATGATTATGGATGTGTTAATGCATGACTATATATGTATAGAAAATGTAATATTATGATGTGATATATATGTTTTAATCATATGGATGATGTATGCATTTATATGTTATGCATAAAAAAACCTAATATAATGTCTATATGATCATGTATGCACTTATGTTTTTGTATGTCACAGGATATCATCATGAGACAGATGAGGTAAAACAATGAGATAGAAGGAGATGAATGTAAGTGTAGAGATAAAATCCTTCAACATGTTACCATAGGATTTAAAAATTATTTCTCTTAATCATCATTAGGTGGATTATTGTAATGGCCAAAAAACACCATGATATGACATATATCAAGGTGTGCAAAGTCATACCATCACATAAGACAAGCAATCGTAGACAAGGATGATCATGACTCATACTAAGAGCACAATTTCCCCAATCTTTTTGTCACAACCAACCACAAGCATAAGACAGACAAGAAAGACAAGCCATGAAATGTTGTTGCTCCTCTAAATCCTATTACTAGGACATCCTCGAAGAACTAGCAACATGACTACCTGAAAAAGACAAGACAAGCCCATTATCATGATACGTCATTGCTTCTCTAAATCCTGTTGTCAGGACATTGTTTAGAAACTAGTAGCATGATGAAAGATCCAAGGACCAATGCCAATATAATGTTTTCCAAGTGTGTCTGAATGTCACATGTTTTAATGTCAAGATGCCAAGTTTGATGGTGTCAAATGCCAAAGATGTCATGTTTGACGATGTCTAAGTGTTGAATGCCAAAGTTTTCCAAATTCAGGAAGGACACATCTTGAATAATGTCTATGTCAAGAGGATCGATTCTCAAATATCAAGAGAATCCCTCAAAATTCCAAATGATGATGACGATACCTAGGAAGGACACATCCTAAGGTAAAGATAAATGATAAAGGAAATCCTTCAAAAGGACACATCCGAAGGTTGACTAGTTGTGAGTATTTGACTTGTTTTGACTGAGTTTGACTACATTTTGATGTTGACATGCTGATAGAATTTGACATGTTGATTAATTGATTGCTAGAGTTTGATCTAAGAGTTTGCCTGTTTTGAAATGACTTGTTTGACTTGAAGTTTTGATGTGTGTGCTAGTGCAGTGTCATGAACCCTAATGGACTGACCTAGTGCAACCTCAGGGGCTCATCAATAGATGGCCTTTCCTATGTCATACACTCAGAGACCTTGTAGTTTGACACAACCATGATTTTGTAATCATAACCAAAGATTGAGTAATGATTTTTATTTTGATAAACCTAAAAGGACTAACCTAATGTCTTAGGGGCCCCAAAGATGAGCCTTTCCTATGTAGAAAATGTGTAGAGACAACGTAGTTTGACAAAGGATAGAGACTGACTAACATGACTAACTTGATAAAATATGACTCTGTTTTTGTGTTTTTGAGATATTTTGATTTTTTTGTATTTCTTTAGGACATTTTTCAAATTTTTAGGTCTTTTTTCAGGACATTTTTTGATTTTAGGTCTTTTTTTAGGAAATTTTTCGATTAGCAAAACCATAGGTGATACCCACTATAGTCAGATGATAAAGGAATTCCCCCAGTCAAGTCCCAGAGTAGCCAAGTTTGAAGGATGCGTAAAAGGGCATGTTTGGGGTGACAAATGGATGATATTCAGGACTTGATGTCAACCATTGTAAGCCATGAAAGGAATGGTAGGGCTTTGCAATGTGGATGTCAGGGTGGTGTTCGGAAGTGGGATGCATATTTATTATGGACTAAGGCATATAGAGTGATAGTAGATGGTGAAGCAAAAAAAATGACTACACATGGCACCTGTTTGCCACGTTTTCAGCATGGTACTTATCCAAAGCCCTGTTTACTAGGTTTTCACTATTGGACAAATTATTTCTCTTTACTATTTTTGTCATTTTTTCATTTTTTTGGTGTCACCAAGATGCCTGTTTGCCAGGTTTTCATCAAGGTAATGATTTTTTATATTTTTCAAAATTTTTGGTATTTTTTATGGTTTTCAGCCTGACTTTCTGATGCTATGCATAGAACTTTCAAAGATGTAAACTATTTATAGGATCTGTCAATTGTTCACTGTCTGAAGTGGCTAACTGATATGCTCCAAAACCAAAAGAGGACGTGATAATGTAAGTACCCAACCAATTTTGTTCAAAATTGCCAGGTTTTTCTCTGTCAGATTGATTTTTGGGATTTTGCATGAGGACCAAGTCACCAATGTCAATTTTTTTGACCATGACTCTTTTGTTGTAACTGCAACAAAGTTGATTTTGATATGCTTGTAAATGATTCAAGGCATTGTGTTGATGTTCCTCTAACATTTCCAATTCATGTAGTCATGACTGTCTATACTCCTCATCATCAATTAGACCCTTCAGGGAGACTCGTAAGGATGGAATTTCAACCTTAATGGGTAGGATGGCTTTAGATCTGAAGACTAAGGAAAATGGCATGGTTCTTGTAGGTGTACAGATGCTAGTGTGGTAAGTCCACAAAGTAGGGTTAAGTTGAATGTGCTAGTCACGACCAACACCATTGACTATCTTCTTAAGAATTCTGATGATTGTTTTATTAGACGCCTCATCTTGACCATTTCCTTGCGGGTAATATGGTGTGAAGAAATGATGTTGGATATGGAATCATTCACATAACTCACGAACGTCTTGATTTTTGAAAGGACACCCATTGTCTATGATGATGGATTAGGGTACACCATATTGGAAGATGATGTAGTTGAGGATGAATTTGGAAATTTTTTTACCAGTTATGTATGTAAGGGGGATGGCTTTGATCCACTTAGTAAAGTTCTCAGTGGTGGTGATAATGAATTTGTGGCCGTTGGAAGAGGTAGGATGGATTTTTCCCACTAGGTCAAGACACCATTATGCGAAGGGCCATGGAACAGTAATCGGTCAAAGTTCCTATGCTGGTGCATGAATCAAATCACTATGTATCTGCCATTGGCGACATATCCTGACAAACTCAAGTGCATCCTTTTCTATAGTCGGCCAGTAATACCCAAGTCTCTTTATCTCCTTGGCTAAAGCAGGACCACTCAAATGAGACCCACATATACCCTCATGTACCTCACATTAGGTTGTTCATGCTTCATCAATGTCGAGACATTGAAGAAGGGTATTGTCAAAGATTCACCGGTATAGGGTGTCACTGATGATGGTGTATCAGGTGGCCTTGTGGATAAAGGAATTTCATTGGTTGTTGGATAGGTTGGGGGGAAGGGCTTGGGACTTGAGATAGTCATAAATGTCTTGATACCATGGAGAATTAGACCAACAAGCTCGCAAACCATCTCTAATTTTGGTATGTCATATGTAAGGACCAAAAGCTATTCTACCAAGAACTCAAACTGAGGTATATTGCTTGGAATGTCTAGGAGAGAGCCAATTGTAGCCATCACATTTGCTGCCTTGTTTTGTGCTCTTGGAACTTGCTCAAAAGTTAGCATGTGGAGGTATGTATGAAAGCTTTCCACCATCCGTTTGTAAGGCATTAACTTCTCATCCTTGGTGTCATAGTCGTCATTAACTTGGTTGATGACCAACTGAGAATCTCCGTAAACATGAAGTGTCTTAATTTTCCATTTTATAGCCATTCTGAGTCCCATAACAAGTGCCTCGTATTTTGCAACATTATTTGTACATGGAAAAGAAATGCAGAATGACTTAGGGATGGAGTCTCCTTGTGGTGTAATAAATAATATTCCTGCTCTCGAGCCATGACTAGTATGAGACCCATCAAAGTATATCCTCCAAGGTGACTTAGGTTCTGTATGAAATATGGACTCATCCAGAAAGTCTTCCACCAATGGATGATCACTTTGTACAGGTGCATCTTCCAGTTGGTCTGCTATCACTTGTCCCTTTATGGCCTTTCATTCCACATATTAGATGTCATATTCACTCAACATCATGACCCATTTTGCCAAACTACCTGTCAATGTTGTACGGCTTAGGAGATATTTTAGGGGATCAATCTTTGCTACTAGGTGTGTCCTATGATTCAACATGTAATGCCTTAGCTTCTCGGCAGCAAAGAAAACTGCTAGACAAGAACATTCAATGGTTGTGTAATTTAACTCATATCCGGCCAGTGTCCGACTGATGTAATATATGGCCCTTTCCTTTTCCTCATGGTAATTTTGTGCCAGTAATTCCCCCAGTGCTAAAGTTGTTGCAAAAATGTATAGGATCAAAGGTTTCCCTTCGATTGGTGGCATTAAAATAGGTGGTGACAATAGGTAATCCTTTATTAGTTGAAAGGACTCCTGACATTTATCTGTCCACACAAAGGGGATATCCTTGCGTAGGAGATACTGAAATGGTTGACACTTGTCGGCCAATTGTGCTATGAAGCATCAAATAGATTATAACCTGCCTTGCAATGTCTTGAGTTCACTTATTCCCTTTGGAGGAGGCATGTCTAATATGGCTTTCACTTTGGCGGGATCTACTTCAATGCCTCTTCGAGAAACTATGTACCCCAAAAGTTTGCCTGATGTCACACCAAAGACACATTTCGTGGGATTCAGGCGGACTTTGTACTCTTCCAGTCTCTTGAAGATTTTTTCTAACACACTCAAATGGTCTTTTCATGTCAAAGATTTTTCCAAGAGGTCATCCACGTAATCCTCCATTATCTTGGGCATCATGTAGTGAAATATTGTTGTCATAGCTCTTTGATATGTGGTTCCTACGTTCTTGAGACCAAAAGGCATGGCGTTCCAAAAGTATGTACCCCAAGGACATGTAAATTCTATTTTGTGTTGATCTTTAGGGGCAATACAAATTTGATTATACCTGAGAAACCGTCCATGAGGGACAACATCTCATATCTTGCCGTGAGGTCTACTGTGATATCTTTGTTTGGCAACAAAAAGTCATCCTTTGGACATGCTTTGTTCAATTCTCTAAAATATGTGTGGATGTGAATCTAAACATTTGGCTTTGTGATTGGTACAATATTGGATATCCATTCAACATATTCGATAGACTGTATGAATCCAACATCTAGCATTTTCTTGAGTTTAGCCTTCACTAACAGGGTGATCTGAGGATGCATTTTACACAACTTATGTTTTATTGGCTTGGTGTCTAGAAGTAGTGGTAAATGGTGTAAGACCAGTTCTGAATCCAACCTAGGAATATCAACATATGACCATGCAAAATTAATCTTATGCTTTGAAAAGAATTTGTGGAATTCAAGTTCCTCTTCTTTTGTCAAGGATGCTGGAAAGAGGACAATTTTGGGATCTTCTGTTGTAGATATGTTGATTTCCATGGTGTCCTCTATGAGCATTGTTGATCTCTCTTGAGTCATGGGAAGAAATTCTAGTCCTCCATCTTTTGGTGCCTCAGAGCGGTTTTCAGCCACAAATATATCCTTTATTTTTACTTTTTTATCATTAGAAGGTGCCTTTTGGTTTTCACCTAAAGACGTGTCATTTTTTGTTTTATTTTTATTTTTTATTTTGTGACTACAGGATGAAGTAGTCTCCCCAAAGTAAGCTATACAATCTAGGTCAATGGAAAATCTAGCCTTGTGATCTCCACTTGGTATGCCCTCACGTAGTCCCATGAATTCTATAATGGTCTCATCATTTTGAAATATGTCCATGATTGGTAGGCCTTGTTGATACCAATCAATTAGTTGTGGGTAGACTAAGGAGATACCATCATCAATATGGGTGAATTGTGGGGAAGAGACGAAAAGCATGTAGATGGATTTAGAGATATTGAAAATGAAGTTGTCATCCAATTCCCAATTGGATTCTATCCAATATTCTCCTTCACTTGATTCATACTCATTGTCAAAATAAGGGACAAAAGGACTATCATTATTGTTGGTAGTGTCATGTGGCAACTCAGATGAATCCAAATGGTGGTTGTTATTGTCAGATGGTTGGGAAAATATGTTAGGGTTATGGCCAATTAGATTGGAAGATGATTCAGGTTTGTCATTGTTCCTTGGGAAAAAGAGTCTATCCCAATTTTCTTGTTTCTTTGGGATCTTAGGATTGTCATTGTTCTTTGCTGGGTCAATCTTAAACATTTGCCAAAATATTTGTTCAGAGGTAAGTTCTCTAGGTTCAAGGAACAATTCATCAAGACAACAGTTGCTTAGGGATAGTTGGGAGCCAAATTACCATTCATGGGAGTGGGTTTCGATAAGGGATTCCTCACTGACATTCACACAGAATCAATCCCAGTGGCTTATTTAGAATGAGATTCTATTTTTGTGATGCAATATGCTGTATTTAGTTTGAGTTCTCCATAGCCTAGGTCCTAGATTTTCACATTGGACTCAACCTTAGGAGGAAAGTAGGATGATGGTGTGGCTAAAGATGTGGAAGGAGTGGACGTGGATGAAGAGGTGAGTGTGGAATGGTCAATGAATTTGGAAGAAGATGAACTAGGAGATTCCCAGTTGATGGGCACTTGATGTTATGAAATACCTTGTAGATTGGTGCAATAATGAAAGAGATTGAGGTCTCCATATATGGTGATTTATGTTCCATCAAAAGGAAACTTCAAGAATTGGTGGTAGGTAGATGGAACAACTTTGAGGGTGTGAATCCAAGGTTGACCAAGCAAGATGTTATAAGGAAATTCAAGATCCAGGACTTGGAAAGTTGTGTCTACAATGACTAGCCCAACTCTGATAGGAAGGGTGATAATACCTCGAGAGGAACATTCTTCATCATCATACACCTTTATAACTATTCTCTTTGTTAAATCTACACAAGCATTAGAAAAAACTAGAGCCTTAACCAGTTTTAAGGAGCATATGTTCAGTCCTGCTCCACCATATACTAAAACTCATCTGACCTTATGCTTATGGATGAAAACTTCAATGTGTATGCATCATTATGGTTGGACTTAGGTGACGAATAATCTTGATCTGAAAATGTTACATGATAGGGTGTAGTGAGGTATGCCACCATGGCTTCAAACTAATTTACATCAATGCCTTGAGGAACTGAGGACTCTTGCAAGGTTTTGTCAAATATGGCCTTATGCACAAGAGAAATGCGAAGCAACTTGAGTATGGAAATTTGAGGAGGTGTTTTCTAGTTGGTCGATAAGGTTGAATTGACTCTTAGGTTGCGACTGCTTTGCGGATGAGCTTGATTGTGATTTCTTAGTGGATGGACCAGGTATTGTAATGTTCAACTATCGAGGAGAAGGACCAGATATGGTGATTTTTCTATTTCGAGTAGTGGCATTACATTTGTGTGCTCATTTGACAGTGATGGTATTGACATATTCATCATTAGTTCGAATGTGGTTAATAATAGTTCCTCCTAAATAGTCGAATGCGGTGTGGGTATAGTTGGCACGATTATTATTTGTCTTAGGACCTGACGTTGAGGGATTATTTGAACCATGGTCTTGCAATGGGTTCTTATGAATAGTATGGTTTGCATTTGATGCAAATTGTGGCCCACCCAATTCAATTATGTGATTTTCAATGAGGTCTTGTACAATATTTCTTAGTTTCCAACAAGAGGATGTTTTATGCCCTTTAGCTTGATGCTAATCACAAAAAGCATTGTCATCCCACCATGATGGTTGAAATTTTCCTAGATCATATGGCTTAGGGTCCTCTAGTGTGATTAGACCATTTTGAAGGAGCTTCTTAAGCATGTCTTCTATTGGTTCCCCCAAGGCAATGTACGTACATCTTTTCAGGAATTGCCTTGGCTGACGAGGTTGTCCTTGACTTTGACTATTTTGACTATTTTGGTTATTTTGAATGACATTGACAGGAGGAGTCGGTGTAGTCATTGGTCTATTTTGTGGCTGAGCTCCTTTAAGGGTAAGTACTAGACTCGTCGTATTTTCCATCTTAGCATCGACAACGCCATCATTAGTAATGTGTTTATTCTTGACCTAGTATTTACTCTTGTCTGAAGATGGGTTTGTGTTTGTGTTCTTAGGTCCATATTTTAATTCTCCTTTAGCAATGAGGGCCTTCTCAAGTTGGACACCCTTTTCAACTAGGTCTGTGAAAGTTGTAGTGTAGTGAACTTGCAATCCATATTTCAATGGTCCTAGGAGAGTCTAAAAAAACATGTTGACCTTTTCTTTCTCAAGTATGTCAATATGGCAATGACTTGCTAGGATTCTCCATCTTTGGAAGAATGGGATAAATGTTTCACCAACATCTTCTTGTGTAAGTGTGCATAAGCTAGTGATGGAGGTGTTTGTGTCATGTTATAGGCATAATTTTTCACAAATCTGTCTGCAAGTTCATCCCATGTTTTTATTCCCTTTAAAGTGGAGAACCATTCAAGTGCGGGTCTTGTAAGACTCTTAGAGAAGAGTCTCATCAAGGAAGTGTGTTCATAGGCAATGTCCATGTAGCTGGTTGTGAATTCTTGAACGTGTTCAATAGGATTTGTCTTGCCCTTATACTTGGCGAAGTTTGGTGCCACATACCCAAGAGGAAATGGTGGCATGTATAGACTCATATCAAAAGGATATGGGCATAGGTCATATGACATGTGTGACTTTTTGTTAGAAATTTGCATAGTCTCTATGGTCTTTTGCAAGTGAGCCAATTGAGCTGTCAAGGCATCAATTATAGGATTGTTTGTTGCATCACACATGGGAGTGATAGGTATCCCATGGGTCCCCATTTTTTGTGAAGAGATGTTGGTGTTTTGTTGTGGGATGTGTTGTTGCGAGATGTATGAGGTGTTTTGATTTGAATGTTGTTGGTATTGAAATTTTTCATTAGGGACATGTTGATGAGTGTGGATATGTGATGCATATGTAGGAATATGCTCTCTAGCCATTTGAGTCAAAATTTGTGGGGTATGTTGACCATGAATATTTTGGTGTCCAAATGAGGTCATATGCTGTGTATTCTGATTGCTTTGTCCAAATTGTTGAAATTGTCCATGGGGAATGTTGGTGTTTTGACCTTGGGAAGTATTAGTATTAAGTTGTGATTACATGGGGACATTTGGTTGTGGTCCTCGAATAAAGATGCATTGTATACTTCCTCCAAAAGGATTGAATGAGGTACCAATGAAAGGATTTGCTGATGATGCACCCATGGTACTAGATGAAGCTCCAAATAGAGGATTTGAAGAACTTTCCCCTATTGATGAGGATCCAAAGGTAGCTCCAACTAATTGTGAGGATGTTGTTGATATTGTTGGCATTGATTGTGACATGGCTTGTGACATAGTTGGTGTTCCTCCAATGGATGTTGCATTGATTGTATTGGAATTGTTTTGATTGGAGGTGTCATTGGAGGTGGAATTAATAGTGCTTGTGGAAATTTGCAAGGTGGCACCAACAAAGGCATTATTTGTATTGTTTTGAGGTTGACTAGTGTTGGATAAATTGTTGGTTGTGTTATCGACATTATGATCGGGTGATGTTGGTCTCAAAGTGTTAATGTCAAAGCCACATGGTAATTTAGCCCCTTGGTCTAATAGCACGGCAAGATATCTTTGAGGGTCATGTAAGACTAAATCTTCTACGAAGGAATCTACGTCAGGATTTTGTGATGTAGTTTCTAAGTCTTTTGCATATACGTGTCCATGTTGGTCTCTTTGTATGAATGGTTCAAAGGGGTTTTATGATGAAGATGGCATGTTAATTTTGCTGAAAGGATTGATAAAAGATGTATCTTGGTTCATGTTTTGATTCATGTCATTGGAAAATATGTAAGTGTTTTTGTTGTCTTGTCCAAAGTTATCCATTTGTCTTCTTTTTCTTTGAAGCCTAGTCTCAACCATATAAGGAGTTTCTCAAATTGGGAAGAGGATAGAAAATGACAACTAGATGATGACACTATGTTTTTTGGATTTTTGACAATAAGGGATGCAAGTGCAAACTATGTTTTTTGGATTTTTGGAGATAAGATATGACAATGCTGTCTAAAGGAAATGACAAATGCCAAAGGATAATGAGGACTATGTTTTTGGATATTTGGAATAGGGTATGACAATGTGACAATGTTTTCTAGAGGAGGTGACAAATGCAAAAGGTATGGCACTATTTTTTTTGGATTTTTGGAATAAGATATGCAAAATGAGGACAAGGTATCCAAATATCTAAGTGATTTGGAGGAAGGTTACTCAACCACCATAAGCTTAATCTATATCTCTATTTTGGGTCATCAATGGAATTACTAATGTGATTATAGGACAAGGTGACAAATTGACAAAATGAGGTTACCTAACTAGACTTTTGAGTTGGAAAGTCTCACAAAAGGGACAAAGACTAAAGGAAATTATGATGACCAAGTCC
Source organism: Sequoia sempervirens (assembly GCA_007258455.2). Taxonomy (NCBI): domain Eukaryota; kingdom Viridiplantae; phylum Streptophyta; class Pinopsida; order Cupressales; family Cupressaceae; genus Sequoia; species Sequoia sempervirens. The sequence continues at coordinate 22,263,924 of VDFB02026320.1, read as the reverse complement.
AATGACAACCTTCTCTTGAAGGCAGTGATTTTGCAAAGTATGGTAAGGCTTCCTAAGCCAAAGTTTGCAAATGAAATGAGAACCTAAGGATTGGTTTATGACTGAAATGAAGATGATGGACCCTAAAGGATGCAACTAAAATTTTGCAAAGTTAAGCCTATGGGGAAAATGCAAGCTAAAGGTGCAAATGATGGAAGATTTGAGTAATTTCTTTTTGGTTTTTGATAGAGGCTACTGGAAAAAGATGTTTGATGACAGATTGGATAAGTTTGGTCTCAGGTTTTGGTCTGTAATAGTGTTTTAATTTTTGCTAGGAAAATGCATCGTTCCAGGTTGTGAATGCGGTTTAGTTTGGCAGATGCATTGCAGTTTCAACAAATGTAGTTTTACAGAAGGAAAATGTGACTCAAAAAAGAAATTGTGACTTTCAGTTAAGCAAATGTGATTTAGACTAGGTAGATGCATCGCCAAAAATAGAAAATGCAATTTAGCAGAGCGATTGCGTCACATAAAATGGAAAACGTGGCTCAGAAAGGCGGATGCATCGCAACAAATGCATTGCAGCAGAATAAAAGTTTGTTTGCAATTTTGGACAAGATTTTGAAATGGTCTCAAGTTGAATGTTTGTTTCTAGATTTGTGAAAGGGTGTTTGTTTGTTTGAATGTTTCAGAAAACACTTGACAAATACAATATTTTGTCTTAATCATGCACAAAGAAAATCAGTACAACCCTAGGTTAGGGAAGGACTATATTTGCTAGATTCAATGTGGGTTTCCCCAACCACACTTATTCTTAGCGGATGAATCCAGAAGCTTGGACACACAGGTTGCCCCTTACATTGCACTCACTTCTTAGGTCAACCAAGCTTCCAACCCCCATAAAACTCCCATGATAGGTTGAACATCTCTACTAAGAACTGCAAGAATGTGGATGCCTTCACAATGACCATTGTTGCACTAGCAAATAGAAGGGATTTTGGCCACTACATAAAGGGTTTTAGTGAATACTTGGGGACACGACACCTCGTGAGCGTATAGTAAGCCCCTTAAGGATTTAACCAATCTACTAGGGGCTCTTATACCTTTAAAAGAAAAAGGTAGGTACCCATTTTTGAAAGGCACTACACGGCTAAGGCCTACATATTGTGAGGACTTGATGATTTAGACTCATCCTTTTATATACCAGCCTGAGAAAAAAACCAGTTGGAGTCATTCCCTCTTTCGAGGCAGGCCCCTCTAAGGTTCAAAACATAAAATAGATGGGTCTTGTTTTTTGATCACCTAGTTTGCACAAGGTGAGAGCATAATCACCTACCACCTTCAAGCACAATCAAGCAAAGTTTTTTGAACTTTGTAATTAAATCTAAGTGAGGCAAGAAAGTGTTCTTTTTAGAGCACCAATGGAAGTGTTTTCTAATCTAAAAAAGAACAAACATAAGAGGTTTTCAAAAACAAAAATCCTTGGACAATTGAACCTACAAAAGCACTTGTTAGTAGTCTCAAAAAGATGCCTTGAATCCATGAAAATTCAAAGCCACATGCTGCAACAACCCATTAGTAACCACAAAAACCTCTAAACTAATAGATTGCAAAGAGAAATTAGGAAAATTTTGGAAAATATTGAAAGAAAAATTTTACTAGCCAAATGAGTTGCAACAGAGCAAATGCGTCACTCTGCAAGTTAGATGTGTCTCAGGTCTTTATGTTAGGGTATGTCAGCCGAATGCATTAGTATGCAGAATAGATGCATCATAATATTCAAATGCGTCATTCTGGATGTTAACTGCATCATAGAATTGGTGAATGCGTCTTTGCAGATATCAGATGTAGCTTGGATTTGCAGATGCGCTGCTCTATTTGCTAAATGCGTCGTGACATAGCAATTGCAACTCTGGAAATTATGAATGCATCGTTCTGTACCTGTAGCTGCAAAACAAAAAAAAAGTTGCATGGGAAAAATAAAAAGTTATGATTTTGGCGTTGGGTACACCAATGTAACTATGGGAAATTCTTAGGTTAGCAGATTAGTAGCTAAATAAATCAAAACCCAAAGTAATAATGAAGCACAAAAGAGGAAATAACATGAAAACAAGAAAGATATCACCTTAAGTCTTCAATCCTCCATGATTGAACTCCATTACACCTTCTCTATTTGCTGAAATATGAAGTTTTCCCTTAGATTTTTAGTGAGAAATCTATGACTATGCCAAGACCAAAGCAAAATGTTGAAGGATTTAATATGAAATGTAATACTATGCTACTATGCAACTAGTAAGCAACTATGAACTATGACTAAAATATGCCAAAATGCCAAAATGCTAAGATGCCAAGAGTGCCTAAGACAAGATTGCATGAAATGTAGATAGCATGAGGTGACAAGATTGCAAGATGTCATGAGATATGCAAATGAGACCAAAATTGCCATTTTATAGAAAATGCAATTTTGAATGAATGGCCAAGATTGAAGATTGACAAGTGCCCTAGAATTAATGGACAAGATTCAATATGAAAACCCACAATTAGGGTTAGGGCAACATTAGGTCAAATTTGAAATGAGTGGACAAGATTCAATTTGAGAAAATCAAATCAAGGGTTGACAATTCATGTAACAAGGAGATAAGATTGGCACAAAAAAAGAGGTGGTTGGAAAATTAAATAATATTAGAAATTACTTAATTTTTGGAGGAAAAAGACCATTTTGAATTAAAAATTAATTTAATTCAAAAGGTGGGGTCATGTGACAGTAAATAATTAATTTGAATTATTTACTAAAAGAGGGAAACTAGAAAGTGGGACTAATTTTATTTAAAATGAGGGAGATGTCAAGGTGGCAATGATTAAATAAATTAAATACATTTATTTAATTATAAGAAGACTTTTAAAAATTAATGACGTATTTAAATAAATAAATAAAATTTATCTATTTAAATAATGAGGAGGAATTAATGGACAAAGATAATTAAATAAATTAAGAAATTTATTTAATTATAGAGAGACATTAGACAATTAGTAACGTATTTAAATAAATAAATTTTTATTTATTTATTTAAATAATCAAGAGGAATAAAGACATGAATTAACTAAATAACTATAAATTATTTAATTAATAGTCGAAAGTGGACCAATGACATAATTAAAATATCTTAATTATGCTAGGAAGAAAATGGCGAGATTAGAGCTTGCAGGCCAAGGTCATTTTTATGTGTCTACATAAGTCATGTTTGTCTTTGTCTAAATTCACTGAGGACAATGAGAAAAAGGCTAAGGATCATGAAAAACAGTTAGCTTCATTTTTTGATGCCTTTGATCCTTTAACTGTTTTTGTTGGAAAACAAGAAGGTCATGTTATATCCCTACTTGACAAGATAAAGAGTTTGAAGCATAATAATGATAGAATTGTGGAAAGAGCATGTGAACTTAGAGGCCTAATTGGTCCGAAGATGGAAAAAATGTTGAATGCTTTGAAGGAAGCACAAGAAGCTTTGGCGGTCAGTGATCCAGTGAACCTTGAGTCTGCAGAGATGCAATCTTATCTATTTTGTGGTCACATGACTATCTTGGAGAGTTTCAAGAAGGGTTGGGACACATGTTTGAACCTGTTGAAGACCAATTTTGTAGATATTTTCAAGTTTGTGTAAGTTGTAGAGACAAGTTTGTACATATGCAATTTGAAGTTTTTGTTTGATCTTTAGTATGCAAATTCCTGCCTTTGCCATTGATGTCACATGGGGAGAGTAGAATAGTGAAAAATGTATATTCATCTTAGCGGGAGTTGTAATTTTGAGCTGTGACTAAAGATCTTTTTGAAGTTTTGAAGTTGGTAGTGTATTCATGTTGGTACTGATCTGACACTTAGTCATTTTTCACTAAGTGTTGCCATCAATTCCAAAGGGGGAGATTGTTGGCAAGAGAACTGCAAATGCTTTCTGGTGTTGTCATTGATGGCAACCTTTGTCAGTAATTTGATCCACATGTCAGCATTTGATCTCACCGGTAGATAGATTGAAGACAATCAAGCTAGAACAAAGTATCCAATAGATTTGTGTTCATCAATTCATATGCAAATTTTTTGTTATCTTTTTGAGTTGTGGATCTCAAGGAAGGTTGTTTGGTATATGATCTACATTATCTATGAATCTCAGTGCCTCGTATCAATCCATGTGCAAGTTAGAAGATCTGGTTGATTAATTTTTTGTTTATCAGCGCAAGAAGGCCAACTTGGTGAATGAAGCATGTTGTGGTCTTTGAGGAGTAATTGTTTAAGTGTTTTTGTGTTCGATCATTTTGATTTGGGTCCTCATTATGTTGGAGCCAAATTTGGTGGGTGCGCATTGAAAATTAATTATGATTTGAGCTGATATTTGTAAATATTTTTATGTTTTATTGAAGTTGACATGTAGCGATTAAATCCTTAGTAGCGGATATATATAAGTGATTGGTTATATCATTTTGATGTATTTACAAAGTGTGTGTGAGTGTGTGTTGCAAATATCAGAAGGACTGAAGAGCAATTAAGCAAATTTTCACTTGTGCATTAAGGATTTTGTGATGCGAGTTAAAGCATAACAGAGCAGAAGAGCATAATCAATCATAAGGTCAATAATTTGATTGATGAGCCCAACCAGAACTGTAATCAGGCATTTGTAGATGATACTTTCTCAGTTCAAACCTTTGGATCTAATCCAAATCTTTTATAAGGTAGCAATCCTTTCTATTTTTGAGCAGTGAGCTCAAGGTAGTGTGCCTGCATGCAAGTGCATTCCCATTTTGTAAACATCCTTTTGAGTATACTTAGATAATATTGTGGATTGACCTCCACCATGGTTTTTCCCCTAAAAGGGTTTCCACATAAAAAAATCCTTGTGTTATGGTGTTGTGTTTGTTTGTTTTATGTTCATGCATCTTTCTCTTGGTTGAATGTTATAAGTGATTTGAAGATCAGATTAATAAAGTTAATAATTGCAAAAAACTGATTCACCCCCCTCTTAGTGTTCCTTGATTCCAACAACTATCTTGTGTTATCTTTAAAAAATACATGGGAACATCCTCCCAAGCTTGGTAGGGCTCAAAGTGAAAAAGAGGCTTACCAACCTCTTATTTGTTAACCTTTTCTAAACCTTGATTTGAGATTTTTTTTCTTTATCTAGACTAGTTTGGTCCCTATGTTTGGACATCATGGTAAATGCCTTAGAATTTAGGTTTATACAAAAAAGAACCCCCCAAAATAAGGGGACACATGGGCTCCAATAATACTCCACCTACACATTTCAAACAATAAATGTACTCCATACTTTCCTATGTGCATCAACATAGGCAAGGTAAGGTGGATTGGAGTGTAGAGTACACTTTTCTTACACAATGCCCTTGGAATGAGAGACATATAGCTAACTACCAATTATATTCTCCTATATTACATATTAATTTATAACATGTTCTTCCAAAGGAGTTAAGTGGATACAAAACTCACCAAACACTCAAAATAACTAGCTAAAATATATTTGTCCCTTAAGTTTTTGCACAAATGGACTATTTTTTAAAAATAATAAATAAAAAATGGGTTAGATATCATCATATTGTTAAATTAAACATAGAGTGAGTACATAAAACAATGTTACAATTAGTAAGATACCGTGTATTCACAATTAATCAAATATTCTTAGCAAGAATCCTACCTTCAACAAGGTTAGCACCACCATCACTTAGATTCATTTGAGTTTCAACGATCACTTATTTGCATAATTCATCCTAAAGATACATTTGGTCGTAACCCCACTCATAAACAATTATATTATCAATGAATGTAACCATATTGATATAGTTTTAATAGTTGAATAAAAAACCATATTATTGTAATTTTTCATCCAAATTAATCCCACTATTACATATTAGATCACTTTATCCAAAATTAATTCAATAATTCATAATTCACTAATTAAACTGTACCAATTTTTGCTACAGCTCAATTGGTGGAGCTGTGATTAAACACTGTTATATCTTAAGTGGAAAATACAGTTATTTCTGCACATGCTAAGTGTTGATTGCATCTTAATTATCATTTTGTAAGTGACAGTTATGCATTGAAATGAGGAAGCAGAGTTTCAAGAGATAGCTTTTCAGTGTTTCACAATCAAATGAAGTACAAGATTGAGCATATAAACAACAAAGCATTTCATTTTCTTTCTTTTATTTCATAAAGTGATTCATATTTACATAATTTCATTTGATTGTGAGAATTCATATGATAGTACAAAATTGCATTGAGATGCATTTTTATTTTCAAAATGAAAAGAAGAAAGATTGAAATCAAATATCCACACAAGCCATGGATGTGACTATTACAGTGCATCATAAGAATCACACTACACTATGGAAGATGCATAAAAGGAAAAGTCACATAAGTATAAACATAATCATCATTGCATGTGTTGATGACTGTCGCAAAAGTAGTGCACCATTTGTCTTCTTCGAGCTCTGTTGACCTGTAGGAAGGAAAAGAGAGATGTTAGAAGCTCCGAAAATGAATATTCCTACATGAACCATCAACAATAATGTAGTATGCTACTGATCATAAACTAAAACAACCAAGAGAAGTGCAGAAACATGAGCTGAAAAAGAGATACATCAACATCATCATATATTGTCATTGTTTTATGTTAACATTATTTGTTTCTTTGTGCAGGTATAGGGAAAATCATGAAGCTGATTATCATTTGAAGACCAAGTATGTGGAGGAAAATGGGCTCCCACAAGGGTAGAGCTTGGCATGCTGCTCCACATATGTTACAGGTGGGGCTAAGTATTAAAGTATTGTGCAACTGAAAGAGTAAAAGAGAGTTCATCCGTCAAGCCATCAAACCAACGGTCCACTCATAACAAATAGAGGGTGCTTTCTAAAGGCTACAGGTGGACAGTTAATTTAATTGAGCTCAATTGATTCAACTGATTGCAAATCTCAACATTGCTGCCATAGTATTTTGTTCATCATGTTCATGATATTGTGCAAGGTTCAACAATGTCCTTTCTCACAATTGAGGATAGTGAATAGGCATACATAATGCCTCAATGAAGAGAAATGTTACAGATTTTCATTACAAAGGAGAGCAAGTGCATGGAACAGTTTTGTTAAATGGAGCATACAAATGCATGAAGAGTGCCAGGTAGGAGAGCATACTTTTAAAGGGCAGTCAAGCATGGAGACATGTGAAGGAGTTTCAAATTTCCATCAAAATAAGGTGACAAGATCAATTCAGTGATTGCTATATTTGTTAAAGGAAGGTGAATAATTCATTAAACAACCAGTTTCATTATGGCCAAGAGTGCAAATGTTGCATTAAGTAAGTTTAGTGCATCACTGTTTTGAAAAGTAAACAAACAGAATACACTGTTTTGGATATTTGTGTTGTCCTATCATTCAACTGTTTAGTCATTCAAGTATGCCTTTCAAAGATAGATTACACAAGAATTGCAATGTGAAAGGTTACTTCCAGAATAAGCAGAGTTTGCAGAAAAAATGGTTTGAGTGAGGGTTTGGAATGCATTCTTGAAGATTGTGACTAAATAAGAAATTAGAGCAAAGGAATAATATTCAAATTTAAATCAAAGGATTTTTGTGTGCAAGGAAAAACAACATTATAATGGTAATTGAAAATGTAAACATAAGATACCTAAAGGTTCAGTATATTTAAAGTACAAGATGGTATGTAAAAAATCAAATCTAAGACAAGTTTTTCCAGAATCTCATGAACCCGTGTGAGGGATTTCAACAATGATACAAAAGAAATGCATTTTCTTTACAAACAATAGATACCCATATGGTGAAAATTGAAGAGTTCGAATGCCAAAAGAAGCCATGATGGGTCGAGCCCAAATTTTGCATAAATAATTAAATATACAGATTCCTGTTTAAATTTTGAATACCCACATTAGGGTTTCAAATTTAAAGACAAGATTTTCCATTTTTTTGACATACCCATGTGAGGGTTTTTATAAAAACAACAAAAAGTAAGAGAAATCATGGAGGTCATGCTTGAAAGATTTAGGAATGAGTATGATTTCTACAAAACAGTGAATGCCCATGTCAAATTTTGTCTCAGGAAATACAACAGGAATAAATATTCATGGGTCGAGCTCTAAGTGCGTTCAAAGCTCATAATAAGTATGTACACCGGCCAGCTTGGAGGGACCCCTTGGCTCACAAATCATCATGAAATCACACAGGAGCTAACTCTTGTTATTTTTCTTTGAGAGAAAGCATCAAGGAAAACAAAAGAAGAAAAAAAAGCTTACCATTGTTTGCACATTGAGGATAAGGAGGCTGCGGCTAAAGCTCTCATTGAGCGTCTAGTGCATGGTCGAGCTCACTCATAGTGGCCAGCAAGGATGAAGGAACACATAAATGATAGAAACAAAGCAAGGAAAATGGAGTAAAGTCAGGTAAATACACGTATATGGCCGTGACCTTATGGCCAAAATCTGTGAAAAGATACAACAATAAAGCCCGCAAGAAGCTTGCAAATATGCTTACCATCAAAAACTTGTGAGGATTTCACAAAAACAACAATAGTGGAGGCTTCAAATGGTGGATTTTCCAGCTAAAACCCTCGCATGGTGGTGGCGGTATCTCTTCCCAAGCAGAGCTCTCCAAAAGTTACAAGGATGAAATGATGTGTTTTAGGGTTTTCATTTTGGTTTTGTTCTATTCCCAACCCTAAGTCGACTTAGGGGTATTTTTCGCCTTACGTTTTTCAAAATATCAAAATCTGAAGCTTAATACCATGAGGGGCCGAATTCTGACATGCCCTAGGTCGACTTTGTTCAAGTCTTCATTTATTTTCATATGCCTAGGTTGAGCCTTGTAAAATGGTGGTGCTTTTTCCTAAGTCCTTAGGTTCCTTTGATAAATTTTTGGCAATGTAAGGGGTTGTGAACTTAGAAATTTGTGATTAATGGTGCCTTGGTAAGGAGTGGATAGTGATAGATATATTTGATTTTAATTGATTTTGTGAGAAATCAATCAAAGTTGTAAAATCATTGCACTTATGACTTAGGATTTATCTTGTTTTTAGATTGATTTTGAAGAAATCAATTAGGATATGGATGGGGAATATCTATTATATTTTATGATTTTTTTTGAGAAAAACAAAACATTGTAAATGGAGATATAAGTTGTATTCTTTTTGCAAAAGATTTAAAATCTTTAATTGCAAAAATAGGTCAGATTGTGAAGATTGTGAAATCTGCATATTATGTAAAGCAAAGATAAAGCATATTGTTTTATCTCTTTGCTATTTTTAGTAGATTGGGGTTGAGATTTTTTCTTGGGTTGGATTTGAGTTGTCTGCTGGATGGATAAGGTGCTTCATTTGCTTTAAAAGAAAATTTAGTCTATTTTGAGAGGCTTTTCAGTATGTACATGGAAACAGTGAGTTTTTCTGCTTTTATGCAGACTTTTGAGACAATTTTGATTCCTTTTCCTTGAGCTTTCTTTGTGAGCTCGGATTAGGGTTTGGGAGAATTATATTTTGAAGAAAACTTAGTTTTTCTTCTTCTTTTTAGTTCAGTTGGTAGTTTCTGGCTCTTAACATTTTGAGCTTGTAAACTCATTTGTACTTAGTTCAGATAGATACACTCTTTCAGTTTCAATAAAGCAGCAGAGTTCTTCTCATTTCTTGTCTCAACCTTGTAACAACAATTTGATGTCTTTGTGTTTTCAAGTTTGAAGCCTTATATGTCTTGCTTTTATGAGTCTTTGCATAGAATTTCATGTTTTCAGGTTGCATGATGTATTCAATGCCTTCGAATCTTCATGTAAATTACTGATAAAACCATGTACCAATGAGATTGTGAGAGCTATTGTAATAGAGGAATTGATGTGAGTGGTAAAATCTGAATTTTTAGAAATAACAGTTAATCATTAGTTAGTGTTAAATTTCATTTTCAAGCTATCCTTCTATCCCTTTTCCCAGAAATTACTTAGAATAATATTCATCATTCGGAGAACCAACTCACTCTAGAGATTCTCTTTTCGCATAGATCACCCACATTTGAAAAGAGTTTCCATGTTTCAATAGATAGTTTGATTTTTGCAAAATCTGACAAAGGGTGCATATCCGATTGACAACATAAACCTTTTCTACCCAATTACATAGTCATATTTTAAAATATAATAATGTATGTTAATCAATGTGCAATTAGTTGTTATTGTTTCTAGATTTGATGAAAAAACTCTCACATAATCGAATCTAGAAACACCAAAAATTAACATTATGGATTATGGAAATCTAATATCATCAATGCATAATTTACAAACCAAAGATTAGAAGATCACACACAACTTTTACAATTAACTGTAACTAATGAGATAGTTAAGAATAAGTTGACTAGAGTCACTAAAGAGATGGGGCCTTATAGAACTATAAAATATCAACCATTAAGAATGGTTCCTTGATCCTAAGAAGGTCCAATTACCTATGACCAATCAAGAATAGTAGTATCCATCTAAATTTAGAAGTTATGGCTCAAGATAAAATTAAAAACATATGATTCAATTATCCAAAAGAGGTTATTTTATATTATAATTAGAAGATATAATCTAATTAATTGATTTGGTCAAAGAAAAATAAAAAGTTATGATAAAGTGATAAGGGGGAGACAAATAATTCCTAGGAGAAGGAAAATAAAATAGGAAAGAATCAATTTTAAAATAAATGTATAGGATAGGGTTATGATGAGAAGAGAGAAATAGGAATAGGCATAAGAGTAGGATAATAAATATATGGGATAGGGTTTGGATGAGAAGGAAGAAATGGGATTATAATAAATGATTCATTTGATATAAATAATCCTATTATAACCTTTATTTATAATTTTATCATGTGAAAGAATAATGATTAGTGAATATTGTGTATGAGAATGAACATTAATAAAACCACAACATTCTTCATAGAAATTTATTGAAACTTCTCTTCTTTATGTTTTATGATTTATATTGGAATAAATAAGGTATGCTACCTAATTGGTTCTCATCTAGGTCCTATTCAAAATTAGTTAATTTGAATTATGGCAGATTTAGTTCATTTAATTTTTGTCTCTTATGTCATATGATTGTGACACTCGACATTTAATCTTATGTTGTCCTATTTTTCATATTATCTATATAAGAAATATTCCTCTTATATATTGTGTTTTTGTTGTATTCATTGTATAATCTAGTATTAATTTCTTTGTACTCTCTAATGGAAGGTTGTTTTTAATTTTGTAAGTGATCTTGGTTGTTTGAATCTATTATGTTACTCTCACATGGTATCAGAGCTTCAAATTTGTAAGCACATTTTTTAATTTGAGAGTGTTTTTGGTAAAATATTTTACTAGGCATATTTTGATGTAAAATGGACTTCACCATTATGCCAAAAAATCCAAAAAACTTATAAATCAATATGAAATTTGATAGGGTTTGACATCAATATTTTTACCATTTATAGATTATCATAAAAAAATTGTATATGATTCATATGGAATGTGTATAGTATGAATCTATATTGTACAACTTGGTTGTAGCACTTGTCAAAAATAATAGCCTACATCAACATTGTTTAGTATTGTCAAAATATCATCTACATCATCTAGGTATAGTTTGTGTTAGCCTTCTCAATGGAAGGTATGATTTTTTTAAAAACTATTTTGTCACATCTTAGTGACACCATTATCCAAAAGGTGAGAATTTATATTCCATAATCTATAGTCACATTATAAAATTGAGGACTGTGGTTTGAAGGGTTGGGTAGGGAAAAATATTTTGTTCTAATGGGGCACAAAGCCCCTAGTCCTTCCTAGGCCAAATGGGATTAATTCGCTACAAGTGGTGCAACAATTACCCAAACTAGTGTTTCACTACCAACACTTTACCCATTGGTAGAATCACTCTAGTCTTTTACCCTGATGAGGGTGTAGCCTGAGACTTAGAAAATAACCCACAAACAAGAGAATACTTTTATTATTCAGAAAATGGAGCTTCTTACATGCAGAGGATCTCAAATCCCCAAGTTCTACAACACATGCAAGTTACAGAAAGCTATAGAATAACCCTTTCTCAGTATGCGAGCTTGTCACCCAAAAAGTTACCCAAAAATTAGAAACCCGCCCATAAATAGAGCTCCTCTTTTATTTGGAGCCAAAACAACATTCAAATTTGAGTTTAGGTGGTTTGGCGCCGAAAAATTACAACTTGAAGTTCAAATTTCAAAAGAACATTTGCAATTGTATCTTCTAGAAAGTGCGCCAACTTCCCGGGGCCATAACTTTTGATCCAGGACTCCGATTCACGAACCATTTGAACCATTGGAAAGGTCTCAAAGTCAATAACATGCTTTAAATATGCTACAACAATTTTGGCAAGTTTTAGGGCAGATCCGGGAAATCTAAGTGCCTCAAATCTAACTCAGAAGATTTTCAGGTGCAAATCTGGGAAACTAAAACTACAATATCTTGCCACCCAGATTAGAAAATAAAAACCATAAATTGGGAATTTGATTATGATGAAAAGGGTATCCAAAAATGTAAAAACATATAAAAACCAAGAAACTTGAAATTTAACTATTTTTGGGTGATGCAAGATTGCCCTTACACCACTGGATGCTCCTACATCAGACACCCAGGGTAATTTGAGAAGTGACCCCATCACATTTCAGATGGTGGAGGAAAACCCAAATAGTCAACCTATACCTTAGGCAACCAAGATGAATTTTCAATAGGCCTTCCTTTCCATTTCACCAGATATTCTTCATACTGCCTATTCCTGGTACTCCTTCCCACACGACTATTCAGGATTTCTTCAATCTCCTCCTTTTCTAAAGTAGGTGCTAGAATCCCACACTATTCTATTGTTGGTTCTTCCTTTGCGCCACCTTCATGATACTTTGTCAAATCTGAAATGTTGAACACAGGGGAAATGTTGAATCCATCCGACAACTCTACCTCATATGCATTCCCTTAATCATGCCTCTTCAAAATTTTACAGGGACCGAACTTCTTCATCTTCAATTTGTTATATGTTCCCATTGGAAACCTTTCTTTCCTCAAGTGGACCATCACTTCATCACCAATCTGAAACTCCTTATACCTCCTCTTCTGATCTGCCTTAGCCTTATACTGCATATTCATCTTCTTAATATGTTCTCTTACCTTCTCATGTATATCCCTGATGTGTTCTGCAAAATCTTCAGCTTCAACACTTATTTTCTTCTCTTGGTCCATCTTCCTTAATTCTGGAGCTGTTCTGGGGCTACCTCCATACACAATCTGGAATGGTGATCTACCAGTGCTTCTGTTGACATAATTGTAAGAAAATTTTGCTTGGGGTAAGATCAAGTTCCATCCCTTGGGTTTATCTCCTACCAAACATCTCAGTAGGTTACCCAGACTCCTATTAACAACCTTTGTCTGCCCATCTGTTTGTGGATGGTGTGTAGAACTAAATTTCAACTCTGTCTTTAGCTTCTTCCACAAGGTCCTCCAAAAGTACCCCACAAATTTGGTATCATGATCTGAAACAATACTCTTTGGCAGACCATGTAGCCTCACCACCTCTTTGAAGAACAAGTCAGCAATGTGGACTGCATCATGGGTCTTCTGACATGGAATGAAATGTTCCATCTTCGAAAACCTATCAACCACCACAAAGACTAAATCATTCCCTCATTGTGTCGCAGCAAACCAAGAGATGAAGTCCATACTTATATCCTCCCATGGCCTCTCTAGATACGGTGGGGTTGATATAAGCTTGTGTCCCAGCTCACTCAGCAGCCATCGACATACCACAACGACTTTGTACAAAACTTCTTCACATCCTGTGACAAGCTAGGGCCAATAATAATGCTCAGCGATAATGGCAATGGTCTTATCCTGACCAAAATGTCTTGCCATTCCTCCACTATGCTTCTCCTTTATCAGGTTCTCCCTCATGGAACTCCTCAGGATACACAATTGACTTCCCTTAAATAACATGCCATCCTGGATTATGAAATTCAGCCACCTTGTTCTGTCCACTGTAATAGGTTCCTTGAAAGCTTTCCAAGCCTCTACGAAATCAAGATCTTCTGTGTACATTGTTTTAAGTTCATTGAACCCAACCACTTCAATCCGCATCTTTGTCATCAATGTATGCCTCCTACTTAAGGCATCTGCAACCCTATTTGACTTCCCACTCCTATGTTTCAAAACAAAGGTATAACTCTGCAAAAACTCTACCCATTTCATATGCCTCTGATTTAATTTTCCTTGACTATTTAGGTACTACAAGGCCTAATGATCAGTATATAGAACAAATTTCCTTGGACAACAAATAATGTCTCCATTTCTTTAATGCTTGAACTATTGCATAAAATTCCTGATCATATATAGAATACTTTCTCTTGGCATCATTTAACTTTTCACTGAAATAGGCAATGGGCTTACCTTCTTGGCTCAACACTGCTCCAATGGCACAACCATTGGCATCGCAATCCACCTGAAACACCTTGTTGAAATCTAGGAGGGCTAGAACAGGTTGCTTTGTTACCTTATGCTTCAACAGTTAAAAACTCTTTGCCACTCCAGTGCTCCACTTGAATTCTTTTCTATCCCCTCTCATTATTTTAGTCAGGGGTCCACAAATACTACTAAAGTTTCTAATGAACTTTCTATAAAAACTAGCCAAATCATGGAATGATCTCACCTCGGTAGCATTTCTTGGGTAGGCCATTCCAGAATAGCCTTCACCTTTTCTGGGTCCATCTTGAGACCTTATCCTGTGACAACAAACCCCAAGTACACTAACTACCTCTTCACAAAACTACACTTCTTCAAATTAATCAATAGTTTCTCTTCTCTTAACTTCTCAAAGGCTCTCTGAATATGCATCAGATGCTCATCCAACGTCTTACTAAAAATTAAAATATCATCTAAATACACAATAACAAAACTTCCCAAAAATTCTTTTAGTACCTCATTCATGAGCTGCATGAATGTGCTCGGTGCATTGGTTAGCCCAAAGGCATGACTAACCACTGCGTGAGCCCTCTTTGGTCTTGAAGGTAGTCTTCCATTCATCTCCCTCTTGAATCCAGATCTGGTGATAGCCATCCACTCTTGAGATCAATCTTTGTCAGAAATCTTGAGCTCCACTTGAAACAGTCCATTTAATGTACTGCTTTCCTGAGATCTGCTTCCTTTTCAACCCTTGCAATTTCTTCAATAGATCTAACTCATAGTCCACTGGTATGAACTGCTTCTTCAGTTTCTCTACCATGCGATCCCATTTGGTGATATTTCCTTTTCCTCTTCAATTTCTTTCCAACTGGACCTCTTTCCACCAAATACTGGCATGGCCCTTCAGCTTCATCTTCGCAAACTTAACCCGATCTGGGTCCTCTATTTCCTCATACTCAAAATATTCTTCTAGCTCGTTGATCTAGTTGATCAACTCTTCTGGGTTCAAACTTCCAGAATAACTGGGGACTTTTGCTCTGGGAAAAACATTTTGTTCTAATGGGGCACAAAGCTCCTAGTCCTTCCTAGGTCAAATGGGATTAATTCGCTACAAGTGGTGCAACCATTACCCAAACTAGTGTTTCACTACCAACACTTTACCCATTGGTAGAATCACTCTAGTCTTCTACCCCTATCCATTTCAAACTAGTGACATCATCCAATTGTCACCTACACACTATATGGCTCCATATTTATTTTCCTAAAGCAATGTTTTTTTTGAGAGGCATAATTTTTTCCATGGTATTAATTTTATTTGTTCTTATAGGTGTTGAAATTTTGGTTATGTACACCTCACAATGGTATAGGTATCTTTTCCATATTTTGCTATAAGTGCCTAATATTTTAATTTGAAACCCAAATTTACCTTTTTTTGACAAGATATATCTTGTGCCCATGGTATATGATTTCAATTTCCTTATAGGCATTTGAAAGGTTTTTTTGAGCACTATACATTCATCTAAGATTTTTTCGATTTTCTCTTAGATATCATAACTTTAGTTTTAAGCTATTTTAACTACTTTGGCCCATTTATTGGAGAATTATTGAAATTGGTGGTTTATTTATACTTGGAAGTGTAATGAAATAACTTGCACAATATAATAATTTGATAGGAAATATGTTGCAAATAATTTATAATAATTGAGAATAAAAAGCCACTTCGAGGGGGAAAACCTCCTAATATATCTAGTAAGAACATAATACTCAACATGATGATAATAACCTACCCATGCATCCTATGTATGCCATACTTATGCCTAGGATATCACCCAAACCAACCTAGATAACACTATATAATCTTTAGACTAACCTAAATAACTAAATAACAATATAATTGTTGGAAGCTTGTTGGTATTTCCATTGATGTCAACCCATAGAATTGGAGTTGTTGGAAGCTGATGTTATCATTAGTGTTGTCATTGATGTCAACTCCTTATATGTAGAAATTATTGGAAGGTTAAGTATAGTTGGGAGATTGTTGAATCTTGCTAGTAATGTTGGATGTGTTGTGGTTTGATGTCAATTTAGTGTCAACCATAGTGTGGAAAGTGTTGGTGTTGTTGGAGAGTGTTGAAGATGTTGTAGATGTGTTAGATAAGTGTTTGTAGTGTTTCTAATGTAGTTAGTTCACTTGGTTTCCAAGTGCTTTTGATAAAATTTGAATAAAAGTGTGTTCAATGTTGTGCTCCACATTTCTTCATGGTTGAAGATATGCTTGTGCAGTTTGGATGTGATGATCATAGGTGTTCAGAGGTGTTATATTAAGAGTTTTAGGTTCTGGATCATGTAGAAGTGGAAGATGTGTTTGACAGAGTGCCTACCTATGAAGAAGGTTGTTTGGGAGAAATGGAATTGCTCTACATTTCTTCATGTTGAAGTTTCTTGGCTTACAGATATGAGAATATGCTTATATTGTTTGTATCTAATTTCCCTTGAGGTTGGTTAGTTAGTTGTATGTTTGTGCTAGTGTATTTGGTTGCACAAAATGAAAGTGTTCTTCAGTTTTAGGTGGTTGCATCAGTAGTGTTGAATATTTTGATGATGTGGAATGTTCTTGGATGTTGTGGAGAGTTTTTGTGTGGTTTGTGAGATGTTTCCTAATGTGGAGAGGTGTGTATGTTGTCACTTGTTAGTGTTAGTGTAGGTTTGGCTGACTTGGCGTGCTAGTGCTAATTGTGGAGATTGTTTGTTATTTTTGGAAGTGTGGAAAAGCATTTTGGTGAAAATTTGGGTCATATTTAACCCTTGGAATGGTCTTCCTTCACTTCTTTCCACTGCAGAAGTGTTTGGTGCTGACCTATTTGATGTTTGCACATTTGAGGTGCATACATTTCATTAAGGCCAACCTAATTGAGATTGTTTTGGGTCGTGGATGGTATAAATGTAAGTTGAATTGTTGGAGATGTTGATTAGAGTTTGTGTGGTGATATGAGTGTGAGCTTAAACACTTATGACTTCTAGATTTAGTGAGTAGAAGGTGTCTACATTTTAGTATGTTAAGTGAGGTTTTTGTACTTTAGTGGAATTGCACTTTTAGTATAAGTTAGATGCATTATTAGTAGTTCATATTTAGTAGAGAGCCACCCTTTCTTCTATTTTTCTTTCTTTTGGACAATGACTCCTTTTGGTAGTGAGTCCTTGGTAGTGAGCCTAATTGTATTCGATGTTGCATTTCATATATATGTAAGCTAATCCTCACCGTGGTTTTTCCATTCTTGGGTTTTCCATGTAAATATGGTTTTCTTATGTGTTTGGTTGTGTTTTCATTACTATTTCATATGTTTACATTTTTCTAATGCATGATAAGGGTTTGAATGTTAATGAGGGATTGAAAGTTTTAATGTACAACTAATTCACCCCCTCTTAGTTGTCCTATGCATCTAAAAATTGGTTTTATATTTGTGGTTCATTGGAATAATCTTAACCACTTGAGGTAGATCTAGATGGCACACAAGAAAGGTGTCAAAGCCCCTATGTTTGATGGAACAAATTATGCCTACTAGAAATCTAGGATGGAGTCCTTTTTTGGTCTCTCTTAGATTTGGAGTCTGGAAATATGTTGAAAAAGGATATGCCTTGCTTGATAATGGTCTAGAAAGTGATGATGAGATCAAGGATTATAAAAATAGTGGCAAAGCAAGAAATGCTATCTTGAGTGGTCTTTTTGATTTTGAACTTGAAAAGGCACAAGTTTGAGATCTCCTAAAGATGTCTTGATAAAGTTGGAAAGCATTTATGAAGGAGATGACAAGGTCAAACAAGCAAAGATGCATAACTAAAAAGAAAAATTTGAAACCCTAAGGATGTCTAAAGATGAATATTTTACTACCTACATGCTTAGAGTTGATGATTTTTCAATGCCATCAATGGTCTTGGTTGAAAACTAGAGGAAATAAAAGTTGTGAAAAAGGTATTAAGAAATATTACTAAATATTATAGTTCTAAAGCATTTGCTATTGAGGAAGCTTAGAATTTAGATAATTATTCTAGAGATCAGATGTTTGATGCTTTAACTACTTTTGAAATGAGATATTTTGGTAAAGATTCTACAAGTAAAGAGATTTACTTTAAAGTTTGCAAAGTAGAGAAGGATGATGAATAAGATCTGAATGATCTTGACGAGGTGGAAGAAAACTTTTTAAGGAGATTGAAAAAGGGAATTGGTAAATACAAAGGTAAGTTACCCTTCAAATGTTTCAATTGTGGAAATATAGGTCATTATGCTTCTAAATTCCCAATCAAAGTTACACATGACAAAAAAAAGGATCATAAAGGTAAATATGTCAAGAAGAGTTATTATGTTGAAAAAGAAAATGGTGTATCTAATGATAAAGAGTGTGACTATCCTGGTGAAGATAGTGCTGAATGCTTGTTCATGAATTTAAATTATGGAACTAATTATACTAATCTTGAAAGATGTGTGGAGAAAAGTGCTCCAAAAATAGGTCATAAGGTTGAAGGGACTATGGTGACTACTTTTCCTACAAGAAAGGAGAGGAATTTTTGGATTATTGATAGTGGATGCTCAAATCATATGACAGGTGATAAGAGTAATTTTGTTAAACTTTAGAGGTATGATGGTGGTCTTGTTAAATTTGGTGATGATACATTTGCTAATATTTGTGGAAAAGGTTCAATTAGTTTTGATGGCAAGCATAAAATAGATGATGTTCTTTATGTCAAGGGTCTTGGTATAATCTTCTAAGTGTAGGAAAAATGTTTAGTAGAGGATATAATCTTGTGTTTCAGGATGATGGTTGTGAAATTAGAAAAGGGATCTCCAATAATTTGGTTGTTTCTAGAACAATAATAGAAGCTAATGTTAATTAGCTCAAAGATGGTGGTGTTAAGTGCTTTATGTCTCAAATCAATGAAAGTTGGATATGGCATAAAAGGATGGGTCAAATCAATTTTGATAGCCTAGTGAAGATCATTTCTATTGATGTTGTGAGAGATTTTCCAAGGATTACAAATATTATTAATGCAATATGCCAAGAGTGTCAGTTTGGAAAGAAAACTGAGAAGAGGTTCAAGAAAAAAAAAAATTCTACCATAGGTCCTTTGGAGTTGGTACATACAGATCTGTGTGGACCTACCAGAATAAGAATCTCACATGGTGATAGGTATTTCATGTTATTGATTGATGATTATTCTATAATGACTTGGGTGACATTCCTCAATGAAAAATTAGAAGCTCTAGATAAGTTAAAAGCATTTAAGTCTATGGTTGAGAATGAATTGGATGTGAAAATAAAATTCTTAAGGTCTGACAGATGTGGTGAGTTAACCTCCAATGAGTTTAACAACTTATGTGAAGATCATGGGATAAAACCGCATTTATCAGCTCCTAGGATTCCTAAGTAGAATAGAGTTGTGGAAAGGAAGAATAGAACATTTAAAAAATTAGCTAGGACTATGATGAAGAAATCAAATCTATTAGATATCTATTAGAGAGAAGAAATTCATACTGCAATCTACATTCTTAATAGAGGTCAAGAAAGAGTGAAAAGTTCAAACACTCCCTATGAATTATGGTATGGTAAACCTCCTACTATGAAATATTTCAAAGTTTTTGGAAGAAAATTTTATATTAGAAGAGATGAAAAAAACTAGGAAAGTTTGATGCAAGATCTGATGAAGGAATCTTCCTTGGATACTCTACAAGAAGTAAAGCTTATTGGTGTTACAACAAAAGGTTGAAGAAGATTGTTGAAAGCGCAAGTGTTAAGGTGGATGAAGAACCACCATAGAGTTCAAAAATAATAGAAGGATATGAATATAATGAATCCCCTTGCAGTGAAGAATAAAAGTACGAAGAGAAGGAAAAATATATTACAGTTGAAAAGGAAGAATCTCCGAAAAAGATCCCAAATA
>VDFB02026320.1:22006361-22243427 GCA_007258455.2 Sequoia sempervirens | reverse complement strand
TCTTTATTTTTTCAAATTTTCAACCTCATTTGGCGGCTTTAAGCCACCAAATGGAAAAGGGAAGCTAGTTCTTACCTCTATCAAATACCAATATATTAAAAAGGTTGATCCCCTTTAATCCATACTTGCCTTTGCCACACCATAGCAACATGAGTAACTTCATTATTGCAAAGGCAAGTGTCAGGCTACCTTTGAATTTAGCTTTACTGTCACATGTCAACCAAATGAAATAGGGCATATCACTGCCACTCATTTCATTTTCTAATTCAGTGGCAAGTGAAAAAATGTGAGGATAGTGATCAAAACCATCTTAAAACACAACCTTATCACATTTACCAATTCCCTCACAAAGATTAAGCTTCGAAAATGTATCATCTTTAAGAGAGTGTGCAATCCTTCTGTGTGTCAAGCAAAGAGTGCTCACACATTTGTAACTCATTCAATTGATTTTCATCACGGTCAAGTGTATCATCATCCCAACATCACAACTTAGTCACATTACCATATGTCTCAATGTCCTAAAAACAAGATTCACTAAAACTCATAATACCTTCATCCACATTCAAATCATAGCATTTTGAAGAAATGTCAACATTGCAAACAATGTTTCCTACTTCAAGCTCATAGACAAGTCTGTCAACATTTGTAATGTTATTACACACAAAAATCTCAAGAGTAGGCTCAGATGACTCAAAATTTATTTTTGCAACAAACTTCTCATAATGACTATTTAAAACACATTCACTGTTGCAAGTAGAAACATATTCAACACCACCTCCTGCTGCATCAACATGACAATCTAAAACATACTGCTCAAGAGGAAAACTATGAGTTGCAGATCCAAAAAAGAGGTTTGCATATGCATCCATGTGATTTACACAATCACGTTCTTCAAGTGCAAACTCATCACAAAGAGTGTCATCAGCTGTACTAACATTTGTCTCTACATGTTCACTTTCATGTACAACTTCATCTATGCTATCCTCATGAAAACAATCCATAAAAGCTTCAAAATCAGAACAAGGAGTCGAAGTAGGTGAAGATTCAAACAAGAAAGGTTTTCCATGTTTTCCACTTATATCACCAACAAACATATGCTCTACATAATCAGCTACTTGAACTGATTCATTCAATAAATCTCTTGCATGCATACCCTTTTCCTTGTCCATATTGCTACAAAAACTAGCAAGGTCATATTCCTCACTGTCAAATTGAAAACCATCATTTATTTCTTCATTGTAGCTGCTTGTGGTTGATCCTTCCAATTGAAATTCATTGTACTCCTTGTCATCTGCATCTGATACATTGATGCTCTCAAAAGAATTCTTCAAATATGCAGGCTCCTTTGTCTCATCATCATGAAAGCTTTCATCAATGCTACACTTGAAGAATTGGCATGACCAATTGTACCATTATATTGCTGATCACACATGTCTTCTTCAAACAAGATATTCAGTTCATATCCATCATCTTGTTCTTGTGAGATTTCAAAAGTATTACCATTATTTTCCCTGTTGGAGCACTTTCCACTTGAAGAGATTAATTCTACCTCTTCCTTTTGAGAAGAAACACAATCACTGGGGCTACAAATAGAATTGTAATGTGTCTGATCATCTGGACAAGAACACATTTCAGTTGGTTGCAAACTTCCATTTACAACACCACTGCTCACATCATGAAGACATGAAACTTTAGAACCAACATGCTCTTCAACTGTATATTCAAAATCCATAGAAGAGAAAATACTTTCAGTATCATCTCCATCATTGCAACCTTCATCTAATATAGAAAATCTGCTCTCTATTTCTGTATTTTTAGAGCAAATAGAAGAAACTTTAGATGTTTCATCTATCTCTTCATGACCATCATGGCTGCAATATTCATTAGAGTACATTTTCTCGATGGGTTGTTCAAGAACAACATCCTCATCACTACATGATGCATCATTCTTGTCTTCTACTATACCATACGCATCTATTGGACCGAGTCTTGCAAAAATACCATCACATAATTGAGTTAGGAGAGTACTTCCATATTTATCTATCATTTCCTCAATTACAAAAAGCCATTGATATATGCATTTAAGATTAGGAGGCTTCAAATGAGTTGGCATAGTACTCATACCTAGCTCACAATTCTCACAGAATAAATAAATGCAAAATAACTCATTAGGTCTTTCTGATTTTGGTATAGCAAGCAGAAATTTCATGAATCTATTATGAAAATAATAGATGGATTCATCTTCAAACCTTTCTATGTCACACAATGCATCAATAGGTGACATAGGGTCAACCTTATTTTCAGATTTCTCTTCAAATACTTCTTGGGTATGCAAATTTCTTTCTTCAGACAAGTAGTCATCATTCACTTCACCAAACTCATCCATGAATAGTTTCTCAAGATCTTGCCATGAGCATATGGAATGAATTGGTAAACTAGAAAACCAGTATTCAACAGTGTCTTCTAAAGTTCTTACAAAAACTTCATGACAACATCCTCCTCTACTATTTGTCAATCTTCCATTACATCAAGAAAACCTAGTACATGTTGTGATGTTGATTCTTCAAAACCTCCTCTAAACTTAGGAAAAAAATCATTTATTCTTCTTGGGACAAAATGTGGGTAACCTTGGATTTGACTGAAATCTAGAGAGTCATATCTTTCACTAGTGAACACTTTCCTTTGAGGACATAGTTATGTTCTAGGAATAATATTACAACTTGTGGAGGGATAACTAGGACAACAATACATATTTGCAAATAAATTTATTCTCTCTACAACTAATTTCTTCTTAATATCCTTTTCAAAATATCCTACTTTCTCATTTCCCTTTCTAATAGTATCTTGAAATACTAAATAAGGGACAATATTAACTAGAACTTTGTGTTGAAAACCTTCATACATGAATTTTACAATAGAAAAATACCTAAGAACTACTGCAACCAACTCTTCTGATGATGTAGAAACTTATGTAGAGTCACCATCTCTTTGAAAGAGGAAAAGATCTTCTAGGAGCAAAAAGATTCTTCCAAGATCTAATTATTTCTGAGTTCTCTCCACCAGTAGAGCACCAGACTTTAAGAATACATCAGAAACATTGCAACAATCTTCTTCAAGTATGCAGGTCCTTGGATCATTTTTGAAAATTCAATGACTCTTTGACTGAATGGTCTGAAACCAAATATTTCAAAAATTCTCCTCAGCAGAGTCACCAATCTGTTGGTTCCCAAATCAATAGATGCAACGAGTCCTAAAGAGTAGCCACTCTCTCGTATCCAGACTCAATGGGTTGATATGGCCAACGAATGAGAGAGTGAATAAAATACCCCTTTCTCCCCTGCACTTCAAGCTCTGTTAAACCTGGAAGGGTGATCCCAACAATGTGCTTTCAGATACTTGTGTGCCAAAGTATCAAACACAAAGTGAATAGATGAATCTCCTTTATATGCTTAACATACATGATACCCTAAAGGTATGGTTGACCTTCATTGTAGTATACACATTAAACATGAGAGATATGATTCTTGAATTTCACACACACCAACAACAAGACTGATAAGTAAATTTGATTTAAAAGATGATTAGCTATTGCATTAATCAACAATATAACATGAATACCACACTTAGATCAGTGTCTCATCCTTGGAACGGAGTCAAATCAAAACACATACACAATATGATAATAGTTTTTTACATTTGACAGTATATGAAGCTCTGAAATGTTGTCTTACAACATTTCAGCATTGTGTTTTAACCTTTACTTCTTACTAGCATCCTAGCACTCAGTTCAATACAAACTTATAGCCATATTCAAGTACCTACATTAATTCTTTGAATTAATAAACAAGAATAGAGCCACACATCCATTTGAAATTGATAGGGACAAATAAGACAACCTTGATTATATTATTCATAATTTGTAAAACCAATATACAGGAGAGTAAAACAGTATCAAAATTGAAACATTCAACATTATTTTGCCAGTATTGTAATCAAAATTACATAAGTATTGATAGAATCAGACCCTAAAACTTGACTCTAAAATGCTCTATATTCTCATCAAAATGTTCTATGTGTTTAGATTACAAAAATAGCCCCCTCAGAATGAGGCAAAAAAACAACATTTAAGGAAACACAAAAACCCTAAATGTTCATCCGAAGAAGACACTTGGCACATTTAGGTTTGCTGATCTTCAACTGCCTTTACTTGCTGAAGAATCTTCAACCTACTCTCTGTTTTCTATTCCTCACTCTACTTCCCTGCAAAAAAAAAAAAATCGCTTTCTGGAAGACTCATCATTCTCTCCATTCAACCTTTTACCCACGTTGAAAATGCCTTTACTTGCAAAAGACTTCATCTCCCCCTTGTTCATTTTTCACCCAACTGCGTGAAAATAGTCCTCTCTGTAAAAACTCATCTCCAGCCAAAATACTTTGCACAGTGAATAAAATATTCACTTTACAAAATATTACCCATGCCTTCTCTTTCCTGGGAAAAATATTTTATCTTGTGCATCTGATTTCACCTTTACACTCCCAACAATACTTTGTATTTTAAAATGCTTGCCTTAACATTTGAAGGCACATTTAATATATTTACCATGCTTTTTATCTACAACCTCCGTGAAATATTTTACTTCTAGCAAATATAAGTTTTTGACTTAATTGTGAAGGACTCAAAATCATTATTCAATTACTTACGGACAAAACCCACGGGCCCACCATTTCATTTACCTCAACATTGCTTAATATTGCACATCTCTCATTTATTTGGGAAAGCTAAAATCAATTAGCGATGCCCGATAATAATTATGCAACCCATCTCATCGCTGATCGCTAATATATTTGGGAATGCAAATATTGAAATAGCGATGCTCAATATCATGTTCTTCAACAAAGAAAATTTTAAGTTCACCATTTATTTACTTCACCATTAAAAAGAACTCATGAAATAATGGCCAGATTGATCCTCTGTACACAAATTTTACTCAGCGACCATCATCGCACATCTCTGATGGAGGACAAAAGACAATATAAAATCAACGATATGATGAAACCTTACTCCATCGCTGATTGAAAGTGGAAATGGTAGCACGTATTAGCGATGGGCAATGGACACAGTAGCCATCGCTCATTGCTAATTTGTTTTTGCATTCTTGACTCAAAACTGCGCCAATGCCAACTTTGAAAAATTGTTAAAAACTTGTCCTCTACCTCAAAGCTTTAATTAAATCCACCCAAATTAAGATTCGTCACTGGAAAACATTGCATCTCTGATTTGTTTCTTCATTTTCACTTAATTGGCGATTGGTGATGGGTTTTTCCACGGTGAAAGACGACTTTCAGCCAATCAGAAGCAAGAATTAAACTTGCTTTCACAAAAAACATTTGAAATGTATCTTATTTTTTCCCTAAATGCATTTTTCATATTTGCATAATGTTTGAAATATTAAAAAATATTTTAAACATAAGCATTTGAAACTTTAGAAAAAATGCAAATTCTAATTACGCCTGCAACCCAAATAGAGAAATTTCATTGCACACAAACGGTGAGCCCTGGAGCTGAGATTTTTTGTGTGCAGCCATAATCAATTATTTAGAGAAAACCCATTTCCTCAAATTTTTCCCAGCCCTTAAAATTCAGGTACCTCCTGTGTAAACTGTCCCTGAGACATGTTTGCTGCAACAAAAGTACATTAAAATAACACATAATATGTCCTCCATTTATAAAGGTTTTAGACCAAAAAAAGAAATGGGTTGTCCTTAGATTTTGAAAATTTGAAACTTTTCGGGACACCATTTTTGGCTATGTCGCAGTCAGAAAAGGATTAGTTAGCCCATCAGAACTTATCCTGAGAGCCTGAAACTAAGCATAAATGTTACCATTTGACCCAAGAATCCAATGCAACAAATGACATGGAAAAATTATTCCTAAGGTGTAAGATATTAAATGACAAAGTGGCTCACTCAAGCTTTTCTGCAATTTCATTTGTTTAGAACCAATCAGGGCTCTCAAAGTCACCACTTTGAAAAATATCAAAATAACTTCTAGGGGGCTGCCATTGGAAACATAAGATCATCTAGGTACACTGAGTATGTGTGCAAAAGGGATTTTCTTCAGTCATTTTTCTTCATGAGATATTAGGGGTCAAAGATGACCACTTTGAAACATTGTCAGAAATGCAGGTGTAAAACTGAACAAAGTGCATTTGCTTTTGATCTCAAAAAAATAGAAAATCTGATCTTGAGACTCTGAAATCGGACAGGGGAATACATGAATGTAAGGAGAATGTAGAAAAACAATCCTTTTGGCATGAAAATCAACTTGCTCCGAATTATGACCCTCCAAAAAAGGTCACTTAGGCAGATTTTTCAGTGGCACTTCTGCGTGTGCAAAGGAAAAATTTTCAATATGGGCACTTCAAATTTGCAAAAAATTGAAGGTGCCATCGGATATGAGGAAGGAGAAAGTTCCAGATCTGGACAAAGGAAATTCAGGCAAGAAAATTAGATGAACAAAGCTAGAAGGTATGCGGTAAGACAACCTAATGCTCAAAGATTCAATGGTTATTGTATTGTTTGCAATAAATTTGGTCATATGGCTACTCAATGTAGAAGTAGAATGAATTCAAGTGGTACATCATTTTTTGGTCAGTGTTTCAATGGCAATAAGTATGGTCAAACATCAAATGAATGTAGAAATATGACAAACAACCTTTATAGAGATGTCAGATGTTATGCATGCAATAGATTTGGGCATATTGCTAACCAGTGCAGATCAAGAGAATATCAACAACTGGTATGGACAAAGAAATGTGGTGTGCTACAATTGCAACAAATCCGGTCACATTGCTAGATTTTGCAAAAACAGAAAGGGTCTGGTAAATCAAAGAAACATGCAGAAGGATGAAAGGGGAAAAGGAAAAGTCAATACAGATGAGATTATGAAGCAAATAAAGAAGACATGGGTGAAGAAGAGTCCCTTTGTTGCAGGAAATGAGCCAACACTAGAACCCGCTTTTGGTAATTCCCCTGGGAATTAGTTTTGGGCCTCTGGCCTAGGGGGAGCTGTCAAGAAAATACTTCAAACCCCCTACTGTTAATTGACACAAGATGTGGATGAGTGCAGTGAATGCATTGATGATCTACAAATGCTGTTGAAACAATTGGAGAGAGTATTTATGCAGAATTGAAGGTTCGTAGATGAGTTATCCTTCACAAAGTATGGAAACAGGGTATCTAGATGAGTTAGGGAAAAAAAATTTATTGCAACAAAATGTTAGGTGTGTGAATGATAAAAGGTCATTTGTATCCCTCATTTGTCACTTTGCATTTTGAGGAGAAGAAGTTTGAAGAGCTCTAAAGTGAACTTTGGCGAAATTTGGCGAAGATTCAAGTGTGAAGGTGATTCAGTAATCAAACCCTAATCCAATGAAAAGGTATTTATCGGGAATACTTTTGAAACTGTGAATTTGTGAAAATGGCTACTCCGTTAGTAGTTCATGTCAAGGATAGACCCCATCTGAAATTCAAGTGGCATCCCTTCAAGTCTATTGAGACCGGGCCCTTAGGTGCATTTTCATCTGTTCCGTATGACATCTTGCATATTGAAGACATCAGGGCATACATTCATGCAAATATTGAGTTAGGAAGCTCACAACTGTTGAATTTGTATAAAAACCATATAGTTGGAGAAGATTTCAAGGTAAAGCCCGAATTCAAAACCCTAGAGGAGAAGAAATTCACGTAGATTGTAAAATTTCTCGTGTTTAAAGAAAACGAGTGGGTCCGGTATATTTTGAGATGAGTTCATGCTGAATTTATGTGGTTGAGTCAACCTCTCAAGATTACAAAAGAATCCATAAACACTATTATAGGTTTAAATTCCCTAGTGGGTTGCTGATCTTGAAGTTTGTGAAGAATCAGACAGTTACTGATGCAATCAGTTCGATGTTTGATAAAAGAGTTATGACAATTGATGATATCATTGATGTGGATGTGAAATTTGTATCTATGGTCATTGGTTATAAGATCTATCATTCCAATCGAGATAATTTTGTATCCAGTACAACTATGTATGCAACATATCAGATGGTGAAGGAGAATGCAGAGTATGACCTATGTGAGTTACTTTGAAGTCAGCTTATGGAGAATCTTGGTAAGATCAAGAAATATAAGAAGAATTATTTTAAGTATGGTAGTCTGTTGTTGAGTTTTTTCTTTTATTTCATGAATGAAGTTTCAGGAGTTGGAAAAGTGCATTGGCAAGGTGATAAGCTTGTAGCTGTTCAAATTAGAGACACGTTATACAACATTGGTGATACTAAGACAAGAATTTTTTTTATCTGGGTATATTTCAAGATTTTTTAAAGTGAGATACAAGCAAGAGAAAGAATTCCTACTTCTATTGTGGAGAAATATAAGGACACTATTTGTTTTATGGTTGACATTGATCAATGCTTGATGGAAGCTGCAGATCCTAGAATGGTTTGGATTATGCCAATGGGCTATGAAGTTGAGGAAAAAATCTTGGAACTATATGCACAAAATTTGTTGAGTAAGCCTTTGGATCAGACTGAAGAGAGGTTTGGAACCTATGCAAAAAAAGATATGCAAGTGCATGAGCAGTTGAAGAAACCAATGATAGTCTGGAGAGTAAGGAAGGAAGTTGAAGCCTTTGCAGAGAGCATGGGTATATCTGCAAAAGTTGTGAGAGAAGCTAGAAGAAAGAGAGAACAAGCTGAAGTAGAAAAAGAACCAGCTAGAACTAAACCTACTAGTCCAACAACATCCTCTGCCCGAACTAGATCCACAAGGAGCACTGCACCCCTATCTGGTCTTGCAAAGAAGTCAACTCAGGTGAAAGCTCAAGCCAAGGCATTGGGTAAGAGGAATAAGGACAAGAGCACAAGAGTTTATGTTGTTGTCTCAGAAGATGAAGAGAGTGAATCTGATGAAGAGGTAAGGGAAATAAAGCATATGGGCTCCTAGGAAACAAAAGTCACTAAGGACAAGCCCTCTGGTGAAGAAGAGAAAGCAAAGAAGGTGAAAATTGACAAACTGGGTATGTTTGTAAAGGAAGTTGAGAGAGGCATAATTAAGGATGGTAATCTTAAGCCACTACGTGAATGGTATGATACCTTTTGATAGTGTTGGTCAAATAATTCTTGAGGAGGATACAATAAAGTAGTTAAACAATTTCAATATGACTCTTGTTGAGATCATGTCTTATTTGCCTAAGGAACTGTATGAAATTTTGCAAATGAGGAGAGTAAGTGCAAGAACTGAAGAAGAGAAAATGAGAGAACAAATTATTGCAAATTTATGTCTAGTAATGTCTATTGAGGAGATGATGACAATCCTGAATGAAAGCTAAAGGGATTCCAAGAGAAAAATGAGAGTAAACAAGCTTATGATTGGTCAGACTAAAGAGGTAGAAAAAAAAACTCAAAGAATTTTAAAGGAAGTCTTGCTAAAGAACATAATCAATGTTGTCCCTGAAGAAGTGCATGTTGAAAGTATTGCATCTGGTCTGGTGGATGAAGAAGAAAAATAATATACAGTTGAGGATACTCAAATTCCTCTTGGTGTGCCTAATACAAAAGTACCTATAGAGATTGAAGCTCCTAAGGTTGTGTCAGTTGAAGAAAAAGTTGTGACAGCTGAAGAAGTTGAGATTCATAAAGACAAGCAAGAATTGGTAGCTAAGGAAACAATGATTGAAGAAAAGAAGGTTGAAGCAAAGGAAGTTCCTATAGAAGCAAGAGACACTACAAGGGTAGTGAATAATTTTTTGGAAGTGCAACAGGAAGAGTTTGACCTTGAATTGGGTGAAGGTCCTATTAATTTGTCTACTTTGTCTCCGATTCAAAAATTGAAAGTTGCATCATTTGTGAAGGAGAAGGCTAGGAAATAATTGTTGAAGTTTCACATTGAGGACAGTGAGCTTTTGAGTCTTGCATCTGGTGTTGTGGAGAGAATCATGCCTACTCATGTCAAGGATCCATCTGGTTCTCCATCCGATGAGCTGAAGAAACTTATTAATTCTATAAGTACTCATTTTGAGTCCCTTGAGAAGTCAGCTGAGGTCAAGGTACAAAAGGAATTTGATGATAAAAGGTTCAATAGGCTAAAGTGCATGATTGATAATGACAAATCATTATTAGCCACCTATGTGAAGAATGTTCAAAGTGATCTATTTGAAGGAGGGAAGATCTATAAGTTGTAACTATGGGAAATTCTTAGGTTAGTAGATTAGTAGCTAAATAAATCAAAACCCAAAGTAATAATGAAGCACAAAAGAGGAAATAACATGAAAACAAGAAAGATATCACCTTAAGTCTTCAATCCTCCATGATTGACCTCCATTACACCTTCTCTATTTGTTGAAATATGAAGTTTTCCCTCATATTTTGAGTGGGAAATCTATGAATATGCCAAGACCAAAGCAAAATGTTGAAGGATTTAATATGAAATGCAATACTTTGCTACTATGCAACTAGTAAGAAACTATGAACTATGACTAAAATATGTCAAAATGCCAAAATGTTAAGATGCCAAGAGTGCCTAATACAAGATTGCATGAAACGTAGATAGCATGAGGTGACAAGATTGCAAGATGTCATGAGATGTGCAAATGAGACCAAAATTGTCATTTTATAGAAAATGCAATTTTGAATGAATGGCCAAGATTGAAGATTGACAAGTGCCTTAGAATCAATGGACAAGATTCAATATGACAACCCACAATTAGGGTTAGGACAACATTAGGTCAAATTTGAAATGAGTGGACAAGATTCAATTTGAGAAAATCAAATCAAAGGTTGATAATGCATGTGACAAGGAGATAAGATTGGCACAAAAAAAGAGGTGGCTGGAAAATCAAATAATATTAGAAATTACTTGATTTTTGGAGGAAAAAGACTATTTTGAATTAAAAATTAATTTAATTCAAAAGGTGGGGTCATGTGATAGTAAATAATTAATTTGAATTATTTACTAAAAGAGGGAAATTAGAAAGTGGGACCATTTTAACTAAATAATTTTATTTAAAATGAGGGAGATGTCAAGGTGACAATAATTAAATAAATTATTATTTTTATTTAATTATAAGAAGACTTTTAAAAATTAATGACGTATTTAAATAAATAAATAAAATTTATCTATTTAAATAATGAGGAGGAATTAGTGGACAAAGATAATTAAATAAATTAAGAAATTTATTTAATTATAGAGAGACATTAGACAATTAGTCACGTATTTAAATAAATAAACAAAATTATTTATTTAAATAATCAAGAGGAATAAAGACATGAATTAACTAAATAATTATGAATTATTTAATTAATAGTCGAAAGTGGACCAAGGACATAATTAAAATATCTTAATTATGCTAGGAAGAAAATGGTGACAATAGAGCTTGCAGGCCTAGGTCATTTTTATGTGTCTACATTTTGCCCCTCTTTGTCATAATACAACCTGTCACATTGTGACAAAGAAAATTTAGTCAAAAACATGCCCCAGGAAGGTACGGAGTATCTCTGCCCCCTCGGGAAATTTTCAAATTTTGGCCTAGTGATAGAAAAATTTGGAAAGTGTCCCAACAAGTTTTTGATGACGAAAAGAAATGGCAGTAAAGTTTGACATTTTAAGTGGTCAACGGCCAGTCAAAGGTGGTCAAAAGAGCCTCCAGTAATAAAAAGGTTGAAAAATCCCACTTTGACCCTATAAATAGGTTGAAAATGGGGTAAAAATCAATTCATTTTACATTCACTATACTAAATTTGTAGAGCCCAGAGTGAGGAGAGCAGACACGAGGATGGTGATCCCAGTCATAGAGCACCACGACTATATTGTTAGGAAATTTTGACAGCCAAAGGGCGCAGACTCGCCGGTGAGTAGCTCAAACCCACTTTGTCATTTTGTCATTTTGCACACATTTCTAGGGTTTAGGGTAGTTAAGAAAATGCACCGAGACACATATGCATTCGCGTAAGCTGCATTTGAGGTCGCGTTCGATAGATTTGATGCTTCACAACACAAATGCCAAGGGTCCACAGGGTAGGTCTATTAGGTGTGATGAATTTGTGGAAAATTGAGCTGCATTCGCCAAGTTGAGCCGCAAATGATAGGCGCAAAGCCGCACTTGCAAGATCGCGATGAAAATGTGCACTTGAGCGACACATTTGTTTGAGGATAACACATTTGACTGTGGAGTGACGCTTTTGACTAAGGATGATGCATTTGTCATGCCAAATGACGCAAGTTCCATAGTGCGACGCAACAGATGTATGAAACGATGCAAACGCTAGACTGCAACACAAATGAAGTCAACACACACATTTGAGTTTGACCATGGTTGACCAAAGTTGACTTAGCTTTAGAATTACTTTTTTGGTCATGTTTAGCTAGATAGATGGTAATAATGATTTGTAATAATGTGCTAACTCCCGTTTCAGACCATCAACATACTTTTTTGGTCATGTTTAGCTAGATAGATGGTAATAATGATTTGTAATAATGTGCAGAAACGACTAGCGCCGATTTATACACGAGAGTTCAAACCATCAACATACGCGTTTCAGGATCAGTTGACACACCGAGAGTGGCGACGATTGATGCAACTTGGTTTATACTACATCGCCTATATGCCCGTTATTCGAGCTAATAGGGGACTGCTGATAGCACTAGCTGAGCGGTGACACTTTGAGACATGTTCTTTCCATCTGTCGACAGGAGAGGTGACGATCACCTTGGAGGATGTGTACCGTATTTTGCATATTCCGATCAAAGGAGAGTGGGTCATGTACAATCCTCAGCGAGGGGTGTAGGCCATGACAAAGCTATACAAGGTAGATGATGGCGCAGGCCTTGGTGTGGACGGTTACAAGATTCAGTGGGAGTACCTCGTAGAGCACTACCCACGATGGGATGCCATGTTGTGCAGCATCAGTTGTGGCATGAATCTTCTGATGATTTGGGTGTGGGATCATATCACCGTCTTCTAGCCACCTATTCAGAGGCCACAACTAGTGGA
The DNA here is from genome assembly GCA_007258455.2 of Sequoia sempervirens. Classification (NCBI taxonomy): domain Eukaryota; kingdom Viridiplantae; phylum Streptophyta; class Pinopsida; order Cupressales; family Cupressaceae; genus Sequoia; species Sequoia sempervirens. The sequence continues at coordinate 22,230,391 of VDFB02026320.1, read as the reverse complement.
TGGGATGCCATATGTATATTTATATGCAAGAGCCTTGCAGCAGACCAGGGTTGGAGAGACTGACTATTGGAGGCACAAGATTGACATGATGACATCATTTTTGTGGAGGCCATACAGAGATTGTGCACCATGGGCCGATGTGGGAGACCACTTTCTCTTTTGTAGATTGTTCAGGTATTTGATTGGTCAGACTGTTCAAAGCCAACTGATCATAGAGATGTATCTGCTCCAATGGGTTCTTTGACAGTTTGGTGAGCAGCAGGGTGTGCCAATGGGTACAATTGAGTACGTGAGGACATCGTGAGAGCCTGGTTGGGGTCCTACCATATCAATGTCGTTTGCTCAGCAACAAATTGATGGATTAGTGGCACAACCATGGGGATGGAGTGGAGGAGTGGCTGATCCAAGGATGACTCCAGATTATGATTTGTGGTGGCAAACCCACAGACCAATCCTATTGACTGATCCTGATGCACCAGTTCCTATTGATCGGAGATCTGTTATTCCAAGGGTGCAACAGGGAGGGAAGAGAGGAAAAGATGGAGGCTAGGGAGATGGTGGTAGAGGAGATGGTGGAAGGGATGACAGAGGAGATTATGGAGGTGATGATGGAGGTGGTGGGCGGAGGAGGAGAGAGATGAGGGCTGAGGCAGGAGGAGGGGAGACAGGAGGAGGAGGGATCGAGACAGGAGGAGGTACTGAGACATGAGGTAGAGAGGCAGCCAAAGGGAGAGGGGCGATAGGAGGTGGAGGGACTGAGACAAAAGGAGGAGGCCCTCAAGGTCAGAGGAGGAGAGGAGGACATTAGTGATGAGGAGGATGACATGGTTATTAGAGATGAGATGGATGAGGCAGAGCAATAACTTCGTGAGCTAATGATCGATGGGGACTCAGATATAGCTAGTGTGCCACTATTGCCACGGGATGGCACCATAGATTAGTGATTGGTAGATATGCAGAGTAGGTTAGATGAGGTGATGACAAAGATCAATGCTTTACGAGTAGAGCTCAAGGTGACTTGGGTGGAGAGGGACTAGGCAGAGATCCGACAGAGAGAGATAGAGAGCTAGTACAGTCAATTTGCACAACTATGCATAGGGTTGGTTGCAGATGTTTCTAGGGAGTTGGAAAGAGTTAGCACGAGCAAATGGAAGTACAAGATGTTGTATGAGCATGCGGTGCCATTAGATCAGAGGGATCCTAAATTGTCTAGGTCATCCAGCCAGATAGGGACAAGGTCAGGGAGTAGCCACATTCATAGAAGTTGTAGCCAAAGCAGTGTGGGTGGCTTGACTTCCTCAAGGCACACATTGGGTCACAGGTCCCATCATAGTCATTCCTCAAGTCACAAGTTAGAGCATTCACATGGATCATCAGGGTTAGGGAACAAATAAGGGCATAGCAAGCCTCCAGATCCATTAGTCTCACAGAAACACCTTTCTATATCCTCACAGCTACATGTTACTGTGGAGATGATGCCATCAGTGTCAGATTCGTCAGCTTCACAGATGCAGGCTACCGTGTCCCCATAGGTTATGTTAGTGCCAACTACAGGTCATAAGTCACCATGCTTCTCTCCATGAGGGGATGATGAGAGCACATCGTAGGGGCATTTTCCATGTTTACTTTATTGACATCATGTTTCAGACATTTATGTTATGACACTTGATATGTTGAATATTGAGCCTGCAAGCTCTATTTTTGGGATATCTCATGACTTTATATTGTGACATATTTTTTGAGATTATATATGCGATCCAATTTTTGATGCAACCTATATGATTTATGTTATGTGATGATGCATTATGTGTTGATGATGTTTATGATATATGTTTATCTGATGATGATTATGATGATGCAATTGTGATGACTATGTGATGCCTATGTGATGTGATTTATGCATTTATGATTTTTATGATGATATCTTTGATATGCCATGCTATGTATGCCTTTATGATATCTACTTATGATGAGATTCCCTGATGATGTGATGGTTATTTATGTTTATGCTTATATGCCATGATAATGTTATGTTCTAATGACGATGATATGGATGCATAATGCATGATTGTAATGGATGCCATGTTTATAATTACAGATGGATGCCATGTTTATGATTATGGATGTGTTAATGCATGACTATATATGTATAGACAATGTAATATTATGATGTGATACATATGTTTTAATGATATGGATGATGTATGCATTTATATGTTATGCATAAAAAAACCTAATATAATGTCTATATGATCATGTATGCACTTATGTTTTTGTATGTCACAGGATATCATCATGAGACAGACGAGGTAAAACAATGAGATAGAAGGAGATGAATGTAAGTGTATAGATAAAATCCTTCAACATGTTACCATAGGATTTAACAATTATTTCTCTTAATCATCATTAGGTGGATTATTGTAATGGCCAAAAAACACCATGATATGACATATATCAAGGTGTGTAAGGTCATACCATCACATAAGACAAGCAATCATAGACAAGGATGATCATGAATCATACTAAGAGCACAATTTCCCCAATCTTTTTGTCACAACCAACCACAAGCATAAGATAGACAAGAAAGACAAGCCATGAAATGTTGTTGCTCCTCTAAATCCTGTTACCAGGACATCCTCGAAGAACTAGCAACATGACTACCTGAAAAAGACAAGACAAGCCCATTATCATGATACATCATTGCTTCTCTAAATCCTGTTGTCAGGACATTGTTTAGAAACTAGTAGCATGATGAAAGATCCAAGGACCAATGCCAATATAATGTTTTCCAAGTGTGTCTGAATGTCACATGTTTTAATGTCAAGATGCCAAGTTTGATGGTGTCAAATGCCAAAGATGTCATGTTTGACGATGTCTAAGTGTTGAATGCCAAAGTTTTCCAAATTCAGGAAGGACACATCTTGAATAATGTCTATGTCAAGAGGATCGATTCTCAAATATCAAGAGAATCCCTCAAAATTCCAAATGATGATGATGATACCTAGGAAGGACACATCCTAAGGTAAAGATAAATGATAAAGGAAATCCTTCAAAAGGACACATCCAAAGGTTGACTAGTTGTGAGGATTTGACTTGTTTTGACTGAGTTTGACTACATTTTGATGTTGACATGCTGATAGAATTTGACATGTTGATTAATTGATTGCTAGAGTTTGATCTAAGAGTTTGCCTGTTTTGAAATGACTTGTTTGACTTGAAGACTTTTGATGTGTGTGCTAGTGCAGTGTCATGAACCCTAATGGACTGACCTAGTGCAACCTCAGGGGCTCATCAATAGATGGCCTTTCCTATGTCATACACTCAGAGACCTTGTAGTTTGACACAACCATGATTTTGTAATCATAACCAAAGATTGAGTAATGATTTTTATTTTGATAAACCTAAAAGGACTAACCTAATGTCTTAGGGGCCCCAAAGATGAGCCTTTCCTATGTAGAAAATGCGTAGAGACAACGTAGTTTGACAAAGGATAGAGACTGACTAACATGACTAACTTGATAAAATATGACTCTGTTTTTGTGTTTTTGAGATATTTTGATTTTTTTGTATTTCTTTAGGACATTTTTCAAATTTTTAGGTCTTTTTTCAGGACATTTTTTGATTTTAGGTCTTTTTTTAGGAAATTTTTCGATTAGCAAAACCATAGGTGATACCCACTATAGTCAGATGATAAAGGAATTCCCCCAGTCAAGTCCCAGAGTAGCCAAGTTTGAAGGATGCGTAAAAGGGCATGTTTGGGGTGACAAATGGATGATATTCAGGACTTGATGTCAACCATTGTAAGCCATGAAAGGAATGGTAGGGCTTTGCAATGTGGATGTCAGGGTGGTGTTCGGAAGTGGGATGCATATTTATTATGGACTAAGGCATATAGAGTGATAGTAGATGGTGAAGCAAAAAAAATGACTACACATGGCACCTGTTTGCCACGTTTTCAGCATGGTACTTATCCAAAGCGCCTGTTTACTAGGTTTTCACTATTGGACAAATTATTTCTCTTTACTATTTTTGTCATTTTTTCATTTTTTTGGTGTCACCAAGATGCCTGTTTGCCAGGTTTTCATCAAGGTAATGATTTTTTATATTTTTCAAAATTTTTGGTATTTTTTATGGTTTTCAGCCTGACTTTCTGATGCTATGCATAGAACTTTCAAAGATGTAAACTGTTTATAGGATCTGTCAATTGTTCACTGTCTGAAGTGGCTAACTGATATGCTCCAAAACCAAAAGAGGATGTGATAATGTAAGTACCCAACCAATTTTGTTCAAAATTGCCAAGTTTTTCTCTGTCAGATTGATTTTTGGGATTTTGCATGAGGACCAAGTCACCAATGTCAATTTTTTTGACCATGACTCTTTTGTTGTAACTGCAACAAAGTTGATTTTGATATGCTTGTAAATGATTCAAGGCATTGTGTTGACGTTCCTCTAACATTTCCAATTCATGTAGTCATGACTGTCTATACTCCTCATCATCAATTAGACCCTTCAGGGAGACTCGTAAGGATGGAATTTCAACCTTAATGGGTAGGATGGCTTTAGATCTAAAGACTAAGGAAAATGGCATGGTTCTTGTAGGTGTACAGATGCTAGTGTGGTAAGTCCACAAAGTAGGGTTAAGTTGAATGTGCTAGTCACGACCAACACCATTGACTATCTTCTTAAGAATTCTGATGATTGTTTTATTAGACGCCTCATCTTGACCATTTCCTTGCGGGTAATATGGTGTGAAGAAATGATGTTGGATATGGAATCATTCACATAACTCACGAACGTCTTGATTTTTGAAAGGACACCCATTGTCTATGATGATGGATTAGGGTACACCATATTGGAAGATGATGTAGTTGAGGATGAATTTGGAAATTTTTTTACCAGTTATGTATGTAAGGGGGATGGCTTTGATCCACTTAGTAAAGTTCTCAGTGGTGGTGATAATGAATTTATGGCCGTTGGAAGAGGTAGGATGGATTTTTCCCACTAGGTCAAGACACCATTATGCGAAGGGCCATGGAACAGTAATCGTCAAAGTTCCTATGCTGGTGCATGAATCAAATCACTATGTATCTGACATTGGCGACATATCCTGACAAACTCAAGTGCATCCTTTTCTATAGTCGGCCAGTAATACCCAAGTCTCTTTATCTCCTTGGCTAAAGCAGGACCACTCAAATGAGACCCACATATACCCTCATGTACCTCACATTAGGTTGTTCATGCTTCATCAATGTCGAGACATTGAAGAAGGGTATTGTCAAAGCTTCACCGGTATAGGGTGTCACTGATGATGGTGTATCAGGTGGCCTTGTGGATAAAGGAATTTCATTGGTTGTTGGATAGGTTGGGGGAAGGGCTTGGGACTTGAGATAGTCATAAATGTCTTGATACCATGGAGAATTAGACCAACAAGCTCGCAAACCATCTCTAATTTTGGTATGTCATATGTAAGGACCAAAAGCTATTCTACCAAGAACTCAAACTGAGGTATATTGCTTGGAATGTCTAGGAGAGAGCCAATTGTAGCCATCACATTTGCTGCCTTGTTTTGTGCTCTTGGAACTTGCTCAAAAGTTAGCATGTGGAGGTATGTATGAAAGCTTTCCACCATCCGTTTGTAAGGCATTAACTTCTCATCCTTGGTGTCATAGTCGTCATTAACTTGGTTGATGACCAACTGAGAATCTCCGTAAACATGAAGTGTCTTAATTTTCCATTTTATAGCCATTCTGAGTCCCATAACAAGTGCCTCGTATTTTGCAACATTATTTGTACATGGAAAAGAAATGCAGAATGACTTAGGGATGGAGTCTCCTTGTGGTGTAATAAATAATATTCCTGCTCTCGAGCCATGACTAGTATGAGACCCATCAAAGTATATCCTCCAAGGTGACTTAGGTTCTGTATGAAATATGGACTCATCCAGAAAGTCTTCCACCAATGGATGATCACTTTGTACAGGTGCATCTTCCAGTTGGTCTGCTATCACTTGTCCCTTTATGGCCTTTCATTCCACATATTAGATGTCATATTCACTCAACATCATGACCCATTTTGCCAAACTACCTGTCAATGTTGTACGGCTTAGGAGATATTTTAGGGGATCAATCTTTGCTACTAGGTGTGTCCTATGATTCAACATGTAATGCCTTAGCTTCTCGGCAGCAAAGAAAACTGCTAGACAAGAACATTCAATGGTTGTGTAATTTAACTCATATCCGGCCAGTGTCCGACTGATGTAATATATGGCCCTTTCCTTTTCCTCATGGTAATTTTGTGCCAGTAATTCCCCCAGTGCTAAAGTTGTTGCAAAAATGTATAGGATCAAAGGTTTCCCTTCGATTGGTGGCATTAAAATAGGTGGTGACAATAGGTAATCCTTTATTAGTTGAAAGGACTCCTGACATTTATCTGTCCACACAAAGGGGATATCCTTGCGTAGGAGATACTGAAATGGTTGACACTTGTCGGCCAATTGTGCTATGAAGCATCAAATAGATTATAACCTGCCTTGCAATGTCTTGAGTTCACTTATTCCCTTTGGAGGAGGCATGTCTAATATGGCTTTCACTTTGGCGGGATCTACTTCAATGCCTCTTCGAGAAACTATGTACCCCAAAAGTTTGCCTGATGTCACACCAAAGACACATTTCGTGGGATTCAGGCGGACTTTGTACTCTTCCAGTCTCTTGAAGATTTTTTCTAACACACTCAAATGGTCTTTTCATGTCAAAGATTTTTCCAAGAGGTCATCCACGTAATCCTCCATTATCTTGGGCATCATGTAGTGAAATATTGTTGTCATAGCTCTTTGATATGTGGTTCCTACGTTCTTGAGACCAAAAGGCATGGCGTTCCAAAAGTATGTACCCCAAGGACATGTAAATTCTATTTTGTGTTGATCTTTAGGGGCAATACAAATTTGATTATACCTGAGAAACCGTCCATGAGGGACAACATCTCATATCTTGCCGTGAGGTCTACTGTGATATCTTTGTTTGGCAACGAAAAGTCATCCTTTGGACATGCTTTGTTCAATTCTCTAAAATATGTGTGGATGTGAATCTAAACATTTGGCTTTGTGATTGGTACAATATTGGATATCCATTCAACATATTCGATAGACTGTATGAATCCAACATCTAGCATTTTCTTGAGTTTAGCCTTCACTAACAGGGTGATCTGAGGATGCATTTTACACAACTTATGTTTTATTGGCTTGGTGTCTAGAAGTAGTGGTAAATGGTGTAAGACCAGTTCTGAATCCAACCTAGGAATATCAACATATGACCATGCAAAATTAATCTTATGCTTTGAAAAGAATTTGTGGAATTCAAGTTCCTCTTCTTTTGTCAAGGATGCTGGAAAGAGGACAATTTTGGGATCTTCTATTGTAGATATGTTGATTTCCATGGTGTCCTCTATGAGCATTGCTGATCTCTCTTGAGTCATGGGAAGAAATTCTAGTCCTCCATCTTTTGGCGCCTCAGAGCGGTTTTCAGCCACAAATATATCCTTTATTTTTACTTTTTTATCATTAGAAGGTGCCTTTCGGTTTTCACCTAAAGACGTGTCATTTTTTGTTTTATTTTTATTTTTTATTTTGTGACTACAGGATGAAGTAGTCTCCCCAAAGTAAGCTATACAATCTAGGTCAATGGAAAATCTAGCCTTGTGATCTCCACTTGGTATGCCCTCACGTAGTCCCATGAATTCTATAATGGTCTCATCATTTTGAAATATGTCCATGATTGGTAGGCCTTGTTGATACCAATCAATTAGTTGTGGGTAGACTAAGGAGATACCATCATCAATATGGGTGAATTGTGGGGAAGAGACGAAAAGCATGTAGATGGATTTAGAGATATTGAAAATGAAGTTGTCATCCAATTCCCAATTGGATTCTATCCAATATTCTCCTTCACTTGATTCATACTCATTGTCAAAATAAGGGACAAAAGGACTATCATTATTGTTGGTAGTGTCATGTGGCAACTCAGATGAATCCAAATGGTGGTTGTTATTGTCAGATGGTTGGGAAAATATGTTAGGGTTATGGCCAATTAGATTGGAAGATGATTCAGGTTTGTCATTGTTCCTTGGGAAAAAGAGTCTATCCCAATTTTCTTGTTTCTTTGGGATCTTAGGATTGTCATTGTTCTTTGCTGGGTCAATCTTAAACATTTGCCAAAATATTTGTTCAGAGGTAAGTTCTCTAGGTTCAAGGAACAATTCATCAAGACAACAGTTGCTTAGGGATAGTTGGGAGCCAAATTACCATTCATGGGAGTGGGTTTCGATAAGGGATTCCTCAATAGTCTCAACACTTTCTGAAGCATTCACGCTCTCACTTGAAAGTCCATTAGTACCTCGATCATCATTTTTGGGTAGTCCATATCCTAGCCTAGAAATTTTTGGTCTATGGGGAGGCATGATTGGTTCACACCTTCCAGTCTTATTTCTGCTAAGGCCACTAGTTCCATCGTAACCTTTTTCCTTTATCATGTCATAGCCTTTGTCGTATATATGAACTGGTAAGGGAGGCAAGTTTTCCATTTCTTTGTAAATCTATCCTGATATATCTTCAATGTCTTTGTTGTTCTTGTCTCCCCATTTTATGAAAATTTTTATCGGTGGAACCTCAAAAATTTATTTAGGTTCCATTCTGAAACAAGGTCGACCATAGACCTTAAGAGACTTGGGTTTTTTTGTGATGCAATATGCTGTATTTAGTTTGAGTTCTCCATAGCCTAGGTCCTAGATTTTCACATTGGACTCAACCTTAGGAGGAAAGTAGGATGATGGTGTGGCTAAAGATGTGGAAGGAGTGGACGTGGATGAAGAGGTGAGTGTGGAATGGTCAATGAATTTGGAAGAAGATGAACTAGGAGATTCCCAGTTGATGGGCACTTGATGTTATGAAATACCTTGTAGATTGGTGCAATAATGAAAGAGATTGAGGTCTCCATATATGGTGATTTATGTTCCATCAAAAGGAAACTTCAAGAATTGGTGGTAGGTAGATGGAACAACTTTGAGGGTGTGAATCCAAGGTTGACCAAGCAAGATGTTATAAGGAAATTCAAGATCCAGGACTTGGAAAGTTGTGTCTACAATGACTAGCCCAACTCTGATAGGAAGGGTGATAACACCTCGAGAGGAACATTCTTCATCATCATACACCTTTATAACTATTCTCTTTGTTAAATCTACACAAGCATTAGAAAAAACTAGAGCCTTAACCAGTTTTAAGGAGCATATGTTCAGTCCTGCTCCACCATATACTAAAACTCATCTGACCTTATGCTTATGGATGAAAACTTCAATGTGTATGCATCATTATGGTTGGACTTAGGTGACGAATAATCTTGATCTGAAAATGTTACATGATAGGGTGTAGTGAGGTATGCCACCATGGCTTCAAACTAATTTACATCAATGCCTTGAGGAACTGAGGACTCTTGCAAGGTTTTGTCAAATATGGCCTTATGCACAAGAGAAATGCGAAGCAACTTGAGTATGGAAATTTGAGCAGGTGTTTTCTAGTTGGTCGATAAGGTTGAACTGACTCTTAGGTTGCGACTGCTTTGCGGATGAGCTTGATTGTGATTTCTTAGTGGATGGACCAGGTATTGTAATGTTCAACTATCGAGGAGAAGGACCAGATATGGTGATTTTTCTATTTCGAGTAGTGGCATTACATTTGTGTGCTCATTTGACAGTGATGGTATTGACATATTCATCATTAGTTCGAATGTGGTTAATAATAGTTCCTCCTAAATAGTCGAATGCGGTGTGGGTATAGTTGGCACGATTATTATTTGTCTTAGGACCTGACGTTGAGGGATTATTTGAACCATGGTCTTGCAATGGGTTCTTATGAATAGTATGGTTTGCATTTGATGCAAATTGTGGCCCACCCAATTCAATTATGCGATTTTCAATGAGGTCTTGTACAATATTTCTTAGTTTCCAACAAGAGGATGTTTTATGCCCTTTAGCTTGATGGTAATCACAAAAAGCATTGTCATCCCACCATGATGGTTGAAATTTTCCTAGATCATATGGCTTAGGGTCCTCTAGTGTGATTAGACCATTTTGAAGGAGCTTCTTAAGCATGTCTTCTATTGGTTCCCCCAAGGCAATGTACGTACATCTTTTCAGGAATTGCCTTGGCTGACGAGGTTGTCCTTGACTTTGACTATTTTGACTGTTTTGGTTATTTTGAATGACATTGACAGGAGGAGTCGGTGTAGTCATTGGTCTATTTTGTGGCTGAGCTCCTTTAAGGGTAAGTACTAGACTCGTCGTATTTTCCATCTTAGCATCGACAACGCCATCATTAGTAATGTGTTTATTCTTGACCTAGTATTTACTCTTGTCTGAAGATGGGTTTGTGTTTGTGTTCTTAGGTCCATATTTTAATTCTCCTTTAGCAATGAGGGCCTTCTCAAGTTGGACACCCTTTTCAACTAGGTCTGTGAAAGTTGTAGTGTAGTGAACTTGCAATCCATATTTCAATGGTCCTAGGAGAGTCTAAAAAAACATGTTGACCTTTTCTTTCTCAAGTATGTCAATATGGCAATGACTTGCTAGGATTCTCCATCTTTGGAAGAATGGGATAAATGTTTCACCAACATCTTCTTGTGTAAGTGTGCATAAGCTAGTGATGGAGGTGTTTGTGTCATGTTATAGGCATAATTTTTCACAAATCTGTCTGCAAGTTCATCCCATGTTTTTATTCCCTTTAAAGTGGAGAACCATTCAAGTGCGGGTCTTGTAAGACTCTTAGAGAAGAGTCTCATCAAGGAAGTGTGTTCATAGGCAATGTCCATGTAGCTGGTTGTGAATTCTTGAACGTGTTCAATAGGATTTGTCTTGCCCTTATACTTGGCGAAGTTTGGTGCCACATACCCAAGAGGAAATGGTGGCATGTATAGACTCATATCAAAAGGATATGGGCATAGGTCATATGACATGTGTGACTTTTTGTTAGAAATTTGCATAGTCTCTATGGTCTTTTGCAAGTGAGCCAATTGAGCTGTCAAGGCATCAATTATAGGATTGTTTGTTGCATCACACATGGGAGTGATAGGTATCCCATGGGTCCCCATTTTTTGTGAAGAGATGTTGGTGTTTTGTTGTGGGATGTGTTGTTGCAAGATGTATGAGGTGTTTTGATTTGAATGTTGTTGGTATTGAAATTTTTCATTAGGGACATGTTGATGAGTGTGGATATGTGATGCATATGTAGGAATATGCTCTCTAGCCATTTGAGTCAAAATTTGTGGGGTATGTTGACCATGAATATTTTGGTGTCCAAATGAGGTCATATGCTGTGTATTCTGATTGCTTTGTCCAAATTGTTGAAATTGTCCATGGGGAATGTTGGTGTTTTGACCTTGGGAAGTATTAGTATTAAGTTGTGATTACATGGGGACATTTGGTTGTGGTCCTCGAATAAAGATGCATTGTATACTTCCTCCAAAAGGATTGAATGAGGTACCAATGAAAGGATTTGCTGATGATGCACCCATGGTACTAGATGAAGCTCCAAATAGAGGATTTGAAGAACTTTCCCCTATTGATGAGGATCCAAAGGTAGCTCCAACTAATTGTGAGGATGTTGTTGATATTGTTGGCATTGATTGTGACATGGCTTGTGACATAGTTGGTGTTCCTCCAATGGATGTTGCATTGATTGTATTGGAATTGTTTTGATTGGAGGTGTCATTGGAGGTGGAATTAATAGTGCTTGTGGAAATTTGCAAGGTGGCACCAACAAAGGCATTATTTGTATTGTTTTGAGGTTGACTAGTGTTGGATAAATTGTTGGTTGTGTTATCGACATTATGATCGGGTGATGTTGGTCTCAAAGTGTTAATGTCAAAGCCACATGGTAATTTAGCCCCTTGGTCTAATAGCACGGCAAGATATCTTTGAGGGTCATGTAAGACTAAATCTTCTACGAAGGAATCTACGTCAGGATTTTGTGATGTAGTTTCTAAGTCTTTTGCATATACGTGTCCATGTTGGTCTCTTTGTATGAATGGTTCAAAGGGGTTTTATGATGAAGATGGCATGTTAATTTTGCTGAAAGGATTGATAAAAGATGTATCTTGGTTCATGTTTTGATTCATGTCATTGGAAAATATGTAAGTGTTTTTGTTGTCTTGTCCAAAGTTATCCATTTGTCTTCTTTTTCTTTGAAGCCTAGTCTCAACCATATAAGGAGTTTCTCAAATTGGGAAGAGGATAGAAAATGACAACTAGATGATGACACTATGTTTTTTGGATTTTTGACAATAAGGGATGCAAGTGCAAACTATGTTTTTTGGATTTTTGGAGATAAGATATGACAATGCTGTCTAAAGGAAATGACAAATGCCAAAGGATAATGAGGACTATGTTTTTGGATATTTGGAATAGGGTATGACAATGTGACAATGTTTTCTAGAGGAGGTGACAAATGCAAAAGGTATGGCACTATTTTTTTTGGATTTTTGGAATAAGATATGCAAAATGAGGACAAGGTATCCAAATATCTAAGTGATTTGGAGGAAGGTTACTCAACCACCATAAGCTTAATCTATATCTCTATTTTGGGTCATCAATGGAATTACTAATGTGATTATAGGACAAGGTGACAAATTGACAAAATGAGGTTACCTAACTAGACTTTTGAGTTGGAAAGTCTCACAAAAGGGACAAAGACTAAAGGAAATTATGATGACCAAGTCCAATGACAACCTTCTCTTGAAGGTAGTGATTTTGCAAAGTATGGTAAGGCTTCCTAAGCCAAAGTTTGCAAATGAAATGAGAACCTAAGGATTGGTTTATGACTGAAATGAAGATGATGGACCCTAAAGGATGCAACTAAAATTTTGCAAAGTTAAGCCTATGGGGAAAATGCAAGCTAAAGGTGCAAATGATGGAAGATTTGAGTAATTTCTTTTTGGTTTTTGATAGAGGCTACTGGAAAAAGATGTTTGATGACAGATTGGATAAGTTTGGTCTCAGGTTTTGGTCTGTAATAGTGTTTTAATTTTTGCTAGGAAAATGCATCGTTCCAGGTTGTGAATGCGGTTTAGTTTGGCAGATGCATTGCAGTTTCAACAAATGTAGTTTTACAGAAGGAAAATGTGACTCAAAAAAGAAATTGTGACTTTCAGTTAAGCAAATGTGATTTAGACTAGGTAGATGCATCGCCAAAAATAGAAAATGCAATTTAGCAGAGCGATTGCGTCACATAAAATGGAAAACGTGGCTCAGAAAGGCGGATGCATCGCAACAAATGCATTGCAGCAGAATAAAAGTTTGTTTGCAATTTTGGACAAGATTTTGAAATGGTCTCAAGTTGAATGTTTGTTTCTAGATTTGTGAAAGGGTGTTTGTTTGTTTGAATGTTTCAGAAAACACTTGACAAATACAATATTTTGTCTTAATCATGCACAAAGAAAATCAGTACAACCCTAGGTTAGGGAAGGACTATATTTGCTAGATTCAATGTGGGTTTCCCCAACCACACTTATTCTTAGCGGATGAATCCAGAAGCTTGGACACACAGGTTGCCCCTTACATTGCACTCACTTCTTAGGTCAACCAAGCTTCCAACCCCCATAAAACTCCCATGATAGGTTGAACATCTCTACTAAGAACTGCAAGAATGTGGATGCCTTCACAATGACCATTGTTGCACTAGCAAATAGAAGGGATTTTGGCCACTACATAAAGGGTTTTAGTGAATACTTGGGGACACGACACCTCGTGAGCGTATAGTAAGCCCCTTAAGGATTTAACCAATCTACTAGGGGCTCTTATACCTTTAAAAGAAAAAGGTAGGTACCCATTTTTGAAAGGCACTACACGGCTAAGGCCTACATATTGTGAGGACTTGATGATTTAGACTCATCCTTTTATATACCAGCCTGAGAAAAAAACCAGTTGGAGTCATTCCCTCTTTCGAGGCAGGCCCCTCTAAGGTTCAAAACATAAAATAGATGGGTCTTGTTTTTTGATCACCTAGTTTGCACAAGGTGAGAGCATAATCACCTACCACCTTCAAGCACAATCAAGCAAAGTTTTTTGAACTTTGTAATTAAATCTAAGTGAGGCAAGAAAGTGTTCTTTTTAGAGCACCAATGGAAGTGTTTTCTAATCTAAAAAAGAACAAACATAAGAGGTTTTCAAAAACAAAAATCCTTGGACAATTGAACCTACAAAAGCACTTGTTAGTAGTCTCAAAAAGATGCCTTGAATCCATGAAAATTCAAAGCCACATGCTGCAACAACCCATTAGTAACCACAAAAACCTCTAAACTAATAGATTGCAAAGAGAAATTAGGAAAATTTTGGAAAATATTGAAAGAAAAATTTTACTAGCCAAATGAGTTGCAACAGAGCAAATGCGTCACTCTGCAAGTTAGATGTGTCTCAGGTCTTTATGTTAGGGTATGTCAGCCGAATGCATTAGTATGCAGAATAGATGCATCATAATATTCAAATGCGTCATTCTGGATGTTAACTGCATCATAGAATTGGTGAATGCGTCTTTGCAGATATCAGATGTAGCTTGGATTTGCAGATGCGCTGCTCTATTTGCTAAATGCGTCGTGACATAGCAATTGCAACTCTGGAAATTATGAATGCATCGTTCTGTACCTGTAGCTGCAAAACAAAAAAAAAGTTGCATGGGAAAAATAAAAAGTTATGATTTTGGCGTTGGGTACACCAATGTAACTATGGGAAATTCTTAGGTTAGCAGATTAGTAGCTAAATAAATCAAAACCCAAAGTAATAATGAAGCACAAAAGAGGAAATAACATGAAAACAAGAAAGATATCACCTTAAGTCTTCAATCCTCCATGATTGAACTCCATTACACCTTCTCTATTTGCTGAAATATGAAGTTTTCCCTTAGATTTTTAGTGAGAAATCTATGACTATGCCAAGACCAAAGCAAAATGTTGAAGGATTTAATATGAAATGTAATACTATGCTACTATGCAACTAGTAAGCAACTATGAACTATGACTAAAATATGCCAAAATGCCAAAATGCTAAGATGCCAAGAGTGCCTAAGACAAGATTGCATGAAATGTAGATAGCATGAGGTGACAAGATTGCAAGATGTCATGAGATATGCAAATGAGACCAAAATTGCCATTTTATAGAAAATGCAATTTTGAATGAATGGCCAAGATTGAAGATTGACAAGTGCCCTAGAATTAATGGACAAGATTCAATATGAAAACCCACAATTAGGGTTAGGGCAACATTAGGTCAAATTTGAAATGAGTGGACAAGATTCAATTTGAGAAAATCAAATCAAGGGTTGACAATTCATGTAACAAGGAGATAAGATTGGCACAAAAAAAGAGGTGGTTGGAAAATTAAATAATATTAGAAATTACTTAATTTTTGGAGGAAAAAGACCATTTTGAATTAAAAATTAATTTAATTCAAAAGGTGGGGTCATGTGACAGTAAATAATTAATTTGAATTATTTACTAAAAGAGGGAAACTAGAAAGTGGGACTAATTTTATTTAAAATGAGGGAGATGTCAAGGTGGCAATGATTAAATAAATTAAATACATTTATTTAATTATAAGAAGACTTTTAAAAATTAATGACGTATTTAAATAAATAAATAAAATTTATCTATTTAAATAATGAGGAGGAATTAATGGACAAAGATAATTAAATAAATTAAGAAATTTATTTAATTATAGAGAGACATTAGACAATTAGTAACGTATTTAAATAAATAAATTTTTATTTATTTATTTAAATAATCAAGAGGAATAAAGACATGAATTAACTAAATAACTATAAATTATTTAATTAATAGTCGAAAGTGGACCAATGACATAATTAAAATATCTTAATTATGCTAGGAAGAAAATGGCGAGATTAGAGCTTGCAGGCCAAGGTCATTTTTATGTGTCTACATAAGTCATGTTTGTCTTTGTCTAAATTCACTGAGGACAATGAGAAAAAGGCTAAGGATCATGAAAAACAGTTAGCTTCATTTTTTGATGCCTTTGATCCTTTAACTGTTTTTGTTGGAAAACAAGAAGGTCATGTTATATCCCTACTTGACAAGATAAAGAGTTTGAAGCATAATAATGATAGAATTGTGGAAAGAGCATGTGAACTTAGAGGCCTAATTGGTCCGAAGATGGAAAAAATGTTGAATGCTTTGAAGGAAGCACAAGAAGCTTTGGCGGTCAGTGATCCAGTGAACCTTGAGTCTGCAGAGATGCAATCTTATCTATTTTGTGGTCACATGACTATCTTGGAGAGTTTCAAGAAGGGTTGGGACACATGTTTGAACCTGTTGAAGACCAATTTTGTAGATATTTTCAAGTTTGTGTAAGTTGTAGAGACAAGTTTGTACATATGCAATTTGAAGTTTTTGTTTGATCTTTAGTATGCAAATTCCTGCCTTTGCCATTGATGTCACATGGGGAGAGTAGAATAGTGAAAAATGTATATTCATCTTAGCGGGAGTTGTAATTTTGAGCTGTGACTAAAGATCTTTTTGAAGTTTTGAAGTTGGTAGTGTATTCATGTTGGTACTGATCTGACACTTAGTCATTTTTCACTAAGTGTTGCCATCAATTCCAAAGGGGGAGATTGTTGGCAAGAGAACTGCAAATGCTTTCTGGTGTTGTCATTGATGGCAACCTTTGTCAGTAATTTGATCCACATGTCAGCATTTGATCTCACCGGTAGATAGATTGAAGACAATCAAGCTAGAACAAAGTATCCAATAGATTTGTGTTCATCAATTCATATGCAAATTTTTTGTTATCTTTTTGAGTTGTGGATCTCAAGGAAGGTTGTTTGGTATATGATCTACATTATCTATGAATCTCAGTGCCTCGTATCAATCCATGTGCAAGTTAGAAGATCTGGTTGATTAATTTTTTGTTTATCAGCGCAAGAAGGCCAACTTGGTGAATGAAGCATGTTGTGGTCTTTGAGGAGTAATTGTTTAAGTGTTTTTGTGTTCGATCATTTTGATTTGGGTCCTCATTATGTTGGAGCCAAATTTGGTGGGTGCGCATTGAAAATTAATTATGATTTGAGCTGATATTTGTAAATATTTTTATGTTTTATTGAAGTTGACATGTAGCGATTAAATCCTTAGTAGCGGATATATATAAGTGATTGGTTATATCATTTTGATGTATTTACAAAGTGTGTGTGAGTGTGTGTTGCAAATATCAGAAGGACTGAAGAGCAATTAAGCAAATTTTCACTTGTGCATTAAGGATTTTGTGATGCGAGTTAAAGCATAACAGAGCAGAAGAGCATAATCAATCATAAGGTCAATAATTTGATTGATGAGCCCAACCAGAACTGTAATCAGGCATTTGTAGATGATACTTTCTCAGTTCAAACCTTTGGATCTAATCCAAATCTTTTATAAGGTAGCAATCCTTTCTATTTTTGAGCAGTGAGCTCAAGGTAGTGTGCCTGCATGCAAGTGCATTCCCATTTTGTAAACATCCTTTTGAGTATACTTAGATAATATTGTGGATTGACCTCCACCATGGTTTTTCCCCTAAAAGGGTTTCCACATAAAAAAATCCTTGTGTTATGGTGTTGTGTTTGTTTGTTTTATGTTCATGCATCTTTCTCTTGGTTGAATGTTATAAGTGATTTGAAGATCAGATTAATAAAGTTAATAATTGCAAAAAACTGATTCACCCCCCTCTTAGTGTTCCTTGATTCCAACAACTATCTTGTGTTATCTTTAAAAAATACATGGGAACATCCTCCCAAGCTTGGTAGGGCTCAAAGTGAAAAAGAGGCTTACCAACCTCTTATTTGTTAACCTTTTCTAAACCTTGATTTGAGATTTTTTTTCTTTATCTAGACTAGTTTGGTCCCTATGTTTGGACATCATGGTAAATGCCTTAGAATTTAGGTTTATACAAAAAAGAACCCCCCAAAATAAGGGGACACATGGGCTCCAATAATACTCCACCTACACATTTCAAACAATAAATGTACTCCATACTTTCCTATGTGCATCAACATAGGCAAGGTAAGGTGGATTGGAGTGTAGAGTACACTTTTCTTACACAATGCCCTTGGAATGAGAGACATATAGCTAACTACCAATTATATTCTCCTATATTACATATTAATTTATAACATGTTCTTCCAAAGGAGTTAAGTGGATACAAAACTCACCAAACACTCAAAATAACTAGCTAAAATATATTTGTCCCTTAAGTTTTTGCACAAATGGACTATTTTTTAAAAATAATAAATAAAAAATGGGTTAGATATCATCATATTGTTAAATTAAACATAGAGTGAGTACATAAAACAATGTTACAATTAGTAAGATACCGTGTATTCACAATTAATCAAATATTCTTAGCAAGAATCCTACCTTCAACAAGGTTAGCACCACCATCACTTAGATTCATTTGAGTTTCAACGATCGCTTATTTGCATAATTCATCCTAAAGATACATTTGGTTGTAACCCCACTCATAAACAATTATATTATCAATGAATGTAACCATATTGATATAGTTTTAATAGTTGAATAAAAAACCATATTATTGTAATTTTTCATCCAAATTAATCCCACTATTACATATTAGATCACTTTATCCAAAATTAATTCAATAATTCATAATTCACTAATTAAACTGTACCAATTTTTGCTACAGCTCAATTGGTGGAGCTGTGATTAAACACTGTTATATCTTAAGTGGAAAATACAGTTATTTCTGCACATGCTAAGTGTTGATTGCATCTTAATTATCATTTTGTAAGTGACAGTTATGCATTGAAATGAGGAAGCAGAGTTTCAAGAGATAGCTTTTCAGTGTTTCACAATCAAATGAAGTACAAGATTGAGCATATAAACAACAAAGCATTTCATTTTCTTTCTTTTATTTCATAAAGTGATTCATATTTACATAATTTCATTTGATTGTGAGAATTCATATGATAGTACAAAATTGCATTGAGATGCATTTTTATTTTCAAAATGAAAAGAAGAAAGATTGAAATCAAATATCCACACAAGCCATGGATGTGACTATTACAGTGCATCATAAGAATCACACTACACTATGGAAGATGCATAAAAGGAAAAGTCACATAAGTATAAACATAATCATCATTGCATGTGTTGATGACTGTCGCAAAAGTAGTGCACCATTTGTCTTCTTCGAGCTCTGTTGACCTGTAGGAAGGAAAAGAGAGATGTTAGAAGCTCCGAAAATGAATATTCCTACATGAACCATCAACAATAATGTAGTATGCTACTGATCATAAACTAAAACAACCAAGAGAAGTGCAGAAACATGAGCTGAAAAAGAGATACATCAACATCATCATATATTGTCATTGTTTTATGTTAACATTATTTGTTTCTTTGTGCAGGTATAGGGAAAATCATGAAGCTGATTATCATTTGAAGACCAAGTATGTGGAGGAAAATGGGCTCCCACAAGGGTAGAGCTTGGCATGCTGCTCCACATATGTTAAAGTATTTATATTGTGCAACTGAAAGAGTAAAAGAGAGTTCATCCGTCAAGCCATCAAACCAACGGTCCACTCATAACAAATAGAGGGTGCTTTCTAAAGGCTACAGGTGGACAGTTAATTTAATTGAGCTCAATTGATTCAACTGATTGCAAATCTCAACATTGCTGCCATAGTATTTTGTTCATCATGTTCATGATATTGTGCAAGGTTCAACAATGTCCTTTCTCACAATTGAGGATAGTGAATAGGCATACATAATGCCTCAATGAAGAGAAATGTTACAGATTTTCATTACAAAGGAGAGCAAGTGCATGGAACAGTTTTGTTAAATGGAGCATACAAATGCATGAAGAGTGCCAGGTAGGAGAGCATACTTTTAAAGGGCAGTCAAGCATGGAGACATGTGAAGGAGTTTCAAATTTCCATCAAAATAAGGTGACAAGATCAATTCAGTGATTGCTATATTTGTTAAAGGAAGGTGAATAATTCATTAAACAACCAGTTTCATTATGGCCAAGAGTGCAAATGTTGCATTAAGTAAGTTTAGTGCATCACTGTTTTGAAAAGTAAACAAACAGAATACACTGTTTTGGATATTTGTGTTGTCCTATCATTCAACTGTTTAGTCATTCAAGTATGCCTTTCAAAGATAGATTACACAAGAATTGCAATGTGAAAGGTTACTTCCAGAATAAGCAGAGTTTGCAGAAAAAATGGTTTGAGTGAGGGTTTGGAATGCATTCTTGAAGATTGTGACTAAATAAGAAATTAGAGCAAAGGAATAATATTCAAATTTAAATCAAAGGATTTTTGTGTGCAAGGAAAAACAACATTATAATGGTAATTGAAAATGTAAACATAAGATACCTAAAGGTTCAGTATATTTAAAGTACAAGATGGTATGTAAAAAATCAAATCTAAGACAAGTTTTTCCAGAATCTCATGAACCCGTGTGAGGGATTTCAACAATGATACAAAAGAAATGCATTTTCTTTACAAACAATAGATACCCATATGGTGAAAATTGAAGAGTTCGAATGCCAAAAGAAGCCATGATGGGTCGAGCCCAAATTTTGCATAAATAATTAAATATACAGATTCCTGTTTGAATTTTGAATACCCACATTAGGGTTTCAAATTTAAAGACAAGATTTTCCATTTTTTTGACATACCCATGTGAGGGTTTTTATAAAAACAACAAAAAGTAAGAGAAATCATGGAGGTCATGCTTGAAAGATTTAGGAATGAGTATGATTTCTACAAAACAGTGAATGCCCATGTCAAATTTTGTCTCAGGAAATACAACAGGAATAAATATTCATGGGTCGAGCTCTAAGTGCGTTCAAAGCTCATAATAAGTATGTACACCGGCCGGCTTGGAGCCCCTAACTCTCTTTGAAATCAAGGAGCTAACTCTTGTTTGACATTAGGATAAGTGCGGCTAAAGCTCAGGCGTCTAGTGCATGGTCGAGCTCACTCATAGTGGCCAGCAACGATGAAGGAACACATAAATGATAGAAACAAAGCAAGGAAAATGGAGTAAAGTCAGGTAAATACACGTATATGGCCGTGACCTTATGGCCAAAATATGTGAAAAGATACAACAATAAAGCCCGCAAGAAGCTTGCAAATATGCTTACCATCAAAAACTTGTGAGGATTTCATAAAAACAACAATAGTGGAGGCTTCAAATGGTGGATTTTCCAGCTAAAACCCTCGCATGGTGGTGGCGGTATCTCTTCCCAAGCAGAGCTCTCCAAAAGTTACAAGGATGAAATGATGTGTTTTAGGGTTTTCATTTTGGTTTTGTTCTATTCCCAACCCTAAGTCGACTTAGGGGTATTTTTCGCCTTACGTTTTTCAAAATATCAAAATCTGAAGCTTAATACCATGAGGGGCCGAATTCTGACATGCCCTAGGTCGACTTTGTTCAAGTCTTCATTTATTTTCATATGCCTAGGTTGAGCCTTGTAAAATGGTGGTGCTTTTTCCTAAGTCCTTAGGTTCCTTTGATAAATTTTTGGCAATGTAAGGGGTTGTGAACTTAGAAATTTGTGATTAATGGTGCCTTGGTAAGGAGTGGATAGTGATAGATATATTTGATTTTAATTGATTTTGTGAGAAATCAATCAAAGAAAATCATTGCACTTATGACTTAGGATTTATCTTGCAATTAGGATCTTGATCTCAAAAGATTTAAAATCTTTAATTGCAAAAATAGGTCAGTTGTGAAGATTGTGAAATCTGCATATTATGTAAAGCAATAAAGCATATTGTTTTATCTCTTTGTATTTTTAGTAGATTGGGGTTGAGATTTTTTCTTGGGTTGGATTTGAGTTGTCTGCTGGATGGAGTTTGCTTTAAGCTGCTTATATGTCATTGCTTTTTATGAGACTTTTCTTTTGCAGCTAGAATTTCATGTTTTCAGAGTTGTAAACTCATTTGTATTAGTAGATTCAATGCCTTCTTTGTCTCAATCTTCATTTGTTATAATTACATGATTGCATGAAACCATGTACCAATGAGATTGTGAGAGCTATTGTAATAGAGGAATTGATGTGAGTGGTAAAATCTGAATTTTTAGAAATAACAGTTAAGCATTAGTTAGTGTTAAATTTCATTTTCAAGCTATCCTTCTATCCCTTTTCCCAGAAATTACTTAGAATAATATTCATCATTCGGAGAACCAACTCACTCTAGAGATTCTCTTTTCGCATAGATCACCCACATTTGAAAAGAGTTTCCATGTTTCAATAGATAGTTTGATTTTTGCAAAATCTGACAAAGGGTGCATATCCGATTGACAACATAAACCTTTTCTACCCAATTACATAGTCATATTTTAAAATATAATAATGTATGTTAATCAATGTGCAATTAGTTGTTATTGTTTCTAGATTTGATGAAAAAACTCTCACATAATCGAATCTAGAAACACCAACAATTAACATTATGGATTATGGAAATCTAATATCATCAATGCATAATTTACAAACCAAAGATTAGAAGATCACACACAACTTTTACAATTAACTGTAACTAATGAGATAGTTAAGAATAAGTTGACTAGAGTCACTAAAGAGATGGGGCCTTATAGAACTATAAAATATCAACCATTGAGAATGGTTCCTTGATCCTAAGAAGGTCCAATTACCTATGACCAATCAAGAATAGTAGTATCCATCTAAATTTAGAAGTTATGGCTCAAGATAAAATTAAAAACATATGATTCAATTATCCAAAAGAGGTTATTTTATATTATAATTAGAAGATATAATCTAATTAATTGATTTGGTCAAAGAAAAATAAAAAGTTATGATAAAGTGATAAGGGGGAGACAAATAATTCCTAGGAGAAGGAAAATAAAATAGGAAAGAATCAATTTTAAAATAAATGTATAGGATAGGGTTATGATGAGAAGAGAGAAATAGGAATAGGCATAAGAGTAGGATAATAAATATATGGGATAGGGTTTGGATGAGAAGGAAGAAATGGGATTATAATAAATGATTCATTTGATATAAATAATCCTATTATAACCTTTATTTATAATTTTATCATGTGAAAGAATAATGATTAGTGAATATTGTGTATGAGAATGAACATTAATAAAACCACAACATTCTTCATAGAAATTTATTGAAACTTCTCTTCTTTATGTTTTATGATTTATATTGGAATAAATAAGGTATGCTACCTAATTGGTTCTCATCTAGGTCCTATTCAAAATTAGTTAATTCGACTTATGGCAGATTTAGTTCATTTAATTTTTGTCTCTTATGTCATATGATTGTGACACTCGACATTTAATCTTATGTTGTCCTATTTTTCATATTATCTATATAAGAAATATTCCTCTTATATATTGTGTTTTTGTTGTATTCATTGTATAATCTAGTATTAATTTCTTTGTACTCTCTAATGGAAGGTTGTTTTTAATTTTGTAAGTGATCTTGGTTGTTTGAATCTATTATGTTACTCTCACATGGTATCAGAGCTTCAAATTTGTAAGCACATTTTTTAATTTGAGAGTGTTTTTGGTAAAATATTTTACTAGGCATATTTTGATGTAAAATGGACTTCACCATTATGCCAAAAAATCCAAAAAACTTATAAATCAATATGAAATTTGATAGGGTTTGACATCAATATTTTTACCATTTATAGATTATCATAAAAAAATTGTATATGATTCATATGGAATGTGTATAGTATGAATCTATATTGTACAACTTGGTTGTAGCACTTGTCAAAAATAATAGCCTACATCAACATTGTTTAGTATTGTCAAAATATCATCTACATCATCTAGGTATAGTTTGTGTTAGCCTTCTCAATGGAAGGTATGATTTTTTTAAAAACTATTTTGTCACATCTTAGTGACACCATTATCCAAAAGGTGAGAATTTATATTCCATAATCTATAGTCACATTATAAAATTGAGGACTGTGGTTTGAAGGGTTGGGTAGGGAAAAATATTTTGTTCTAATGGGGCACAAAGCCCCTAGTCCTTCCTAGGCCAAATGGGATTAATTCGCTACAAGTGGTGCAACAATTACCCAAACTAGTGTTTCACTACCAACACTTTACCCATTGGTAGAATCACTCGTCTTTTAGTCCTTCTACCCATTGGTGACATCATCCAATTGTCACCTACACACTATATGGCTCCATATTTATTTTCCTAAAGCAATGTTTTTTTTGAGAGGCATAATTTTTTCCATGGTATTAATTTTATTTGTTCTTATAGGTGTTGAAATTTTGGTTATGTACACCTCACAATGGTATAGGTATCTTTTCCATATTTTGCTATAAGTGCCTAATATTTTAATTTGAAACCCAAATTTACCTTTTTTTGACAAGATATATCTTGTGCCCATGGTATATGATTTCAATGTCCTTATAGGCATTTGAAAGGTTTTTTTGAGCACTATACATCCATCTAAGATTTTTTCGATTTTCTCTTAGATATCATAACTTTAGTTTTAAGCTATTTTAACTACTTTGGCCCATTTATTGGAGAATTATTGAAATTGGTGGTTTATTTATACTTGGAAGTGTAATGAAATAACTTGCACAATATAATAATATTGATAGGAAATATGTTGCAAAATAAGGTTTATAATAATTGAGAATAAAAAGCCACTTCGAGGGGGATAAACCTCCTAATATATCTAGTAAGAACATAATACTCAACATGATGATATATAACCTACCCATGCATCCTATGTATGCCATACTTATGCCTAGGATATCACCCAAACCAACCTAGATAACACTATATAATCTTTAGACTAACCTAAATAACTAAATAACAATATAATTGTTGGAAGCTTGTTGGTATTTCCATTGATGTCAACCCATAGAATTGGAGTTGTTGGAAGCTGATGTTATCATTAGTGTTGTCTTGATGTGAACTTATTATATGGACCTGGCATGGCCCTTCAATCTTCGCATTAACCCGATATTTCCTCAGCTCGTTGATCTAGTTGATCAACTCTTCTGGGTTCAAACTTCCGGAATAACTGGGGACTTTTGCTCTGGGAAAAACATTTTGTTCTAATGGGGCACAAAGCTCCTAGTCCTTCCTAGGTCAAATGGGATTAATTCGCTACAAGTGGTGCAACCATTACCCAAACTAGTGTTTCACTACCAACACTTTACCCATTGGTAGAATCACTCTAGTCTTCTACCCCTATCCATTTCAAACTAGTGACATCATCCAATTGTCACCTACACACTATATGGCTCCATATTTATTTTCCTAAAGCAATGTTTTTTTTGAGAGGCATAATTTTTTCCATGGTATTAATTTTATTTGTTCTTATAGGTGTTGAAATTTTGGTTATGTACACCTCACAATGGTATAGGTATCTTTTCCATATTTTGCTATAAGTGCCTAATATTTTAATTTGAAACCCAAATTTACCTTTTTTTGACAAGATATATCTTGTGCCCATGGTATATGATTTCAATGTCCTTATAGGCATTTGAAAGGTTTTTTTGAGCACTATACATCCATCTAAGATTTTTTCGATTTTCTCTTAGATATCATAACTTTAGTTTTAAGCTATTTTAACTACTTTGGCCCATTTATTGGAGAATTATTGAAATTGGTGGTTTATTTATACTTGGAAGTGTAATGAAATAACTTGCACAATATAATAATTTGATAGGAAATATGTTGCAAATAATTTATAATAATTGAGAATAAAAAGCCACTTCGAGGGGGAAAACCTCCTAATATATCTAGTAAGAACATAATACTCAACATGATGATAATAACCTACCCTTGCATCCTATGTATGCCATACTTATGCCTAGGATATCACCCAAACCAACCTAGATAACACTATATAATCTTTAGACTAACCTAAATAACTAAATAACAATATAATTGTTGGAAGCTTGTTGGTATTTCCATTGATGTCAACCCATAGAATTGGAGTTGTTGGAAGCTGATGTTATCATTAGTGTTATCATTGATGTCAACTCCTTATATGTAGAAATTATTGGAAGGTTAAGTATAGTTGGGAGATTGTTGGATCTTGCTAGTAATGTTGGATGTGTTGTGGTTTGATGTCAATTTAGTGTCAACCATAGTGTGGAAAGTGTTGGTGTTGTTGGAGAGTGTTGAAGATGTTGTAGATGTGTTAGATAAGTGTTTGTAGTGTTTCTAATGCAGTTAGTTCACTTGGTTTCCAAGTGCTTTTGAGAAAATTTGAATAAAAGTGTGTTCAATGTTGTGCTCCACATTTCTTCATGGTTGAAGATATGCTTGTGCAGTTTGTATGTGATGATCATAGGTGTTCAGAGGTGTTATATTAAGAGTTTTAGGTTCTGGATCATGTAGAAGTGGAAGATGTGTTTGACAGAGTGCCTACCTATGAAGAAGGTTGTTTGGGAGAAATGGAATTGCTCTACATTTCTTCATGTTGAAGTTTCTTGGCTTACAGATATGAGAATATGCTTATATTGTTTGTATCTAATTTCCCTTGAGGTTGGTTAGTTAGTTGTATGTTTGTGCTAGTGTATTTGGTTGCACAAAATGAAAGTGTTCTTCAGTTTTAGGTGGTTGCATCAGTAGTGTTGAATATTTTGATGATGTGGAATGTTCTTGGATGTTGTGGAGAGTTTTTGTGTGGTTTGTGAGATGTTTCCTAATGTGGAGAGGTGTGTATGTTGTCACTTGTTAGTGTTAGTGTAGGTTTGGCTGACTTGGCGTGCTAGTGCTAATTGTGGAGATTGTTTGTTATTTTTGGAAGTGTGGAAAAGCATTTTGGTGAAAATTTGGGTCATATTTAACCCTTGGAATGGTCTTCCTTCACTTCTTTCCACTGCAGAAGTGTTTGGTGCTGACCTATTTGATGTTTGCACATTTGAGGTGCATACATTTCATTAAGGCCAACCTAATTGAGATTGTTTTGGGTCGTGGATGGTATAAATGTAAGTTGAATTGTTGGAGATGTTGATTAGAGTTTGTGTGGTGATATGAGTGTGAGCTTAAACACTTATGACTTCTAGATTTAGTGAGTAGAAGGTGTCTACATTTTAGTATGTTAAGTGAGGTTTTTGTACTTTAGTGGAATTGCACTTTTAGTATAAGTTAGATGCATTATTAGTAGTTCATATTTAGCAGAGAGCCACCCTTTCTTCTATTTTTCTTTCTTTTGGACAATGACTCCTTTTGGCAGTGAGTCCTTGGTAGTGAGCCTAATTGTATTCGATGTTGCATTTCATATATATGTAAGCTAATCCTCACCGTGGTTTTTCCATTCTTGGGTTTTCCATGTAAATATGGTTTTCTTATGTGTTTGGTTGTGTTTTCATTACTATTTCATATGTTTACATTTTTCTAATGCATGATAAGGGTTTGAATGTTAATGAGGGATTGAATGTTTTAATGTACAACTAATTCACCCCCTCTTAGTTGTCCTATGCATCTAAAAATTGGTTTTATATTTGTGGTTCATTGGAATAATCTTAACCACTTGAGGTAGATCTAGATGGCACACAAGAAAGGTGTCAAAGCCCCTATGTTTGATGGAACAAATTATGCCTACTAGAAATCTAGGATGGAGTCCTTTTTTGGTCTCTCTTAGATTTGGAGTCTGGAAATATGTTGAAAAAGGATATGCCTTGCCTGATAATGGTCTAGAAAGTGATGATGAGATCAAGGATTATAAAAATAGTGGCAAAGCAAGAAATGCTATCTTGAGTGGTCTTTTTGATTTTGAACTTGAAAAGGCACAAGTTTGAGATCTCCTAAAGATGTCTCGATAAAGTTGGAAAGCATTTATGAAGGAGATGACAAGGTCAAACAAGCAAAGATGCATAACTAAAAAGAAAAATTTGAAACCCTAAGGATGTCTAAAGATGAATATTTTACTACCTACATGCTTAGAGTTGATGAATTTGTCAATGCCATCAATGGTCTTGGTTGAAAACTAGAGGAAATAAAAGTTGTGAAAAAGGTATTAAGAAATATTCCTAAATATTATAGTTCTAAAGCATTTGCTATTGAGGAAGCTTAGAATTTAGATAATTATTCTAGAGATCAGATGTTTGATGCTTTAACTACTTTTGAAATGAGATATTTTGGTAAAGATTCTACAAGTAAAGAGATTTACTTTAAAGTTTGCAAAGTAGAGAAGGATGATGAATTAGATCTGAATGATCTTGACAAGGTGGAAGAAAACTTTTTAAGGAGATTGAAAAAGGGAACTGTTAAATACAAAGGTAAGTTACCCTTCAAATGTTTCAATTTTGGAAATATAGGTCATTATGCTTCTAAATTCCCAATCAAAGTTACACATGACAAAAAAAAGGATCATAAAGGTAAATATGTCAAGAAGAGTTATTATGTTGAAAAAGAAAATGGTGTATCTAATGAAAAAGAGTGTGACTATCCTGGTGAAGATAGTGCTGAATGCTTGTTCATGAATTTAAATTATGGAACTAATTATACTAATCTTGAAAGATGTGTGGAGAAAAGTGCTCCAAAAATAGGTCATAAGGTTGAAGGGACTATGGTGACTACTTTTCCTACAAGAAAGGAGAGGAATTTTTGGATTATTGATAGTGGATGCTCAAATCATATGACAGGTGATAAGAGTAATTTGGTTAAACTTTAGAGGTATGATGGTGGTCTTGTTAAATTTGGTGATGATACATTTGCTAATATTTGTGGAAAAGGTTCAATTAGTTTTGATGGCAAGCATAAAATAGATGATGTTCTTTATGTCAAGGGTCTTGGTATAATCTTCTAAGTGTAGGAAAAATGTTTAGTAGAGGATATAATCTTGTGTTTCAGGATGATGGTTGTGAAATTAGAAAAGGGATCTCCAATAATTTGGTTGTTTCTAGAACAATAACAGAAGCTAATGTTAATTAGCTCAAAGATGGTGGTGTTAAGTGCTTTATGTCTCAAATCAATGAAAGTTGGATATGGCATAGAAGGATGGGTCAAATCAATTTTGATAGCCTAGTGAAGATCATTTCTATTGATGTTGTGAGAGATTTTCCAAGGATTACAAATATTATTAATGCAATATGCCAAGAGTGTCAGTTTGGAAAGCAAACTGAGAAGAGGTTCAAGAAAAAAAAAATTCTACCATAGGTCCTTTGGAGTCGGTACATACAGACTGTGTGGACCTACCAGAATAAGAATCTCACATGGTGATAGGTATTTCATGTTATTGATTGATGATTATTCTATAATGACTTGGGTGACATTCCTCAATGAAAAATTAGAAGCTCTAGATAAGTTAAAAGCATTTAAGTCTATGGTTGAGAATGAAATGGATGTGAAAATAAAATTCTTAAGGTCTGATAGATGTGGTGAGTTAACCTCCAATGAGTTTAACAACTTATGTGAAGATCATGGGATAAAACTGCATTTATCAGCTCCTAGGATTCCTAAGTAGAATAGAGTTGTGGAAAGGAAGAATAGAACATTTCAAAAATTAGCTAGGACTATGATGAAGAAATCAAATCTATTAGATATCTATTGGAGAGAAGAAATTCATACTGCAATCTACATTCTTAATAGAGGTCAAGAAAGAGTGAAAAGTTCAAACACTCCCTATGAATTATGGTATGGTAAACCTCCTACTATGAAATATTTCAAAGTTTTTGGAAGAAAATTTTATATTAGAAGAGATGAAAAAAACTAGGAAAGTTTGATGCAAGATCTGATGAAGGAATCTTCCTTGGATACTCTACAAGAAGTAAAGCTTATTGGTGTTACAACAAAAGGTTGAAGAAGATTGTTGAAAGTGCAAGTGTTAAGGTGGATGAAGAACCACCATAGAGTTCAAAACTAATAGAAGGATATGAATATAATGAATCCCCTTGCAGTGAAGAATAAAAGTACGAAGAGAAGGAAAAATATATTACAGTTGAAAAGGAAGAATCTCCGAAAAAGATCCCAAATACTCCTAAGTATGTGTAGAAGAATCACTTCAAAGATCAAATCATTGGAGATAAAAGAAAAGGTGTGCTAACAAGAAGAAAAGTTTCTATGATAGAGGAATAGGTAAACTTTTGTTTACTTTCATAGGTAGAACCTAAAACTATAACTAAGGCATGCAAAGATGAGAATTGGATCAAAACTATGAAAGAAGAGTTAGAGAAGATTGAGAAGAATCTGACTTGGGAATTGGTCTTAAGGCATATAAATAAGAATGTAATAGGAAAAAAATGGGTTTTTAGGAACAAGTTGAATGAGGGTGGAAAATTTGTTAGAAATAAGGCTAGACTTGTGTGGAAGGGCTACTAACAAGTGGAAGGGATATATTTTGAGGATACATTTGCTCTGGTGGTAAGAATGGAAGCTATTAGGATGTTTCTTTCTTTTGCAACACATAAAAATTTCAAAGTATATCAGATGGATGTGAAATATACATTCTTTAATGGTGAATTGGAAGAAGAGGTGTACATTGAATGACCGAAAGATTTTCACTTATCAGATGATGCTGATATGGTCTACAGATTGAAGAAAGCATTGTATAGACTCAAACAAACTCCTAGAGCTTGGTATGCAAGATTGGATAAGTACTTGTTGAAGCAAGGATTTAGGAAAGGTACTACAGATAGTAATTTGTACTTCAAATTTAAAGGAGAATAAATCTTGATTGTGGTGGTATATGTTGATGACATAATATTTAGAGGAAATGAAGGCATGTGCAAGAGTTTTATAGAGGAGATGCAAAAATAATTTGAGATGTTAATGCGGGGAGATGAATTTCTTCCTTGGGCTACAAATTAGTCAATTAGAGAAAGGTATTTTCATTTCACAGTCAAAAGACATCAAATAAGTGTTGAAGTTTGGAATAGAGGATTCTAAATTGCTATGTACTCGTATGGTTACTAATTGTAAGTTGAGAAAGAATGATGAATCTTTTAAGATAGATGAAAGCAAGTATAGACCAATGATTGGTGGAATATTATACCTAACTGCTACTAGATCGAATATCATGCATTTAGTTTGTCTTGTGGAAAGATTTCAAGAAGATCCCAAAGAATCTCATGTTGCAATAGTGAAGAGGATATTAAGATACTTGAAGGGCACTCTAGACTATGGTTTGTGGTATCCTAAGGATATTGATTTCTCCTTGAGTCCATATATAGATGCATATTGGGTTGGTTGTACATATAACAAAAGAAGTACAAGTGGTGGTTCTTTCTTTATTGGAATTAGGTTGGTTTCATGGTTGAGTAAGAAGTAGGATTCAATGTCATTATCTACTAGAAAAGAAAAATACATTGTAGCAACATCATGTTGTACACAAGTGTTGTGGATGAAGTAAACAATGAAGGGTATCATAGTATCATATGATGGACCTATTTTTATATTATGTAACAATACAAGTGCAATCAATATTTCAAAGAACCTAGTAATGCATTCAAAAACAAAACATATCTCAATTTGGTATCATTTTCTTAGAGAGAAGGTTGCAGGGAATGAAGTGAAGTTGGAGTATGTGCCTACAAAGGATTTGGTTGTAGATATTTTCACTAAGGCTCTTCCAAAAGATACTTTTATTATCTCTGATAGAAGTTAATGGATAATGCCCCTCTTTTTAACTAGATGCATAAGATTATGCATCAGTATAGTGGAGAAATCAATATTCATTCTTTGTTCTAGACTAATCAAGGATAGCTCTTAGGGGGAGTGGGAAGTGATTGTTGATTGATGCATTGAGATGGAGCATATTTTGTGCTCTAAGGGGTAGAGTACAAAAAAGTGAGATTAGTGGAGAGAAAGCAGTTGCTTGTTGGTATTGCAAGTGTTGTCTAAAGTGGTGTATGAAAATGTCAAAAGGGAAAAATAAAAAGAAAATTTCTATGTAGATGATGTGTGAAAAGTGTAAGTGTTTCTCTTTGAGTGTTGTCAAAGGGGGAGAGAAAAAAATTTCAATGTAGGAAAGAGAGTTGGATGAGTTTATGGACCTTTTTCATTAATGTCAAATGGGGAGAGAGTTGGTTGAAAAACCATAGTTCAAAAGATTATTGCAGGAGAGAGTTAGAGTGGTTGAAAAACCATAGTGTAGGAAAATGATTTTGGAAGACATAGGGGGAGAGAGTGTAGAGTAAGAGATTCCCTAGTCAGGGGGAGTGTTGTTGGTTGCTTTTGTTGTTGATGGTTTTTTAGAGAGTTGGTGTTTCCATCAATCACAAAGGGGGAGATTGTTGGAAACTTGTTATTGTTTTCATTGATGTCAACCCCTAGCATTGGAGGTTTTGGAAGTTGTTTTCATTAGTGTTGTCATTGATGTCAACTTCTTGTATGTAGAGATTGTTGAAATATTGAGTATAGTTGGGAGATTGTTGGAGCTTGTTGGTAATGTTGGATGTGTCATGGTTTTATGTCATATTGATGTCAACCCTTTTGTGGAAAATGTTTGTGTTGTTGGAGAGTGTTGTAGATGTTGTAGATGTGTTGGAGAAGTCTTTATAGTGTTGCTAATGCAGTTGGTTCACTTGGTTTCCAAGTGATTTTGAGAAAAAAATGAATAAAAATGTGTTCAGTGTTGTGCTCCACATTTCTTAATGGTTGAAGATATGCTTGTGTAGTTTGTATGTGATGATCATAGGTGATCATTGGAGTTATATCCAGTGTTTCAGGTTCTAGATCATGCATAAGTGGAAGATGTGTTTGACAAAGTGTCTGCCTATGAAGAAGGTTGTTTGGGAGAAATGGAATTACTTTGCATTTCTCCACGTTGAATTTTCTTGGCTTATGGATCCAAAACATGCTTATATTGTCTATATCTACTTTCCCTTGAGGTTTCAAATGTTGAGGTGTTCTGCAAGGTTGGTTAGTGAGTTGTGTGTATTTTCTAGTGTATTTGGTTACACAAAATGAAAGTGTATTTTAGATTTAGGTGGTTGTGCCAGTAGTTTTGAATATTTTGATGATGTGGAATATTCTTGGATGTTGTGGAGAGTTGCTATGCAGTCTGTGAGATGTTTTTGGACCTGGAGGTGTGTGTATGTTGTTGCTTGTTAGTGTTAGTGTAGGTTTGGTCAACCTAGTGTGCTAGCACTAATTATGGATACTATTTGTTGTTTGTGGAAGTGTGGTGAAGTGTTTTGATGTAGATTTTGGTCCTAGTTAACCATTGGTGTGATTTTCCTTCACTTATTTCCATTGTAGAAGTGTTTGGTGCCAACCTATTTGATGTTGCATGTTTGAGGTGCATACATTTCATTAAGGCTGACCTAATTGAGATTATTTTAGGTTATGAATGGTATAAATGTATGGTGAATAGTTGGAGATGTTGAGTAGAGTGTGTGTGGTGTGAAAGATGCAAATTTGATCATGTGTGGTAATTTGAGTGTGAGCTTTGTTAAAAGGCACAAGACAATTGAGAGGGGGGTGAATCAGTTGTCACCAAATTTAAACATAAAACTCCTAATACTTATCAACTTCACAACCACACTATTTTGTTATTAAGTATGAACATGAAATGCAGATAACAGAAAGTAAAATCAACACAATGAACACCTGATTTTATGTGGAAAACCAATAAGGGAAAAACCATGATGAGGATTAACTCATAATATAAATTAGTTCCAAAACTGAATATATAAGGCTCACTGCCCAGAATAAGACTCACTATTCAGATACAAAAGCTCATTGCTTACACAAGGAGGTTCACTTCCTACAAATGGATTACAAAACAAAATTGGCTTCACAGCCAAAATGAATTGATGAAAATGCACCTAACAAGTGTTGATACAGTTCCAATGATGCTCAATAGACTGACTTAACACATTTCATCATTTTTAAACTTCTTCACATTTGCATCAATGTCATTCCTCGCTCTCTCTTTTTTTCTCATCTCAATCTTAAAAATTGTCCAACATATATACTCGATCCATCCACAAGCATTAATTAGGCTAGCCTAATTAGATGCAATCCTTGTTTACCAAAATCACCAATTGTCGACTTCAAGCATTCACAAAATCTTTCCAAATAATAAATCAAAATGTGTAGCACACTTTATCATGTCGACATAGACCTAAGATAGGTTACACATATATCCGTACAAAAATTAATTCACCACATCACCAATTATCCATGAAGTCGGCTAGAGATAGGCTTAATAGAAAAACATAACGATATTGATACACCATATGAGCACTAGAGCATGATATATTCTGAACGTGCATGCTTTCAATATCCATAGACTATTTCCCAAAACTACAAGTAGAAAATATCAATTATGGAGGATTACGAGCCAAAATACCAGAGGGTGTAAACTGTATTCTAGTTCAGATACTAGATCCAACACTGACTTAGTCTTGCATTCACAACTTGTATAACACAATGACATCAATGAAAATACAAAAATATATAGTTAGCCATTCTTCTTCATTCTTCCAACAATCTCCCCCTTTGTCATTGATGGCAACATGTGCCAAAATTTTACAAAAACAACAGTCTTTCCCTTTATCATCATTTTCCTTTTTACTCCTTTAAAGGTACTCTTCTCTCCCCCTTTTTCATCAATGGAAAAGGGCCACCAAAAAAATAGGATGTGTACGATATATACAAAGGTGATTCCAACTCCTCATTTCAATCATTCAAGTGAAAATGAAACTTTTTACATGAAAGATTTTCTTGTACCTATCTCTTATGATCATAAGAATCCTTTTCCAAGCAAGCATAGCTGAATTCATTCTTGTACTCATACCATCCAATAAAGACAATTGCGTAAAAGAGGATGTCTGGTCTGAAGGAAAACATTGATGTTCACAATATTCTATCCAACTAGAAGGTTTTAACCATATCTTCTCATTTCCTCTGAGTAATCAACAACTCCAATTGCAATTCACCAACTCTTATTCTTTGTTTTCCATCCTTGTCTTTAAAGAAATTAAATTTTTTTCCAATACTATTCATCTTAGATTATGTGGCTTCAATTTTTCTTCTGAAATTGTCAACAACTACCGGCCATTGGAAACAATACTTGTAGATGTCATATATTTATTTGATGCGTTCTCTTATCTCATTCATATGTTTAGATAACACTTGTTTGGATTTGGTACATCTTCTTTCAACCATAGCCTTGAACTTATGACCTTTGGGTCCTTCCAACAATGTTCTCTCTTCAATAATCTCTACTAGATCATCTGGAAAAGAATTAGCCACATCTAAAACTGAGATACCTCTATTGAGAAAATAATCAACCAGTACATCATCAATTTTAAGCCTCTCAATCGGAGAGCATGCATTCCACATTTCACCAATATTCTTCATTTCACCCTTGTCTAGTATCATCCGTATATCTTCTGGATCAAATGAGTCAGATCTAGACACAAATTCTTCTTCATTCTTCTTTTCTTCTGAGAATTTTTTACACAATTTTTCCTTCTTTTAGATTCTGGAGGGGACTCACCAATGATAACTTCCAACTCTTTCTTATCAGAGGATGATCCCATTTCAAACTGACTAGGTACTAACATATTGGAGCACAAATTCATCTTTAGGGATGAAAAATAGGTTTTGCAAACACTTACATTATCCACTAATGATTCCAAACATTTGTAAACTTGTTTTGCAACAAGAATACCAGATTCCCATTCAACATTCTCTCTTCTTGGTAGCGAGCTCAAAATGTAAAATGTCAAACATATAAGAAAAGATCCAAACCAAAAAGGATAGCCATCAATCAATGAAATTCGGGCATTCTCAGTTAGGTTTTCTAGTAATAGGCTACACAAATCAAACTACTTGTTTTCCTTAACCATCATGTGTCCAAGATATACAACAATAGCCGAAGTCAAACCTTCATGGTTTCTGAAATAGATTTTATAGGAAAAGTCATATGCAACATACCTTACAGTGGAATCTACAAGAGTGTTTATCAATAGAGTTCGAGGGTCTTTGTCAATTCCAATAAGTTCCTCCACATCTTTGTATTTCATAGTTTTCTTCCCAAGGAGGTCCCCAACACTGCATAAACTAGTAATCACTTTGATCACTTCCTTCCTGATTAGGTAGGGTTTTTCCAACATAATGTTGTCATTCTTGAATCAACTTAACAAGAAAAAG
Source organism: Sequoia sempervirens (assembly GCA_007258455.2). Taxonomy (NCBI): domain Eukaryota; kingdom Viridiplantae; phylum Streptophyta; class Pinopsida; order Cupressales; family Cupressaceae; genus Sequoia; species Sequoia sempervirens. The sequence goes on along the minus strand of VDFB02026320.1, from coordinate 22,194,283 downwards.
ATGAATTATTTATCTGCAAACCAAGGAAATTCTCCCCATAAATTCATACCTAGGGTTTTTATGCTCTGTAATTCATTCATCTTCAGCCCTAGTTCCATTTCCTTCATTTTCCTATCATCATATTCTTCCAATTCAACACCTTTCAACTTCAGTGGAATGTTTCCACATGATCCTCTATCCATTTTCATTCTTATCTCTCTTGAATCCATTATCATTCAATTGAAACTTCTTCCTTTTCCCTTCTTTCCCTTTGTAAACAAAGAAATAATTCCTGATTTTCTGTAATAATTCCTTCAAATCGCTTCGAGATCACTCCAAGTTTCCTTTAAAACTCTTCAAGTGCACAAGTGATCAAAGAGATTTAAAATTTTTACTTTATACATCATCAGTTTTCCCTAATTCACATTAAATGTGATAGACTTCAAAAAGTTGATAAAATCCTTATTTCTCAAAACTGTAAACCCTAAATAGATCCGCAAAAGAACATGCCATCATGTTTTCTTCTAGTTTCTTTTCCAAAATCTCTACCTATTCATTCTTTAAAATATATCCTCATGCCAACATATGACACACCATTTATACAGGGGTTTTGTACAATTTTTTGTTAATGCACCCCCTAAGACCATGCTAGGTCTAATTCCCGAAGGAATTTTCCCTACCGAATGAGGGCACAGACACATCTATCATCTCTGGCTCTTCTTCTTTCTTCCTCTATATCTTATTCATCTCTTTCTTCACTTCTTCTTTGCCAATTTTCTTTACCGATTCATTCTACTCTACTGGAGCAGACTGCTTTCCCTTCTTACTTTTACAAAGTTTTAAGATATGTCTGGGTTTGTTACAATTATAGAAGACAACACTTTTCTGATTAGTCTGAACTCCATTAATCCTTGATCTACATTGATTTGATTTGTGCCCAAATTTGTTATAGGTATAGTAGTAGCCATTAAAGGATTGATTCATTTTGCCTCCATTAAATCTATTCATCATCACTTGACTGATCATTCTCACCTAAGATCTACATTCAGTGGCTTTATTTCTAAACTTATTACATGAAAAACATTGTCCAGAGAAGGAGCCACAAATTGATTCATCTTACTCCTACATTTTGTTGCCCTGTGACCAAATTTTTTGCATGAAAAACATACACTTTTGAAAGAGGGATATCTTTGTTCATTAGGCTGTTTCACAGGAAGTTTCCTTGCAAAGTTTCTTGAATTTCCTTTCTACTTCCCTTTGTCTTTAGTCTTTTGATTGTCCTTTGAGATTTCACCCGATTCATTTCCCAAGCCACCTTTGTCTTTATTTGGTTTTTGTCCTGCAAACAATTCTTCAAGTTTGTCAGAGCTAGACTTGAAATTGTTCTCACAGAGTTTTTCCTTCTCCAATTCTACTTTCAAGTTTACTATCTCTTGTTCAAGTCTAGTGCATTCATCATACTTGTTCAACACCATTGTGTTTAGACAATCTTCAATTCTCTCCTTTTCTTCTACAAGCACTTTCAATCTGATGATCTCTTGTTTCTGCTGCTCACTCACTTCTTTATGTCTTTCCTTGAATTTATTCAACTGCTCTTTTAGTTTCTGGATACATTCATTTGCTTCATCTATATTTTCTTTCAAGTCTATTTTCATTTTTAGCCTTATCAAGATCTTCAAGTGCAGTCTGGAGTTCTTTATCATCCATTTGATCAACCTTCAAGATCCTCCTCAAGCGGTTAAGCTCTTCACCAAGGAACCAAAGCTCTGATACCAATTGTTAAAAGGTGCAAAACAACTAAGAGGGGGGATGAATTAGTTGTCAATAAATTCAAACATAAAACTCCTAACACTTATCAACTTCACTACCACACTATTCTGTTATTAAGTATCAACATGAAATGCAGATAACAAAAAGTAAAATCAACACAATGAACACTAGATTTTACATGTAAAACCCAATAAGGGAAAAACCATAGTGAGGATTAACTCACAATATAAAGTAGTTCCAAAACTGAATATATAAGGCTCACTACCAAAGGGCTCATTGCCTAGAATAGGACTCATTGTACAGATACAAAAACTCACTACTTACACAAGGAGGCTCATTGCCTACAAATGGATTACAAAACAAAATTGGCTTCACAATTGAAATGAACTAATGAGAGTGCACCTAAAAAGTGTTGATATAGTTCCAGTGATGCTCAATAGACTGACTTAACATACTTCATCATTTTCACACTTCTTCACATTCGCATCAGTGTCATTCCTCACTCTCTCTCTCTTTTTTCTCATTTCAATATTCAAAACTATCCAACATATATACTCAGTCCATCTGCAAGCACTAATTAGGTTGGCCTAATTAGATGCAATCCTTGTTTACCAAAAATACCAATTGTCAGTTTTAGGCATTCACAAAATCTTTCTAGATAATAAATCAAAATGTGTAGCACACTTTATCGTGTCGGCATAGACCTAAGATAGGTTGCACATATATCTGTACAAAAATTAATTCACCATATCACCAATTATCCATGAAGTCAGCTAGAGATAGGCTTAATAGCAAAACAAAATGATACCGATACACCATACAAGCACTATATCATGAGAGATTCTGAACGTACATGCTTTTAATATCCATAGACTATTTCCCAAAAAAGCAAGTACCAATTTTCAACTGCGGAGGATTACAAACCAAAATACTAGAGGGTGTAAATTGTATACCGGTTTAGATACCAGACCAAAATACCAGATCAAACACTGACTTAGGCTTGCAGTCACAACTTGTATAACATGGTGACATCATTGACAACAAAAAACTATATAGTTAGCCATTCTTCTTCATTCTTCCAACAATCTTAAATGCTTATGAATTTCAGATGTAGTGATTAGAAGGTATCTACATTTCAATATGTTAAGTGAGTTTTTTGTGCTTCAGTGGTACTATACTTTCAACATAAGTCAAATGCATTATTAGTAGTTCATATTTGGTAGTGAGCCACCCATTCTTCTATTCTGCTTTCTTCTGGATAGTGAGTCCTTTTGGCAGTGATCTCTTCTTCTTTTTCTGGGTAGTGAGCCTAATTGTATTCTATGTCACAATTCATATATATGTGAGCTAATCATCACCGTCATTTTTCCCTTCTTGGGTTTTCCATGTAAATCTAGTGTTCTTATGTGTTTAGTTGTGTTTTTATTACTATTTCATATGTTAACATTCTACTAATGCATGACAAGGGTTTAAATATTGATAAGGGTTTGAATGTTGATGAGGGATTGAATGTTTTAATGTACAACATATTCACCCCCCCTCTCAGTTGTCTTGTGCATTTAATAATAATAATGATAATATGACTTAATTAAAAGTTAAGGCAGCCACAAGTTGACTACTTGTAACACTATACACACTATAGGGGTAGGGGCATAACATGGATGCTTTAATTTTAGTAATGATTCATATTTAGGAGCTTCTAAGACATATTTATACATTATATTTTTCTCTATTATTTTTTTCTTTATTGAAATATTCTTCTCCATTTGAGCTCCTCACTCCTCATAACTATCATACATGAAAAATAAAAATGCAACAATTTATCTTATCTAAGGGTTTATGGTCTACATTAGGTGATTAACATAATTTTAGTAGGGAGTATGAGAGATTTTACTACAAAAATAAATTTGATGAGACTATAAGTTTGAATGCTTTACATGTTTCTTATAATTTTTTACTCTATATTGAGAATTGTACAACACCTAAATAGATTTAGGATAAATTCAAAGATATATTTGGTATACTTAGTGAAATATGTGATTTGAAAATAGAGGAAAATTTGACTTCTCTCTCTTGATACATTTCCTTCTATTGAAGATTATTTGGAGGTTCAAATATTTGAGATATCAATTAACTATCTATGATAAAGATAAATATGATAAGAAATCTCTATTGTTGATTTTGTCAAAGTTGAAAGGGTCATATTTTGTTTTTTTTTCTACCTTTTATTCCACCATGAATGCCCTAGGTGTCACTATTGTCACTAAAGTGTTCACCCTTGTTGAGCTGATAGAATCACTCAACCACCTTGTGAAACATGGGATGATCTCCGTAAGAGAGGGTTGGTTCCCTTGGAACTTCACCTAATCTAGTTGATGCTACAACAACTTGCAGAGAAAAGAGAAAAGGAAAAAATAGAATGAAACCTAAACTTTAATAAGGTGATGCACCAATATTGTTTAAGACCTTCACAATTACCTTTGCACACATAATTGATAAATGATAAGATTGGTTTATGTACAAATCATAGGTTTTATATGCTCATCCATCAATATTTCATAAGAAGGTTATGATATTCACAATCTTAGAAGGAAAACTTATTATCTCTTCACAAATTTGGATTGGTTGCATCATTTACACAACCTAAAACCTATAATAATGCATATATCTTCTACCTAAAGGTATTGAAAATGAGACACAAAATCAAGGATTATCACATACATCATAATAAATTGTGTCAATCATTTGATTAAACACACAATAAATCAACTTCTAAGAAGGCCAAAATACTTATATTTATTGATTCAAAAGTGTTTACATACCATTGTACATGCTTGCAAAATAAGTTACAAGGCTATCTCAGCTTGAAAGAACCTTCAAAAAGTTACAATACAACAACTATGAGAGTAATAAATAGAGAAAATCTACTCTTAGGCTTGCCTATAAGCTACTCAACAACTTACTAGATATTAGGAACATGTGTTTGCTTTAGTTGGTTGGGTCAAACTTCTTGGACGTCCAAAAATGTCTTCCCTACTTTTTAGCCCTCTAAAGTGCTCCAAAAAGGTGTTTGAATGATGAAAAATTCTTGCTTTGACCTTATCAACCAGCCAAGGCTCCTTAAATAGCTCCTAGATGCCCTCCACTGCCTTAAACTGGGTCAAAACTATCCTTTATTTTCTCAACTTATTGGACAACTCATCAAACTACCCTATAAGCTTGTCATTATCCATAATGTTGGAAGATGGTCAACACTCCACTCAAGATTCGTGACAAGGGACTAACCATCTCCCATGCGATCCATGTCTCTATCATTTGTATCGAGCATTGATAAATCGATCTTTTGGTGCAATGGAAAATTGGGGCCAACAATTGGTATTAGAGCGTTGGGTCATGGGTTTGAATCCCCTCAGGTATCACTAAGAGGGAGATTGTTGGTAGATGATCAGTGCTCCCCTTGGGATTCATGACAAGGGAATAACTGCCTCCCATGTGATCCATGTCTATTGTTTGTATCAAGCGTTGAAAGATCGATCTTTTGGCGCAATAGAAAATTGGAGCCAACACATAATTTCATGGGAAAGAGTTATAATTTCTCATTCAACTCTCAAATATTAGAGTTTCTTTAGAATCACTAATAGGACATGTGAAAAAATGTTTGAAAGTTAATAAATGTCCTATCTTTGTCATTGGATCAATAAATTTTGGTCTTTAAACTATCATCTTAGCATCTTTGAACTACATGTATGAGGACTATCACACAATTTATGCTTTCTCTTGTATAGCCCAATTTGATTAGTTGAATTATCAACATCCTATTGATTGCTAAAGGAGACAAAACCAAAACCCTGAGATCTTGTAGAATTTTGATCCTACATAACCCTAGCATATGGAAAAATTGGGTATATAGTGTTTAGCAAGCAAAAGTGTAGTATATGTAACCTCTGAATTGAGATCCCCAATAACAATGTTGTAATGACTTGACACATCTTCTCTTTTCCCACTTGCATAGGCCTAGTTTACCTTAATAGGTTGATCACATATGTGTCTTCTCTTAAGGCTTAATCTGGAATTTAGAGCTGATCTATAATCAAAGTATCCCATAAACCCATAAAATGGCTTATCCTTTCTGATGATCTTGCATCCTTCAAGTTTACCAATATGGGAAAAAACTTCTGATACCTTTGCATACATCATATCTAAAATCCCCTTGACCATCATAAAAGCACAATCAAATCTGAGAACAAACCTTCTAAGGACTTTTCTGTGTCATCAGGAGTTTAAATACCACAAAATAATTGGAGGAAACCTTACAATGTTATCATACTTTTCTTTTTATTGTCAATTGTTAGCCACATTTTTAAGTTTCATCAATTGTCAAATCATACCTTTGATAAAGAAGACATTACAATCTAATGATTTTTCAATAATAATTCTATCTTCTATCTCAAAATATTATCAACACAACCTTGTTCATTCATGACTATCAAAAGGCTCCTTTCTAATATTTTTTTATGATATTTTATATCATGATTATTTTGTCGAGTGCCTCGTCATGCATTACCTCCTAGCTATCATACTATCTTTCTTCAACACACTATCTTAGTTGAGTGTGTTGTCCTTCATTGTTACCACATATCTGTCCTTGATGATTATCACAACTCTAATGGTATCCTTTTCATTATTTCCTTTTCACTCTTACAAAGGTCTTCTTAAATTTGTTAATGCTCAATTGGTTTGCATTTGATGAATGTTTTACATATCTTGAAAGGAATACAACCTTCCTTCATATGTTGTGAGAAACCTTAATAGTTCTTAGAGGTTCCCATGAATGTACAGACCAATTAAGTCTTCCTCAAGATTTTTCACATGTTCTAACAATTCATAACCTATAACTATCACTACATTCTTATTATAAATCTGACTCTTGGTTTTTTATGGTACTTCTATCTTCTAAGCTCCACAGACTTCACAAAAGCTTGTCTACCCATTGGTTGTTGCCTTTACAAAACCACAACAAAATAGTATGCTCAACAAGAACATCCTGATCATAGAGCAACCTAAAATTATATGGCATTTGTGGCATGTGGTCCTTGCTAGTTTCAAAATCATGAACTACACCTCATCAATGGACTAAAACTTAGCATTCTTAGCATGGGCATCCATTTTGAAAGAAAACAAACACTGAATCTTTGGAAAACCATTTTTCTAGATCATAATGTCCTTTCCTTTCCTAAGGTTTGTCATTCCTATTGGGGCATGGGCAAGCTGGTGAGACAGGCCTTGCATCCATTCCATAATAGCCATATCTTTCTTGTTTTGATCTTAAGGATAAGTAACTTGTCAATTACATCCATAACTTATTGCTGAGTAGTGTTCTATTGAAGGATAAAGTCCTTGGTAAAATAAAAAGTTTCATATTGCCAAGGTTGCTTCTATTAAATCAAGAATTCCTTTTCTAAACTTCAAACCTAGATATTAGGGAAGTGTTCCATGAGGACACATCCCCCCAAAAAACCCTATGTTTCCTAGACGTCCCCATCTTGGAGACTTGGAGACTTGGGGGGGACATCCCCCCACTAGCCCACCACCAGTGCCACCAACCCACCACTAACATTTCCATATCCAGGATGCCACTAGGAATTTGAGGACTTTGTGGTGTCTTAAAGATTTCAAAGGACTCCTAGTTGTCTCCAAGAAGTATAATGCTTATACTTATACATATTTTTTATAACATTTTTCAAGTACTATATGTATTTTAGTGCCCTACTGCTACCTACCACCATCCTTCTGCTATCCCCCCACCATCCCTAAACTTAGGCCCTTGGTCCCCCTATCCCCGAAAACCATCCCCACATCCCCGCGCACCCCTCCCCCCCCATAAAGAAACTTTGTGGAACTATGTATTAGGGTAAGGATCCACTCCTGTACAAAATTGAAACCAAAGGGTAGAGTCCAAAAATACAACTAGAATCCTTATAAAAATCCTTGAGGAGTTATGAACCCTCCTAGAGATCGTACACTATCTACAAAAAAATTAACTCTCACATGGAGCTGAAAAAATCTTATGAGACTAAAGATTTTGAGTCCTTCCATTTACACCCATGTTGAGATTAGGGATATAATTAGAGGAAAAAAATTTGAAGTTTTGATATTATCTACAATGTTGTAATGGCTATGAAGAAACATAAAATCATAATCAGTCTCCATACCTTTTCTAATTAGTGCTAGTGACTCACTCAAACCATTAATCACAATATTTGATGTTGCTTTTTTGCAACTATTACTATCATCTAAATGACATATTCATCCTCATCAAAATACATAAAATCTATCAAGTTTGCATCTGAAACATCTTATATAATAACATTTGTAACATTAGGTGGGTGTTCCCTTAAAAAATCAAGTAGTCCCTTAGCTTCCAAAAGCCCATTGTGGTTCACATTAAAAAAAAATTCAATCCATTGTGAGTTAACTTTAGCTTCTATACTTCCAAAGTCAAGTGCACTCTAAGAATCATCTTCTCCTTTTCCAAAGAAAACTTCCCTTATGTTCTTGATCCCTCAATCATTTTCCAACCAAAGAGTTTGGGGTTTGTGCAAGTCTTCACAATATTAAGTTCTTCAACACCTATCATCAAGCTCTATGCTCTCACAACTTTTCAAATTTTAGACTAAATCCTTCCAGCTCCAAATGCATTTCAGACTTGTCCACTACAATGGCCATTATTGATGTAGGAGCATCCGGTGGTGTAAGGGAAATCCTGCATCACCCAAAATATGTTTCCTTTATGTTTCCTTTTGTTAGCTTTTTGTAGATGTTTTTGCATTTCTGGATACCCTTTTCGTCAAATAAGAATTCCCAACTTTCAGAATTGCATTTCTACTTTTTTTGGTCAATTTCTATTTTTAGTAGTTTTGAATTTGAATGTGTGAGGAGGTAGAAATTTATGGGAAGCTTTAGGACAGAAAAATAAGCACTTTGGCAAAAGAATTAGGCCAAGATCATTCCTAGTTTGAAAGTTATTCAAGTTTCAGTTTCCCAAAATTGCCCTAAAAAATGTTCCAAGTTCAGTTTGAGGAACTAAACGGTCTTGTACGGGCCCATAAAATTGTCAGAACTAGTAGAGGACCTTTCCAATGGTTCAAACGGTTTGTCAAACGGAGTCTCAGATCAAAAGTTATGGCTTCCGAAAGTTGGTCAATTTTTGGAGAATTGCCAATTTTTGAATTGTGACTCAATTTTTGAATTTCAAATTTTAATTTTCAATGCCCGATTGCCTAAATTCAAAATTCAAAATTTATTTTTGGCTCCAAGCCAAAAAAAAGGCTATTTAGGACTCATTTTGTAAATTCTAGGTTATTGGGAAAAAAGAGAAAGATATTATTGGGGAAAAGGGGATTTGCTTTTTAGTAACAAAAAAGTTGCATGTATTGTAGCCTGTGAGGATTCAATCCTTTGGAATGTAATTTCTCTGTAATGAGAACATATTTCCCATAAATAAATAATAATTTTGTTTGCTGCTATTGTATGCTTTTTTGAATCTCGAGTCTTGACTCTCATCAATTATTGTCACCACCCTTATTCAAAAATGTCAAACCATAAGCAACATCATAGTAAATGAAAATGGGCATCATATTGTGTAGGGAGATGACTAGTATTGAGATCACCCCCATAAAGCCTGCAAGTATGAAATACGAGTAGCGTTCATATCTTGCAATTGGGAGAACATTTGTGACCAACCTTGAGTCAATTTCACAATCTAAGGAATAAATATGATCCCTTGATAGACTTGTTTTGCAGATGGTTAGACCTTCTGCACATATTCCCAATAATAAGATGAAACTATTTAGTAGAATAATCCTCCAAACCCTTCAATCACTACTCCAAACATAAAAAACTCTCATAGAATTCTCTAGCAACCATGGCCATTCCTAGGCAGCTTATAAACTAGTAGGCATTAGTAGCTCTAACATGTAAAATATAATTGGAAACTGATATAACCTTGTTGTCCAATATTTTCTCCATACCAAAGGCTTAAAGCCCATTGACATGTCATGATAAAATTTCTAGTGTAATAGCAGTAGATCAACATAGATTGCACCATAATCATCATAATTGCAAAGTTATAATGTTCAATTATATTCACCAAGAAAGACCAAACTGTCATTTCCATAAAAACAATTGAGTGAATTATGATTTTGTGTCTTATCTCATCATGATCTTTTTGAAATAGCACATAAAGAATGCTTTCCATGGTGATGGAATATGTTGGATATAGAACAACATATCTAATTGCTCTTATGCATCCCATTACAACATACTTCCACTGCTAACTCATCAAAAGTTGTTTCCATCCCCAAGTGAAAAACCCTGTAAGAAATTCTTATAAGGCTTCAAGATTGCTAACTCATTTCAAACTAAGAAAAGGCATGCCTTTTACAATAAGGGGACCACCAAATTTAATGAGAGTATGTTCTAAAGTGGATCTATGTGCATATCTATATTTGGTAGATCATCCCATGAAAGAGGCTTGTTGTCTGCTTCCATTCTAATCAATTGTTGACAGTAAAAGATCTTGAGTTGGTCTTCCTATTTGAAGAGGGGCCTGAATTCATATTGGAACTAAAGATGATACCCCCAGTGTACACTTATTGGAGCCTAATCCCTTCTACGTCTTGTTTCAAAGGACACCTCTTAAACTATAAAAATGACTAGAAGCACCTCCATGAGTAGCCAAGGATTCAATTATTTTTTTTACTAAGATGTCTCCTTCATAGGAAAAGGGTTTATCCTTCCTTCCAACTTGTATTATCATACAAAACCAACTCCAAAATCTCTTAGTTTCCTTCACGACTTTGCTTTAATTTCCAGGAACTCGTATATTCATTATTAGAACAAATCTCATTGACCCATGGTGATTTTAAAAATAGGGACACATGATGTTTTCTCATCAAAAAAGGCATGCCATATTAAAAATGAGTATTCTCCCAAGCCAGTTATGGAGTTTCTAAAGCAAAATAGACCCGGTATTCTCTTGTCTTCCACATGCATGATTTTGCATTGAAGAGAATTGATGAATCTTCAACACCTTTCTAACCATTTCCATAGCCTTGAAGGTTTCCATATTGTTCCATAAATGTCATGACCACCATAGAAGCATGCAGATAGTTTTAAAAGAAAAGACATAACCAAAACCCTAATAATTTACCTAACTTCATCAAGACTTAAATTTCAATGTGAAACTTCCCTCCTCACCATATAGAAACATGGAGAATATAGTCAAGGCATTAGAAGCTTTTGAAAAAAACTCGAAACTCTTTAAAACACTTTATTTCATTATCTAGAAATAAACAAACAACTCCTTAATAATTATGAGTAACTGGATTTGCTAATTTAGACTGAAGTGCAAAATAGGCTTAACAGTTACATTTATTTTACTTGCATTTGAGACTTTTTTTTATTGTTTAACTAGAGAACAAGCTAATCTTATATTGTTAGATACACTTCCCAAAAGTCAGGCATTGGTAGCTCAAGCACCTAAAGGCAAAGGCAAGAAGAAACCATAATCTAAGATATAATCTAATGAGTCTCCCACTTCTTATAAAGGAGATATGCCTAAGAAAGATGAGTCCACACATGCTAATTAAAAGAGAATTGAGCATGATGAACATAATTGTTACAAAAAGTAAATTGATGAGTTGAAGTATATTTTTCAAAAGACAAATATTGAATTACCTTCAAAAAAATTCATTTGGTTCTTCTTCTTCTACGCCATCATCACCTACATAGTGAAATATAATTGGTATAGAAAATGGGATAATAAATATGAAGGGAAAAGCACTTTTGACATCTACAACTCTTGAACTTTAGGGAGATGGATTTTTGATATTGAATCTTCACATCATATGGATTCATCACAAGATATGTTCTTTTCATTTCAAATTTGTATTTTACCATACATCTTGATGAGTAACAACACATATATGTGTGTTTTGTGGGAAAGAATCTATTAAGATGGGAGAAAGCACTTTTAATAATATATTTTTTTATTCTATTCTTTTCAACCAATCTCTTTTTTTGCCTATCAAATTGTATATAGTGGAGCATGAAAGACTATTTAGTTCACACTCATTTCAATAATTATTAGACTTGGAGAGTAGAGAGATTAATGTTGTTGGGATGGTTGATCATACATCTCTCTTGTATACCTTTTCACATTTTTCTCCTAGTGATATTATATTTCCTTTGATTGATCTCACACTCATGCATCTAGTGTGAGTGTTATTTCTAAGAAGTTTGGTCACTAGAACCTTGGTGTTCTTTTATCCACTTGGGTTCTTAAGACTTGTGTTGAGCTTTTATTTCCTTCATCTCTTACTTCTTGAAAGTTCATATTTTCTATGGTATCCAATACTTCATTTTAGCAAGATGTTTCTAGTATTTCATATTCACCTTTATGGGGCAATTTTTGGATGAGTATTGTAGATTTTTTTTAGTCCCATCTTGAAATTTTGATAGACACCCTTGAGAATATTCATTTCCTCTTTTTATGATAGTTAAAGCATACTTTTTATCAAATCATCCTTGTCTTTGGAGATTATTTTTCATGACTCTTCACAAATTTTTGGATTGGTTTCATCTCATTGCATTATGGCATCTTTTGATTTTGATATTTTGGAAATTTGAGTAGTTTTTAGAGGCACATATCATGATTTTTCCCTCATCTCTCTTCTTGAAGTTAAAGTTTCTTCTACATACACTTGGATTTATTTATTCTTGATGGAAGAAATTTTATTTTTCAGTTTTGGACAATCTCTAGCATTCACCTCTAAGCATTTTGAAGGGCACACAATCTATTGATCCAGAGGGGGTGAATCAATAGATCTTGTAGATGCTTGAAATATCATAATTGATATCATGCGCTCAATCCTGATTCACTAACACCTATTCTTCCCTAATCATTTCTTTACTAACCATTTAATTGAATAATCTTTATTTAATTAAATTCATCAAAATTCCTCTTAAAATCAGATAATACACTTTATCAGATTATTTCATCATATTCTTCCTTAATTAAATAAAAAATTTTAATTAATTAAAATCCCTAAGGTTCTTCGTTTAATTAAATAAATCACCTTTATTTAATTAAATCCTAAAGTCATTTCCTTTAATTAAATAAATCAACTTTATTTAATTAAATCCTAATGTTCCTCTTTTAATTAAATAAATCAACTTTTTTTAATTAAATCCTAATGTCTTCTTTTAATTAAATAAATCAAATTTATTTAATTGAATCCTAATGTTCTTCATTTAATTGAATAAATAAAATTTATTTAATTAAATTACTATTCTCCCAACTATCTTCTCATTTGATTTAAATAAATCTAAATATCTAAATCAAATGTCAAATCAACTAATTCCATCTACGTTAATTAATCCTAATTAACTCCCAACACTAATCTTCCATTCCTCTAGCTTTTGCAAGTTTCACATGTAAATCAATTTATTTGATTTATTAATTCCTCCTATTTTCATTTAAATATGGCATATTCTTGGAATATTCCACTTATTTGAATTTTCCCTCCCAAAGGACTTTTGTCCTCCAACTTGGCATTAAAAGCTCTTACATGTCCTCTCCTTGAGCCAACTTGGCATTAATTCCTCTTACATCTCTCCTTACACAAGTCACTTCAAATTCAAATTTCACCTACATGCATTTAACATGCACATTGTTCAAAATATGCTCCACTCTCCTTCATTAGTATGTTGACAAGTGGCACAATGCCATTGGTCCTTTTCTAATCCCACATTCATCCTATTCTTCATTCTTCAACCCTTCTTCATTATAAATAGAGGCATTCTCTATTGATTTGAGATCCACAAGTTCATCCACAATCATACACAACTTCATGCAAATACATTATAAGCATTTGAATCCACAATCATCTAGAATTTTATGCAAGCTAGCATAGAATTCATCATCCATAGCTAGGTTATTGGAATTTTGCATCAAGGAGCACACAATCATCATCAAAATTATCAAGGAATTGGGAAAGGGATTTTTTCCACATCAAAGAAGCACCAATTCCCCCATGGGATGCTGGTTTGAGTATTTTAAATAAGATTTCATTAGCTTTTATTTGATATTTTACCTTGTTTTCTTGTTCTTGTGTTTGAATGAATTTCATGGGGAATGTTTGGTTTAAACTTGTTTGAGGACTAATGTTTGTTTGTTTTTCCATGTTTGAACAAGTCTAGGCTGGAGCATTCACATTTACATGCCCATCGTGGGGCCTAGCCCCATTTTTAAATATTTTTGTTGCAAGTTTCATCAACAGGTCTATTAGTGAATTACGATGTAGTGCATCCATTGTCCGTTTCAGCGCATTAATGGTGACTTTTGGCATATCAAATCCCTATTATAGCACATCCATAGCCCAGACTAGTGCATTTACCTCCTGTTCTAGCGCATTTACTCTATGTTTTAGTGCATATGCTCTCTGTTTTAGCACATAAACCTTTATTTGCAAAAAATTAAAATGGCCATATCTTGGTCATACAAAGGTCTTTTTCAAAGCTTTTTTTTTTAAATGGGGTAGAATTTCATAAGCTATGCAATGGTGTAGGTGTTTCTCAATTTTTGTAGAGTTAAAATTTTCAATTTTACACCTAAAGTCAAATCTCATTTAATTTGGTCTAAGTTTTAGGGTTTTTATGCTTAATCATTCATCTAACCCTCATATCTTCTTGTTTCTTGATCTCATCTAACATTTTGAGCATTGATTTCAGGTGTTTAAAGGATCATGGAGCATGGAAGTGAAAGAAAAAGCATTTTATACTCATTGTAATAGTGTTTTTAAACACTTATGGGAAAATAACCTATCATATATTTTCCTTTCATGCTTTAGGACCAACTAGAATTATTTTGGGCATAAAATTAACCTACAATTCAAGCTTTGTCAAGTTGGTTAAAATTGAATCTTAGACACTTACTAGAATTTCTATTTGGGACTAAAATTGAACAATCAACTTCACACTTAACTTTGGTGCTTTAAAAAGAACTCACTATTGTCTTCAAGGATTTAAAATGAACATGTGTTTATCTTGTTTTGTAATCTTTTTTACAAACTAATACCATCAAAATGCATATGCACTTCTCTCGCGCTTCACGATGATCTTGAGAATCAAAAGCATTTTGGTGATATTAGGTTGTCTAAAGGATTTCCTCCACATTTCAAATTTGGGCTCTTAAAATTGAACAAAGCTTACTAGTGTGAGAAAGGACATTGCGTGTGTTCTCTCTTTGTTCACGCAAACAAAGATTGATCTAACTATGGATGCACCTACTCACTTTTGTTTACCTTTAGAGGGACTGCCTTGGTGGGAAAAAGTACTCACCCCGAGGGAACAAACCAAGCGGTAATGAGTATAAGCCAAGATCTTCCAAACTGCTATATAAATTTGTGGTTACGATGAAAATTGTAAACAATGGGAAGTGGTGCATGATAACTCTCCCCCAGTGTCTTTATGATGCGTAAAGCCCTTATTCTAAGGGTTGGGAGATCTATCACAAGGAGTTTATCACTGCACCCCCTAAACTGGATGCCCTTACTATGAACCTGTGTGTAGAATCCAAAATCCCAATATTTGTTGGCATCAAGAGGTCTGACCTCTGGAGCCATCCCACATATTTGTGATTCTTTGTAGAGATGAAAAGTTCATCATGGGAGATTCATGAGAATTGAATCTTGGCTGACTCGTAGAAGTGAGTGTCATGGAGGGGAGCCAGTGTGGTCAAGCTTCTAATCATCCACTTTGAATAAGCACAGTTGGATTTATCCAAGTGGGAATTCAACAAATATTTTATTTTCTATCATAGGGTTGTGCAATCTTTGAGTCAATCAAACACATTGCTTGAAATCTCAAAACTTGGAAACAAACATTCAACAAATCATCAAAATGCCAAACCCTTTGGAAGAACAAATATCTTTGAAGAGTCCACATACTACTACTTGTCCCTAGGGATTCTATCCTTAGAGGCTTCTAAGTATTTGGGTCCATTTATTAAATTTTTTTTCTCCAAAGTCAACATAAGGAAAATATGGCTTTTACTTCTTGATTCTCACATAATGGACCTTGTGGAATGAAAGAAGGCCTTGGCATAGACATTTAGTTTGAAACTTAAGCAAGATAGGTGGATGTGGTAAAAAGCAAGTCATTAATCAATATTAACTCAAATTGAACCCCACGCATGTGCTTGGTCTCCTTTGGTCATATGGTTTTCCATGCAAACATTGACATGTTGGTTTGAAGTTCTCTTAGGGAAAATCATGTTCTTCACTATCTTGGTCTTGCAAACAAAGTCCCTCTTAGGTTCATTTAGGATCAAATCAAACACTTCATCCATCCCAACATTTATCATCTCCATCCCACAAACAAATTTTAGAGATTTGGAAAACATTAATATTCTATACTTGGGTACATCCTTAAACCAAATCAAAATCATCTGTTTAGTTAGGTGTGTGTGGATGAATCCTTCCTCACACACTTAGTTAAATTATCACCCTTTTGAATGAGTTCATCCTAAGATAACATCTAACATATTGGGATTCATGAGTTCATTATCCAATCAAAACATTAAAATCAAAACCTAAGTCTAGCATTGATCCAAAGTTCAACACCCATATCATTCACCCCTTTCATCCTTCATCTCATCATTGGTCCTAAATCTTTTAGAGGTCAAAAAGGTCAAAACACAAGAACATGGAATATAAACTTGCTCGATACATCATGAGTAATCTAAACCAACCAAACTATCAAAGCCTTACAATGCCAATTGATTATCAAAAATCACATTTATACAATCCATACGGGATCATTGTCTCCTACAAACCTCAATGGTACAAAAAATGTGAAAATTCCCAATCTAAATTTTGGAACACCTTTCCCTATTGTAGATTTAAATCAAAGTCCAAACAGAAAAATCTATCAACCAAACAATCAATGCATGAGTCTTCAACAAAAAAACATTATCCCACCAAATCCATACATACCAAATGTGAATATACCAAGTACAAGTGTACCAAACATGAAAATTTCAAATCCACACTTGGTAAACTTTGGGATAGATATGTTTGCGAATCATACAAATGTTGTTCAAAGTCCAAAAAATATTTTAACGACTCCATGTATTGATCCAAGTCAAGGTAACAACATGCAAAATAAAAGTTACCTAAATCAAGGCAATGTGATTCCCAACCATAACAATGTTCAATTTCAACCTATAATTCCAAATCTAAACATCATCCCAAATCAGAACATTGTCCAAAATCAAATTTTCCATGATCCCATACAAACACCACAAGTATACATTCCAAACCTGCTTGAACAAAAACCAAATCAACTATATCAAGGGAGTCAAGATCAAAATAAAGATCAAATTTTGCGAGATCAAATTGCTACACTTACCAAAATAGTTGATTCATTGTGCCAAGAGACATCTCCAACCCAAGATAAACACACTCCCCCTTTGGTTAAACCATGTCATCAAAGCATTGAGTTGTGTCCACAACCACATCAAGAACAACATCTCCAATGTCAAGAGGTTGGATATCAAGATCAACAACATCAACAAAAAATCCAATCATCACATCTCCAAGATCAATCACAACAAGAATCACCTCAACAAGAACAAATCTCACAAGATCACAAACGTGAATACACTCCTTTTGGAGATCCAATCGAATCAGTGCTAAGAAAGCTAGTTAATGAAAAACTCATCACCTTTCCAAAAGAAAATTATTTCAACTTTGTCCTAGACTTCCCTTGGAATAGGGGTGAATCTTATTGTGAGTACCATAGAGAAAATATTCATAAAAAATCAAATTGTATTCAACTCAAAAATCTCATCCAAGACTTTATTGATCAAAAAATAATAATTATTGAGGAAAATGATCAAGATTCAACCACTAGTGATAGCAATGACAATCTCTCCGCCACAATTGTTGAAAACAATGATCAAGATCTATCCATCAATGAGCACTTTGAAGATGTCTCTACCTTATCCAATGATCAAATCAACATATATCAAGAGACACTTTTCAATCATGATCAAAATACACCAACAATGCCCAATAATGATTCAATTCAAGAAATGTTAACATCATTTGATCCTATGGTTGAAAACATTGATCAAGATCTATTCATCAATGAGCACCTTGAAGATGTTTCTACCTCATCTGATGATCAACTCAAAATACATCAAGAGTCATTTTTTAGTCATGATCAAAACACCTCAACAATATTCGACAATGATCTATTTCAAGGAGTGTTAGAATTATTTGATCCTATTGACATAATCCATGACCCATCAACCAATGATCATGTTGAAAATGTCTCTAAATCACCTAATGAGTTAGAAGACACATCTCAATAATTTATTCCAAAGCATGATCAACATCTTTCACCAAAGTCTAGCAATGGTCCTTTCCAAGACATATTGACATCCTTTGACCTCATGGTTACAGATATTGAAGAAATCCTGAACTCAACACTTGATCCAAATTCACTCAAAGATCAAGAGGATATTGAGCCACTTCCTATGCCTAATGAAGATATCTAAGAACCCTTTATAAGCAATCCATCCTTTGAAATTGATCCATGTCAAGAACTCAATCCAAAGTATGTCGAAAGCAATTCCAACATTAACCAAGATCAAGAATTTGTGTCTCCAAGCTACTACAATGGTCTAATGGACATTCTCCAATCTATACAAGATGCCACAAATGATGATCATATCCATATAGCACATACTCCTCCATCTACCCATGAGATTCTTTCTTTGGATGGACATGTAGATGATCTTCATTGAAAACAAGAGTCTCATACTCTTGATATCATTACAAAGGAACAAGAGTTTCCTACTCTTAACATTTATACACATGATCAAGATATAGAAAAATCTAGAGATATATCAGAAATGGGTCATGAAGAAGGCTTCTACAGAAGTTGTGAATTAGAAACATCCTATGAAGGCATATCAAAAATGAATCATGAGAAAGACTTTTACGTGGACAATGAATCATTAACACCTCTTGAAGAAGAATTAAAATCTAATATTTCACATGATCAAGCAAAAGATATGAATCAAGAAGTTATCCCACTTATGTATTACCCTATCACTTATAAAATTGGATCACTTACCTTTTTTATGGAAAGCTATCTTATAAATGAAGAAGCTATGACCTTTGAAGATCTGCAACAAAGTAGAGGAGTAGCACCTTGTTTCCAAGGTAAACCATATCCTATTGCAAATAAAATGTTTCAATAGATGAATTATCAAGGTAGAGGATTATTCCTACATGAATAGGGTATCCTAGAACTAGTGCAAATTATTGGCAATCCTAAGCATCAAGGTCTTGGTTATTCGACAATTAAGGGATCTAGACGTATCAGTGATACCTCTATAATACTGGGGGTAACTTTATCTAGTGCAAGCATCAACATAGGGAGCACGAAGAGTCCTTATGGTGAAACCAATGCCAATACTACAACTAGCCACGTCATGAATCTTCTGTTACCAATTTTCACTACAACTCAATTGGTAGAGATGATTAATTTGTTTCATTTTAAAGTGAAAGCTAAGCTAATTTCTACATGTACTTTAATTGTTGTTTGCACTAGGTTTATCGAGTTCAAGTTATGCAATTTTTTAAGTGAACAAAGTTTCAGAGTTATTACTCAATGCTTCGCAGCATAAATGAAGTACAAAACATAATACACAAATGATAAAGCATAACAATTTCTTTCATTTATTTTATAATGCTTATTCACATTACAATATTTCATTTGTTTGGAAATAAAAATGATTGTACAAATTTGTGTTTTGATGCATTTCTTTTCAGAATGGAAACAAGAAAAGAAAGTAAAGTGCCCCACACAAGTCGTGGGAGTAGCCAAGAAATGAATAATGAGAAGCATGCTACACTATTGAAGATTTAAGAAAGAAAGACACATAAGCATGAACATAATTTCATCATTGCCTATTATTTTTTGTCGATTAAGGAATGGTGCACCATCCTTCATTCTCGAGCTTCGATTGACCTGTAAGAGAAGTAAAGGGTTGTTAGAGCTCTGATTATGAACATTCCTATATGAATCACCAACAATAATGAAGGATGTTACTGATAATACATTGAACAACTGAAGTTGCAAGAACAAGAGTTGGATAGAAGCCAAGAAGGAAACATCATAATTACTTCATTATTTTATGGTAACATTGTTTGTTTCTTGTGCAGGTATAGGAAAATTCATACATTGTGGAGTAAAACAGGCTCCCACAAGGGTAGAGCTCGACATGCTAACCCTCAACATACAAATGGGGATGAGTTAGGAAATACAACTGTCATGCTCATATGAGCCAATCATGAAGGAGTGAAACATATTTAAGTCATCAAAACAATCAAGAACATTGTTCACTAATAACAATCAAATCTAAGAACAACAAAGTGAGAATTACAAGTGAACAATGAGCTTAATTCAGATACATAATCAAATGAAATGCATCAATTTCCATACTGAAAAGTTTTAATACTATCAAATTGATTGTATCTTTGCTGCCATGTGATTTGTTCATATTTATTCATGTTGTTTCATGGTGATTTTTTTTCTAATTCAGCAAGTGTTTCAAGTTCATAATGGTGATAGTGAACAGGCATACATAATGCCTCATCAACAAAACATTAATAAATAATAAAAGCACATGGAGAAGCTTTAGACTCTCAGAGAAGCCAAGCCTGATTAGGATCAAAGTTGGGAGACAGTTATGTGTTACACATGATCAAAAGGAAACAAATGTGGTGGAATCAGGTAGTAGATTCATATAGGACAACACCTTTGTAGAAGCTACAGGAAACAAAAAGGAATAAACCAAAAATTCTTATCATTGGAGGCAGATGGAATTGTTAGTGTTTATTCATAGGTGCACTTTTGGAAATAAATGCAATGAAACAAAGGTGTCATAGTGGCATGAACAAGGATAGCCATATATAGTAGCAAGGAGAAAAGGTCTCATTACAACATGGCAGTCTTGTTTTCTTGCATTCTTTGTCCTATTCATTGTTACATTCTAATAGTAAGGAAGCAGGGTAATCACTGCAATAGGAGAAGATAGAAAAAGACTATGATCATCAGCTGGAGCAAGGATTTATATAAAGTTTAGTTAGTCTATAGAAACACAAAGTTTATCAAGAAGTGCATTTGCAAAACAAACATCTGATGCTCATAGAAAAACACATTGTTGCTACAAATTGGAGCTTTCAATTATGCTGACACTGTACAATGACATTGAATCATTTTTGCAAACAAAATCAGAGTTTTCCTTTAAATTGGAAAGACTCATCTGGGTTTACCATGAGAAGCTAATGTTGAGGAAACAAAAATTAAGAAATTCTACATGAATAACAAATGAAAGCTCATGTTATGCATTGCGATAGGCCATGGCCAAGTTGACCTCTTTTTTTGCAAAATATGGAAGACCCACCTGGGCTTTCAAGATATGAAACAACATTGCTACAAATTGAAGAAAATGGAGTGTATTTACAAAACCCATATGCATTTCTACAAAAATATGAGTTCTTCAAGAAACCATGAAACCCATTTTGAAAAATGGAGGCCGAGCTCATAATCCATTTTTTTTCTCTTCTACATATCAAAAACCCATTTAGGTTGTCAAGAAATTTGCTAATACGGAGGAGAATCAAAGAAGCATTATGGGGTTTTCAAATGAAACAAAGCCACATAAAAAACACACTATTTTCTATCCATGGCCACGGCTAGGAATTTTTTTTCTTCATAAAAACAACAGGGAAACAATAATGGAGTGTCATCATTAACAAATGCAGAAAGAAAATAAGCATTCCATGCTTTATCTTTAAGATGGAAACAATATAACTTTTCTTGCTCGAAATCTCAAGAATGTAGTCGCTAAAAGCTTACCAGAGCTTTTTGTTTTTTCTTCTTCAACTTGAAAGCATTTTAATGGCCCTTGTTCAAGCTTCATAGCCCCTCATGGCGGCTATTTGGTGAAGTGAAGCAACAACAAAAAGAGTAAAATGAAACACATGATCAGGAAAATACTACAGGTCACAACCTAAGCATATGAAATGGCATCCAAGAGGGTAAAAAATGAAAATTTTGTGCAACAAAATCTAGTTACCTTTTTGTTTTGTGTTTCTCATCAGGAAAACACCACAAAAAACCAGTCAAATCTCCATTTCCAGCGCATGCAAGTGAAACCCCTGGTGGCTGCATCATGTTTTCTAGAATGTTCGATGCCAAAATGATGGTGTTTTTCTCATCTTTTATCTTTTGATGATTAGGGTTTGACCCTATTAGATGCTGATGGGATTTTTCATCCCATGTTTTAAAAAATGAAATACGTGTTAATGCATAATGGTGGCCAAATTCTTCATTGCTCAAGTTAGCCTTCTCTTAGAATTCATTCAACATCATTTGCCTAAGTTTTAGGTTAGGCATTTAATTATTTTGCAAAATATTAAAAACCTTAGGGTTTTTAATTGTTTTCAAATGCCTTGCCTTAGTGAATAAAAGCCTTCACAGATATGCCTAGGGTTTGGATTTTATTGATTTTTTAGAAAATCATTTAAAACTCAAGGATAAATATTGCCCCTTATATTTCTATGAGTTTTTAGAAGAAAAATCAAATTGTAATAGAGATATAAAAGTTTGTAATATTTTGTAAAGATTTCTAAAATCTTAATTGCAAAAATAGGTCAAGTTGAGAAGAATAAAACTACAAGTATCTTGTAAAGCAGAGACTAAAACAATGTTTTATTCTTTTTCTATTTTTAGTGGTTTTATGAAAGCTGGGTGGTTGAGTTTTTCCTTGGGTGAATTTGAGATGCATGGGATGAAGGTGAGGTGTTTTTTTTGCTTTTAAAGCAAATTGGACCTATTTTTAGATTTTTTTGGGATGGACACGCAAAAAAGTGTGAGTTTTCCACTTTTATTACACAAGATGATGCAGATTTGGATGCTTTTTTCTAGCTTCTTGAGCTTAGATTAGGGTTTTGGAGAGATATATTTTGAAGAAAAAATTAGAGTTTTTCGCAGTTCAGATTTTTTGCTTCTTCCTCTCACACATTCAGAGAGTCTTGTAAGCAATTTTGTACTTATATTTTTGAGAGTTTCACTCCTTGATTCAATAAAACAACAGAGTTCCTTTCTCGCTTTTTTGTTTATGCTTTGCAAGTAGTAATTTGATGTGTCTTGTGATTCAAATCTGTTGAATCCTTTTCTTGTATTACTATTGAAGTGATTTGCAGGAGTTGCATGCTAATTTAGGTTGTGCTTTGTGTTTATTCTAAGCCTTTGCACAAATCACTATTGGGTTATATGTGTTGTGAGATTGTGAGAATCAAGTTGTAGAGAGGTGGTGAGAGTGAGTTATTATCAGAAATCTTCTTAATGTTGGTCAATAATTTTAGGTGATAGAATTTCAATCATAGGTTTTAAATATATTTTATCCTTCTAACTCTTTACCTCAAAAAATCATTTAGAATAGGAATTATCATTCAGAGAACTAGCTCACTTTGGAGATTCCTTCTTCACTCAAATCACCCACATCTGAAGAAGGTTTCTGTGTGTCAACATATAGTTAAGTTTTTTGCAAGCTTAACATAGGGTGCATATCTGATTGATAATGGTTTTTGGCATGCCCGGTGGGACTCTAAAAGTTTTTTTCAAAGGAAAACATCAAGATTTTTAAGCTGTTGTTTTGGTATGCACAACAAATTATTAGCCTTTGGAGGTGGAAAACAACATACCTGGAAACTTCATTCTCTGATTTTCAAGCAGATCTAGTGTGAAAAACACCAAAGTATTCATACTAAAGGGTTGGGTGTTTTCTTCAGTATTATTAGCCTTTGGAGGTAAAATCATCAAACACCATGGCGACTCCGAGAAGCTTTTTCTAGTTTCAAAATAATCGAGTGCTGGTATGCTCTTAAAAGATTCTAATTTTTGCTTGTTTTTTAGCCTTGGAATGAACAAGCATGTCATTGTTTCATGATAATATGTCATACCATCTGTCATATCTTGAAAATCCTACTTATGCATTTTCATATCAGCCATATTAGCATAATCATGCCGCTCATTTCAATTCCATGGCTTTTCAAAACTAGCATCCGCAATATGATTACCACCCACCCACCCCTACTCAACCTCCATCTCAGCCTTCATATGCTCAAAATCAGCCCCAACATATTGAAAACTTTAGTTTTAGAGATATAAGGTTGAACTACGAAAGAAAAATGTGAAATAGAAGAAGAAAGGAGTTGGTCAAATCATCAGGAGGAGATTGCAAGCCTAAAGAGCGAGTTGTTTGAATTCATTAAGCAAATGGAGGAGATCAAGAGACATCATGAATATAATTAACAACAAAAAGAGATGGCTTATCAGGCCTATCTCTATGAGCAAGAGTTGGAGGCACAAAGGCATGAAGTTCAAGTAGCCCCTGCAGCCCTATGTCAACCTACTTGAGAGGAGGTTTGTAAGTATCTATTTCCAAGCTTTACACAAGGTTAGTCTCCTAGCATACCTAAAGTCAAAATCCCAAGTTTTAGGCAAGATAGAGTTTTAAACTCTCTGGGCCAAACTCTTAAACTTGAAATCCCAAGTTTCCAAAACCAGCATCCCTTGCAAGTCGAGGGAAATGATTATAGTTAGCCTAGTACAACTGCGGATCAACCCCTTAAGCAACAATTTTCATTACAGGAAACCCAAGAATTTCCCCAAGTTTCTTCACCTAAAGAATCCATGGGTGAACCCTTTGATCAGGATACATTACTCTTCATCAAGGAGATTAGAAAGGTAAACCCATTGCCTTCAACTTTGGAGGTTTACCGTTTGCATGAAAAATTTTCAATGGATCAATCAGCGCAACAACATACACAACATGAGGTTGCTGCTAATTGTACCATTTTCTCAGCTAAACCTAAGAATGTTGCATGTGCAGAGAAGGTTGGTTCATTAGAGAAAAAAAATATCGATGACTATTTCAAAGTATCCAGTTGGTTCAATGATAAAGAAGACTCAGAACATCAGGAGCAATTGTTGTGAGAGATAGAGGAGGTTGTGTTTGAGGAACAATAGATTCAGGATCAAGAAATGGCTGATAGTTCTCAAGTTCTGACTAATGTGTTCAATGAATTACCATTTTTTGTGGATAATGAAGAAGACACATCTCATATTACACCCATATCAGCTCTAGAGCAGCAAGAAGAAGTTCAAAACTCTAATGTTTTGATACTGCAGAAAAGCTATAGCAAGGTAACAAAGAGTCTCCCTTCACAAAAAACTGAAGATGAGAGGGAAGAAGACATGTTTTGGGATGACCTTGAGGCTTTTGTTTCAAACTTAGATGCTAAACACTCATCTTTTGAAGGAGAAAGTGTGAAGCAGCAGCTTGAGGAGCCAAAAGGGGGTGTCCAAACTCAAGGTTTGACTGATTTATTTAAAGGGCTTCCTTTAATTTTTGGTAATGATGAAGATAATGCATGTGAACTAACAAAGCTATTGAGTTATGGTCAGCAGATCCATGAAGGTGACATTGATAAGGTGTCGATCTATTCGCAAATAAGTGTGGATAACATGGCTATCGAATGTCAAAACCTGATAAGCATGGTACAATAGCTCAAATAGAACAAAGTCAAGTTGAGTGAAAGCCTGACACTGTTGTCCAAGGTTGTTTTCCTTCTAGTCCCAAGCCTTCAAAGGGATGTCCTATTAGGAACCTAGCTCGGTTGGAAATGAGCAAGGAGGAGCAGCCCCATGATGATGCTAATTTCAAGCATCAAATGAGGTATCAAATTATGCACAATTAGTTCATCTTTTCACTTGATCACCACTGGTTTACAAGTCAAGAAAAGTGGGTAAGTGGTTAATTTTTCCTCCTTGGAAGGGTGTTGCAACAAACTGTTGAATATTTGATTTTTCTCCACATCTTTTGGTGGATTCACAAGCTAATTGAGCTTTGTAGATTGCAAAGAAAGGGGAGTTACTTTTTTGAACCAGTGAATGGTTTTGTTTGAGTGCTATTTTCAATGGTTAGTGTAGGATAGGGTTAGTTGCAGCAAATAAGTGCACTTGAACTACTTTTCATTTCAATTTTTTCTTTCCATAAGTGCTTTTGCACATTGTTTAGTTGGTCATCAAGGCCTTTTAGTTTGCTTTCAGTACTATTTGGTTTTGTTTTGCTATTGTTTTGGAGTGTTACTGTTTGAATTTCTAAGTTTCATGAAGGGGCATATTTGACTCTGTGCCCAATGGAATATTGAAGGCAGCTGATCTAATGCTTAGCAGGAAAACATTTAGTGGAAATTTCCAAAATGCTACCAATTTTCACTACAGCTCAATTGGCAGAGCTGATTAGTTTGTTTCATTTTAAAGTGAAAGTTCAGTTAATTTCTGCATGTGCTTTAATTGTTGTTTGCACTAGGTTTATCGAGTTCAAGTTATGCAATCGTTTCAGTGAATAGAGTTTTAGAGTTATTACTCAATGCTTTGCAGCATAAATGAAGTACAAAACAAAATACACAAATGATAAAGCATAACAATTACTTTCATTTATTTCACAATGCTTATTCACATTACAGTATTTCATTTGTTTGCAAATACAAATGATTGTACAAATTTGCATTTTGATGCATTTCTTTTGCAGAATGGAAACAAGAAAAGAAAGTAAAGTGCCCCACACAAGCCATGGGAGTAGCCAAGCAATGAATCATGAGAAGCATGACACACTATTGAAGATGTAAGAAATAAAGACACATAAGCATGAACATAATCATCATTGCCTATTGT
The DNA here is from genome assembly GCA_007258455.2 of Sequoia sempervirens. NCBI lineage: Eukaryota > Viridiplantae > Streptophyta > Pinopsida > Cupressales > Cupressaceae > Sequoia > Sequoia sempervirens. The sequence goes on along the minus strand of VDFB02026320.1, from coordinate 22,167,649 downwards.
TTTTGGTCGATTCAAGAATGGTGCACCATCCTTCGTTCTCGAGCTTTGATTGACCTATAAGAGAAGTAAAGGGTTGTTAGAGATCCGATTATGAACATTCCTATATGAATCACCAACAATAATGAAGGATGCTACTGATAATACATTGAACAACTGAAGTTGCAAGAACAGGAGTTGGATAGAATCCAAGAAGGAAACAACATAATTACTTCATTATTTTATGCTCACATTGTTTGTTTCTTGTGCAGGTATAGGAAAACTCATGTAGCTGATCATTTCATGAAGATAAAAGCATGTGGAGTAAAATGGGCTCTCACAAGGGTAGAGCTCGGCATGCTGTCCCTCAACATACAGATGGGGTTGAGTTAGGAAATACAATTATCATGCTCATATGAGCCAAACATGAAGGAGTGAAACAGATTTAAGTCATCAAAACAATCAAGAACATCATTCACTAATAACAATCAAATCTGAGAACAACGAAGTGAAAATTACAAGTGAACAATGAGCTTAATTCAGATACAGAATCAAATAAAATGCATCAATTTCCACACTGAAAAGTTTTAATATTATCAAATTGATTGCATCTTTGCTACCATGTGATTTGTTCATATTTATTCATTTTGTTTCATGGTGATTTTTTTTCAAATGTAGCAAGTGTTTCAAGTTCATAATGGTGATAGTGAACAGGCATACATAATGCCTTATCAACAAAACATTAATAAATAATAAAAGCACATGGAGAAGCTTCAGACTCTCCGAGATGCCAAGCCCGATTAGGATCAAAAGGAGACAGTTATGTGTTACACATGATCAAAAGGAAACAAATGTGGTGGAATCAGGTAGTAGATTCATATAGGACAACACCTTTGCAGAAGCTATAGGAAACAAAAGGCAATAAACCAAAGAATGCTTATCATTGGAGGCAAATGGAATTGTTAGTGTTTATTCATAGGTGCACTTGTGGAAATAAATGCAATGAAACAAATGTGTCATAGTGGCATGAACAAGGATAACCATATATAGTAGCAAGGAGAAAAGGTCTCATTACAACATGGCAGTCTTGTTTGCTTGCATTCTTTGTCCTATTCATTGTTACATTCTAATAGTAAGGAAGCAGGGTAGTCACTGCATTAGGAGAAGACAAAAAAAAATATGATCATCAGCTCAAGCAAGGATTTCTATGGATTTAGTTATTCTATAGAAACACAAATTTTATCAAGAAGTGCATTTGCAAAACAAACATCTGATGCTCACAAAAAAACACATTGTTGCTACAAATTGGAGCTTTCAATTATGCTCACACTATACAATGACACTAAATCATTTTTGCAAACAAAATCAGAGTTTTCCTTCAAATTGAAAAGACTCATCTGGGTTTACCATGAGAAGCTAATTTTGAGGCAAAAAAAATGAAGACATTCGACATGAATAACAAATGAAAGCCCATGTTATGCATTATGATAGGTCGTGGCCAAGTTGACCTCTTTTTTAGAAAAATATGGAAGACCCACCTGGGGTTTCAAGATATGAAACAACATTGCTACAGATTCAAGAAAATGGAGTGTATTTACAAAAACCATCTACATTTCTACAAAAATAATGAGTTCTTCAAGAAACCATGAAACCCATTTTGAAAAATGGAGGCCGAGCTCACATGCCATTTATTTCTCTCTTCTACATATCAAAAACCCATTTGGGTTGTCAATAAATTTGCTAATACAAAGGAGAATCGAAGAAGCATTATGGGGTTTTCAAATGAAACAATGCCACATAAAAAAAACACTATTTTTTATCCATGGCCGTGGCCAAGAATTTTTTTCTTCATAAAAGCAATAGGGAAACAATAATGGAGTGTCATCATTAACAAATGCAGAAAGAAAATAAGCATTTCATGCTTTATCTTTAAGATGGAAACAATATAGCTTTTCTTGCTCGAAATCTCAAGAATGGAGTCACTAAAAGCTTACCAGAGCTTTTTGTTTTTTCTTCTTCAACTTGAAAACATTTTAATGGCCCTTTTTCAAGCTTCATAGCCCCTCATGGTAGTTGTTTGGTGTAGTGAAGCAACAACAGAAAGAGTAAAATGAAACACATGATCAGGAAAATACTACAGGTCATGGCCTAAGCATATGAAATGGCATCCAAGAGGGTAAAAAATGCAGATTTTGTTCAACAAAAGCTAGTTACCTTTTTTTTTTTGTGTTTCTCATTAGGAAAACACCACAAAAGACCAGTCAAATCTCCATTTGCAGCACATTCAATTGAAACCCCTAGTGGCTGCATCATGTTTTCTAGAATGTTCAACAACAAAATGATGGTGTTTTTCTCATCGTTTGTCTTTTGATGATTAGGATTTGACCCTATTTGATGCTGATGGGATTTTTCATCCCATGTTTTAGAAAATGAAATATGTGTTAATGCATAATGGTGGCCAAATTCTTCATTGCTCAAGTCGGCCTTCTCTTAGAATTCATTCAACATCATTTGCCTAAGTTTTAGGTTAGGCATTTAATTATTTTGCAAAATCTTAAAAACCTTAGGGTTTTTAATTGTTTTCAAATGCCTTGCCTTAGTGAATAAAATCCTTCATGGATATGTCTAGGGTTTGGATTTTATTGATTTTTTAGAAAATCATTTAAAACTCAAGGATAAATATTGTCCCTTATATTTTTATGATTTTTTAGAAGAAAAATCAAATTGTAATGGACATATAAAAGTTTGTAATATTTTGAAAAGATTTCTAAAATCTTAATTGCAAAAATAGGTCAAGTTGAGAAGAATAAAACTGCAAGTATCTTGTAAAGCAGAGATTAAAACAATGTTTTATAAATTATTTTATTCTTTTGTTATTTTTTAGCAGTTTTATGAAAGCTAGGTGGTTGACTTTTTCCTTGGACGAATTTGAGATGCATGGGATGAAGATGAGGTGTTTGTTTTGCTTTTAAAGCAAATTGGACCTATTTTTAGATGCTTTTTGGGATGGACATGCAAAAAGTGTGAGTTTTCCACTTTTATTACACAAGATAATGCAGATTTGGATGCTTTTTTTGGGTTTTCTTCTTGAGCTTAGATTAGGGTTTTGGAGAGATATATTTTGAAGAAAAACTTAGAGTTTTTCTCAGTTCATATTTTTTGCTTCTTCTTCTCACATATTCAAAGAGTTTTGTAAGTAATTTTGTACTCAAATTTTTGAGAGTTTCACTCCTTGATTCAATAAAACAACATAGTTCCTTTCTCACTTTTTTGTTTATGTTTTGCAAGCAATAATTTGATGTGTCTTGTGATTCAAATCTATTGAATCCTTTTCTTGTCTTACTGTTGTTAAGTGATTTGCAGGAGTTGCAAGATAATTTAGGTTGTGCTTTGTGTTTATTCTAAACCTTTGCAAAAATCACTATTGGGTTATATGTGTTGTGAGATTGTGAGGATCAAGTTTTAGAGAGGCGGTAAGAGTGAGTTATTATCAGAAATCTTCTTAATGTTGGTCAATAAATTTAGGTAATAGAATTTCAGTCATAGGTTTTAAACCCAGTTTATCCTTCTAACTCTTTACCTCAAAAAATAATTTAGAATAGGAATTATCATTTGAAGAACCAGCTAAATCTGGAGATTCCCTCTTCACTTAGATCACCCACATCTAAAGAAGGTTTCCATGTGTCAACGAATAGTTAAGTTTTCTGCAAGCTTAACATAGGGTGGATATCTAATTGATAACATATTCATCCACCCATCATCCCATCCACAAATTGGGACCAACATCGAAAGAAATATTTGAATCAAAGCATGAAGAATGTTATCAAAGAAAAAGAAGCTGAGAAACATAATGGACATGGACAAATCAAATACACATGGATAATAAAGAATACAAAGAAAGATTATCCCTATCAAGCTCCATTAGTCAAAGAAACTATGGGGAATAATAAAAAAGGAAAAGGTATCCATCAAAGATGTCCACAAAGGCAAAGGCAGGCTTCTCAAGAAATGTACAAAGTATATCAAGTAGTTGGTCCTAATTCCATACACACTTCTGTATCCACCCATTATTGCTCATCTTCCCAAGTTTGGAGAGTCAAAGGTTCCAAACTATCAACCAATCCATCTCCTATTCCTAAACACACTCCATCCATGCCTCCATGCATGATATCCAATTCTCACATTGACCATGTATTGGCGGAAACCCTTCATCATAAAGATTCAGAAGGAAATCTATCGCGATGTATGCACAAAGAAAAAGTTAACTCCGGTATCAACAAAGTATATCAAGAATCTCAAAAGTTACATTCAAGTGCATGTATCTTGGAAAAGAAACTTCTTCAAGCAGGATATCGATGGCACATTATGATAGAAACATCTACATCAACACCACCAAGTGATTCAACATGAGCTTAAAAATATTTCATAGAGAAAAATTAAAAAAATAAAAAAATCATGAAAATAGTAAAGATAAAAGTTGTCCTCTAGTGAAAACCACTATGGTGGTGCTTTGGAAAGTTACCATGATGAAAACCTAGAAAAAAGGAGTCATGTGTAAAATCAAGCATCTACGTGCGCCACTTCAGGTGAAAGCATCTTATCACATCGCTAATAAAGCCAACATTCCATCCATCTTATCCATAATAACTCCATTCATCCATTTTCATCCATCTACATCCATAGTCCAAATTATCTTGATCTTGGTAAAAGTTTGGCACACACTTTACACTTGCTTATGGTAAAAATCTTGACATGAGTCATTTTCATTGATCCTATCCTACCCAAAATTATCTAAGCCATGAAGCACTATCCAAATGAGAATCCTCTATTCAAATACCTTATCTTATCACAAGATAATCCTTGGCATAATTTGCATGCTTACCATGTCCATCCATCCATACACCTATTCAAGCATCCATCCATAGCATTCCATACATTGCTAGACATTGGGGGCAGATATTTACATCTTGCTTTGGGAATAAATCTTGATCTATATCTTCCAACTTATGTGGTGATCTGAACATTGGAAAACATGAAATCAAATTGGTCAAAACACTTGTAAGCAAAAATCCAAATCACTAGCCCATGACATATTTTGAAAAGAAGATGATCCTTATCAAGCTTTATATTTCATCAAACATCAATCCAAGCAATCAATATCAGTTGCATCTAATTTTCACTTTAGCATCACATCATCATTCAAATCTTTTTTTGTTCCAAATCAAGCTTCATCAATTTTGATCATTCAAATCCAATCAATCCATCATCATCTCGGGATATCCATCTCAATCCTTGTGTTGCTTAACACTATCCTTGCATTGTTGTGTATCCTCAACAATGTTATCATCATCAATATTGATCAATCAAATCCAATCAATCCATCATCATTTTAGGATATTCATCTTAATCCTTGTGTTGCTTAACACTATCCTTGCATTGTTGTGTATCCTCAATAATGTTATCATCATCAATCCATCGACCCAATCAATCAACCTTAGCTTGGTTTTCAATAAAATCCCAAAACAGAGCACTGATATCATTACACATATCCATATCCAAATCATCAAAATCATGAGAAAATACAAAAACATCCAAAACATCTCAAAATCTAAAAATAGGTCAAAAATAGAAAACGTCAAAAACATGTTATTCAAACTACATCGTCTCTGAGCTTAAATGTAGGCAAGGCCATTATTGATGGGCCCCTAAGACACAAAATACAAAAACATTCATAAATACTAGAAAACACCAAAAACATTGAAAATTTTAAAAATAAAAAAATTTGTAAAACATCTTGAAAAAATACCAAAAACAGCCTCAAAACATTGCAAAACATCAAAAACATCCAAATATTTGAAAAAATCCATCCACCTCACTTCATGATCTTATGAAATAAACATCCACTCATAATAAATCATCGTCATCCTCAATCTTTGGTGAAGATATCACAAGCAAGTCTAGCAAATTAAAAGTGAGAACTCAAATGTCAAAATCTCAAGTCTAGGTCAGTAAGTAAACAAGTTAGTAAACTCTTGGTATTAATAGCCCATCATCCAGTTTGTCCCAAATCATTTGATAACATCATGTCCTAGGATGCATCCTTCCTACAATGGACATCAACATCAGTCATCACTGTAGTTTAGTCTTGGCTAGAGGTATGAAGAACATTGACTTGTTTTGTGTACTTGATGTTTTCTTTTCATTTATCTTATTGCGCTCATTCCAATGACCTCTCAATGATGTCTAATCCAAATGATTTAGAGAGAAAGGAATGGGGCATTGATCATTATCTTTTGTTTGATGTGCTTGTTGGATATTCTTGTAATATAACCTCGACGAATACTTGCTTTATTAGGTGTGGATGGAAGGTGTTTTGGATAGATTGTTTACTATTACATTATTAGGTTTTTCATTTCCGTGTTTTGGTCTGAGATGTTCAAAATATTTGAAGTACATCCTAATAAGGTTTTTGTATGTCAGGTGTGAATAAGAATACTCCTATCTTATTGTCGAGTCAAAGTCCATCTCACTAGGTACAACACCATCCTGGTTCTTTATACTTTGATGCATCATGCCCATCTGTGTTATCAAACATAAGGTAAGTAAGCCCTTTTAAAATCCCAATCTCTGATAAGCAATACATCATCATCAATATCTCATCATTTTCTCTAATAAAGTCTCATAGATCATGGACTTGTTGGATCCTCTTTTCTTCTTTCTTCTCATCCCACTAACATGGTATCATGACAGTCAACCAAACATCACCCGTGCATCCATCCTGCATCCACAAACCATCGACATACTGCATATCATACATAATAGTAAACACCAATCATTTCACATGCATTGCATTTCCATCATTGCACCATAATATAGATTCAAGGTTATTCTAAACATCTCATTAAACCATACATTTTCATCCATTGCATAATCATATAAACATCATAACCATACATACATCTATCTTGAACCTCTTTGTCGTGAAATCAACCCTCAAATCAAACTTTTCGCTCGATCTTGTGATGAGCCTTACTAGCTCCAACTCAACCTTTGAACAATAACTGCCTGTTTTTGTGTTTTGTTTGGTTTTTGATGAATTTTAAAGAAGAATTGTAGACAAAAGTAGAAGGTGTGCCAAACATAAATGGAGATAAAACTAAATTTAAAACTAAATATGAGAAATTGTAATTGTATTGCAGATTTGACAATTCATACAAAGAAATTGCATACAAAAGACATAACTGAAACTCTCCAGATTATTTAAATAAAGAAATTTTGCACATGCCAGGTAGGAATGGCTTAAACTGATGAAATAACATGCTTGGAGCTTGGATCTATTTTCTCCCACTCTAAAATTGAAGAAAGTGTGCTGAAAGAGGTAGGCACCAAAAATGGAGCAAAGAAATGGCTAGAAGGAGAGGAATTTTTGCCTCTAGCTTCATACGCCCTTTCCAAGAGACACGCCACCCAATGCAAATGGTATGACCTCTGTAGATGATGAATATCCTTTAGTGAAAGCAAATAAAAATTATTGAAGATGGCGTCCAAGATGTGAATCCCTCTCCCTCATTACAAACTAAAAACTTCTTAATAAACCTTTGACATAGCATAGATGAACTTTTGTATGAAGCTCTCTTAGTAGCAACCATTCAACTGATCTCTCACAGTCTCACAATCATTGATTCAATGAAGAATTGTCACTCTCCAATGAAAAATCTTCAAACCCTTGCCCTTAGAAAAAAAATCATAGAGAAGTTTTGAAGCAAAGTCAAATAATCACATAATGAGGTTGATTTGCTCCTTTTGCCTTATAACCCCCAAAATGCATGACTTTCAAGAAGTGATGCCACTTTTGCAATAAAATGCATTTAAAATCTATTTAATATCTTTTCCATAGTTGGGCACCCAAATAAATGACTTAAGGTGAATTTAAATAGTCACTTTATCATTTAAGTCATAAAGTGCAAATATTTCAAGTGGGATTTAATATGTTATAAAGTTAAATAATAACTTTATAATATCTCAATAGATGATAAAATGCCCAACCACTGAAATATTAATAACTTCCAAACTCAATATTTTTTCGTGCCGTCAGAAGCTGGTGAATACTGAACAACAAACGCCTATACTGAAACCAATACTGAAGTGAAGGAGTGGGAATGACGAAACCCACCAAAACGGCCACTGACCCCCTAACTAGATCTTGTCAGCCTACAAGGGTCCAAGAGATAGGCTAACTCAACTGCTCCTGATAACTGACTAGAGTGGGGACATTACAAATCTCTCAAGGGGGCATTTTACCAGTATACTTCCTTCCGCTGGAGCATTTGAAAAAATCAGAATTTTTTTGAATTTTGATCTCGGCAAGGTTATTCTTTGAACTACTGCAATAGGTACATTGCTTCAAAGAGGGACAAAATGTAGACGTTCAAAATATCATGATTGATATCATGTGCTCGATCATTTTTCACTAACATCAATTCTTCCCTAACCATTTCTTTACTAACCATTTAATTGAATAATATTTATTTAATTAAATTCATCAAAATTCCTCTTAAAATTAGATAATACACTTTATCATATTATTTCATCATATTCTTCCTTAATTAAATAAATCAATTTTATTTAATTAAAATCTCTAAGGTTCTTCCTTTAATTAAATAAATCACCTTTATTTAATTAAATCCTAAAGTCATCTCTTCTAATTAAATAAATCAAATTTATTTAATTAAATCCTAATGTTCCTCTTTTAATTAAATAAATCAACTTTGTTTAATTAAATCCTAATGTCTTCTTTTAATTAAATAAATCAACTTTATTTAATTGAATCCTAATATTCTTCATTTAATTGAATAAATAAAATTTATTTAATTAAATTACTAATCTCCCAACTATCTTCTCATTTGATTTAAATAAATCTAAATATCTAAATCAAATATCAAATCAACTAATTCCATCTAAGTTAATTAATCCTAATTAACTCTTAACACTAATCCTTCATTCATCTAGCTTTTGTAAGTTGCACATGTAAATCAATTTATTTGATTTATTAATTCCTCCTATTTTAATTCAAATATGCCATATTCTTGGAACATTCCACTTATTTAAATTCTCCCTCCCAAAGGAATTTTGTCCTCCAACTTGGCATTAAAAGCTCTTACATGTCCTCTCCTTGAGCCAACTTGGCATTAATTCCTCTTACATCTCTCCTTACACAAGTCTCTTCTTTAATTTCAAATTTCACCTACATGCATTTAACATGCACATTGTTCAAAATGTGCTCCAGTCTCCTTCATTAGTATGTTGACAAGTGGCACAATGCCATTGGTCCTTGTTTAATCCCACATTCATCCTATTCTTCATTCTTCAACCCTTCTTCATTATAGATAGAGGCTTTCTCTATTGATTTGAGACCCACAAGTTCATCCACAATCATACACAACTTCATGCAAATACATTATAGGCATTTGAATCCACAATCATCCAATTTTTTATGCAAGAGCATAGAATTCATCATCCATAGCTAGGTTATTGGCATTTTGTATCAAGGAGCACACAATCATCATCAAACTTATCAAGGAATTGGGAAAGGGATTCTTTCCACATCAAAGAAGCACCAATTCCCCCATGGGATGCTGGTTTGAGTATTTTGAATAAGATTTCATTAGCTTTTATTTGATATTTTACCTTGTTTTCTTGTTCTTGTGTTTGAATGAATTTCATGGGGAATGTTTGGTTTAAACTAGTTTGAGGACTAATGCTTGTTTGTTTGTCCATGTTTGAACATGTCTAGGCTGGAGCATTCATAGATCTAAACAGTTACAACAATTCTAGAAGCCTTCACAACTACAGTTTAGATTTTCAACATGAAGAGAACTGAACCATACAAGCTAGTAAGTAAAGCAATTAAAGCACACCACAAGATAACACATAACACCAAATTACATGGAAACCCAAGATGGGAAAACCATAGTGAGAAGTTCTCATGAGAAGGAATATAATAAGTGAATTTTACAATGAGATGTAGGCACCAACCTATCAGAGACACCAATCCCCAAAATATTCAGTAGGCACCAACCTATAGGAGACACCAACTCCACCAAAAAAAGACACCATTCCTTGTTGAAACAATACAATAGGTAGAACACCAATCCTACCAGAACAAAAATAATGGAAGATTTTAAATTTAACTTTGACCAACAAACACATTGATATTGGCACTCAATCTTTTCTTCACGCTTCTGCTATGACACAACTATACATCCCATTACAATACTTTCACTGTAAAAATGATGTAGGAGCATCCCTAGTTGTAAAACAATCTTGTATTAACCAAAAACATTTCTTTTAATGTTTTACATTTAGTAGTAGTTTAAGTATTTCATTCTATGTTTTATTGCATTATCATTTCTTAGCTCATAAAGCAGGATATAGAATTTACACATCGACATCTATCACATATCTAGATTTCACATCATTTGCATTTGTCTACCAAAAGTTATTCGCTCTCAAAATTTCATTCTATTTCATTGTCAAAGCATTTAGGGCCAACCTGGTCAAGATTTATTAGTGTAGACCTATTCCAAATCATGTGGAGCCTATTGGTACATCCTACAAGCATCTTGGGTTTATTGGTACCTATCCTAGAGATTTGCAACTTATTTCATTTTGTGAGGAGTTATCTTTTCATGTTTTGAGGTTGACATTCATATGTGATCATTCATCTAGTTTATGAACCTTCGTGGCCAACATGGACCTTTATTGGAGCTTGAGAAGCATATTTAAGAACATTTTAATTCATTGTAGATCATCAGTTAGGAAGTTAGGGTTAAGTAGATTCATTATATTTTCACATCAACCGTTTGGGGGCATGTAATAAGGCCTTTGGCCAATTGTATTGTTGAATTCCATTGTGGCGGGCCTGTGAGCCCTAGATATTTTCCCATGAGGCATATGTTGCATGTAAGATTTCCAATTCAATAAATTTTCATGTTTGCATATCAATTTCTTATGTTTTTTCCACTGTGTTGACTTTAAGTTGCACAGTTTGGACTATTATTTGTGAACCCTCCTACCATGAATGCACCAAATCATCTGCATTCAGTACATACACTTACAATACATCCAAAAATTTGAAATATATACATGACATTATAATAACACTCTTCTATGTCTGCCAGGGTTTCACACAAACGTAGACAACATAGGGTGGACCTAAATTCAAATTACATGAAATGTGTAATACATCTGTCTAAACTTTCCGCCAAAAGAACATGACACCTTGTGCCACCATGGGAACCTTAAACAAGTCATATCCTCACACCACAAACTTGATTTGAATTCCACACACTTTTAGCCATTACTGCACATGCCTCAAACTTTAAATAGCTTGATGAACCTTTTGTTAATTCAAACTTCTTGCAAATTGAGATGTGCCACCGAAAACTCAAAAAAATGATAGAACTAGTGTAGACACAGTCTCCTTCCATATTGTAGAGCAATATTTCATTTCTGAAAGAAATTCCACCTATATTAATTAATCTCTCTAGCCAAAAGATATCCTTCCATACCACCACACTCATGTTGACTGTATACTTGACATGGTATAATAAATTTGTTAACTATCTTAAGGCAGTCATGTTGCTACTCACATGATACAAGATATGATAGATTAGATAAGCTACACAATATGCTTACGAAACCTCAAGACAACTGATAATACTTTCACTCCTACAGTCTTCTTCATTTGAAAACCTTCACATATGACAACCTTGACACCCTTTGATAACCATTGTCAATATCAATGACCTGCTAACATCAGTTTGACATCAATAACAACCTATACTCAACAATCTCCCCCTTTGTCATTGATTGAAAATATAAAAAAATTGGGGCCACCAAAACACTTCCACTAAATAAGTTTGAATGATTCTTGTGTTGTAACATTTACTCCCCCTGTGAAAAATATGACATTAAAAGATAGAAAGATAGTTATTATTTATGAAAAATTCAGGATTTTGAGCACTCTCTCCTCCTTTGACATCAATGGCAAAGGATCAACAATCCTGAATTGATATTGCAACATCTTAAGAACTTGTTTCCCAAATAGAATTCCCCCTGAGTCCAAACATCACTACTTCTGAAAAATATTCCGCAAGAGCACTAACTCTTTCTTGTGATAGGGAGACCAAGCTGCCCCTCACCCTATACTTTCCTCTTGAATCAAGAGAAGGGAGTAATAACTCCCAACTTCTATCAGAGAAACTCAAATATCTCCTTAGGAAGTGGCTTCATGAATATATCTACAACTTTCTCCTTTGTATCAACATATTCCAATTTGACTTCTTTCTTAGCAACCTTCTCTCTCAAGAAATGATTCTTGATTGAAATGTGTTTTGTTTTTTAGTGTATCACTAGAATCTTTGAAATGTTTGTTTCACTTGTGTTATCACAAAGAATAGTGATAGGATCTTCAAAATCAACCTTCATTTCCTTCAAGTTTTTCTTCATCCAAACCACTTGAGTACAACATGATGTTGCAACAATGCATTTTTCTTCTAGTGTAGATAAAGCAACTAATTCCTACTTCTTACTCAACTAGGACACCAAACTATCTCCAAAGAAGAATGAATTGCCACTTGTGATCTTCCAATCATCCACACAACCTTCCCAATTTGCATCTATGTATGTAGTTAGAGTAAAATTCTCACTCTTTGGATACAAAAGACCAAATTATTTAGTAGCCTTCAAATACTTGAATATCCTCTTTATCATCTTCACATGATTCTCTTTAGGTGTTTGATGCAGAGCATTATAAAAAAACCATCAACAACTTCATTTCATTAGAGAATTTCAATCCCAATCAAATCAGAAGAAGATCAAATTATGATTCACATAACTTTACATCAAAGTCAAACTCATTCACCATCTTTAATAAATTCATCAAGTTCTCAAACTCAACAAATTACATCATTAGTACACCAAGCAATCACCAATATACTCATCCTCAAAGGAAACAAGACAACTAAACCATGCATCATTGTAATTAGCCCAATACCAAACCATCAAATGACTATATACAACATAATTTTAACTGAAAAGAACCTTGTCACACTCACAATGCACTGTATTATCAAAGTCTTCCATTTTAGTAGTCTAACATGCACCAACTCACTCATTGTTCCACTTACCTTACAAGGAACATCAACAACAATCCACACCTTTTTGCTATAACCAGTTATCAGTCCTTCCAGACATCACTTTCATCATGTTTTAAAAGAAATAATCCACACAACTCTTCCATTTCAAACTTATTGTTCTTTTTGCAGTCAAGTCATTATTCATGCATATTGAACACTCATGACCAAAACACTATTATTTCCAAACTTTTTCTTCTTAACTTCACTCAAGCATTAATACAACCTTAGTACCATGGTACAAACAAGTTCATTACAAAACTAGTCACAATGATCATTGTTTTGAACAAAACCTCTGTTTAGCAGTCACTTCATCAAGTTTCTTTGTAGGATACCAAAACCCTTAATCGGGTGATTTCATTTCTTCCACAAGGCTTATTCAGAATCCCAATATATATCCAGGAGAATTTTTCAACACATTATAACATACCAAAATTTCTTAGTAGCATGTCATAAAGGAAACACCAGATTTTAGACTGTTCACTAAAGAAAGGCTACAAATTTAGGCCTATTTTACAAAGTGTTCACTAATCTCCACCAAAACACCAATAAAACTCAAAAATTATTTTTTCATACCTCCAAACTCAGGATTCTCTATTTTTTAAGGGTAGAAAGGCTTAAATACTTACTATCCCATCAAACCCTTGTTTGTGGGCTCAAAACACAACCAACAGTGAGGGTTTCTTGAATAAAACACTTGTGAACCTCCAACACACCAGAAACCACTTGAAACATGTCTTAATATGTCTTCCAAGGCCTTTGAAACCATCTACAAGCCCATGCACATGCTATCTCTTCATTACCCTGCTTGTAACCTCCATTCTCAAGTGGAAAACTCAGAAATTGTTTGAAAATTGCATCATATCCTTGTGTTCTTGCTATTCACTATCCTACCACCAAAAACAAACACAAAACACACAAAAATAAAATAATTAAAATCCATCCCATCGACCTATCATGCCTACATCAATGGGATGGAGACCTTGTTCCCTTAAAGGACTCTCAAACCCTGTTTTGAGGGTTTACCCAATTATTGTTTCAAAATCCTCTAAACTGAAATAATCAACTTCAAAACACCTTAAGATGATGAGTGATTCACAACCTCATAAAGAAACAAAAATTTATTGATCTCTAGACTTCAATACAATCTGTACAGGGACTGGTAAAAGAAGAAAACACAAAATTTGTAGAACAAAGCCTTTATTTCAAAGTTTTGAATACAAGAATACAATCCCCCTTTCTCCCATGCCTTATAATTCCTTTTAAAGATGCTTCCCCTTCAATAACTATTTTTCCAACTCTTCATTCGGTTCAAACTACCACATGCCTCTTAATCTTCCTAATTTGTGCACTTTTGTTTACATAATTACATTATGACAACTTTCCCACCTTTTAGCAATATTTTGAAAATCTACTTATGGGACCATCTAAGGACCTATTGTATGATTTTAATACATTCAAATTGATCATTACATAGCCTTGACACTTGATTTTAGATTTGAACACACACATTTGACAAATTATCCTTTTGAAGGAATTTCATGATCAAGGTGCTCCTGCACCATACAACCAATCAACTGAACCTTTCCAAGTCCCTTGGAAATATGCTTGTAGCTGCAAAAAAAAATCAAATATGCCTTGTTCTTTGTCTTCACCATTTATCTTCACTTTATCTTTGCTTTCTCTTGTCATCTTTCTTTTCTTCATCTCTATCTTCATCTCTATCTCTTGCCTTTCTTCATCATCAAGTTCACAACTAATTCCTCTTTCAAAAGGACACAGGACTGTCCTTTTCATCTCTTCTCCAAATCTTTTCTCAACCATGGACACAAGACTTGTCCTTGCACACTTTCCTTGACCTTCTCAATCACCATTCATTTTCTCTTCATCCTTTCAACTACTCCCATCAGTGGAGTATCCTTTGATAGGTTGCAACTCTTTCGTGCTTCTTCAAACAGAAATCCATTAGGTTCTAACTGCAACACAACTCAAATTGCCTCACCTAGGTGTCTTTGCTTACTCTCCCTAGTGTCTTGGACTTTCTCAATGCAACTTAGATGGATAAGCACATGCAACCAACCAACAATCTCAACCTACTATCAACAACAACTTAATCACAAACAACTTTCCCAGAGCATCTTTAGGCTCTGATACCAATTTGATGCAGAGCATCATAACAAAACCATCAACAACCTCATTTCATTAGGGAATTTCAATCCTAATCAATTAAGGAGAATATCAAATTATGATTCACATAACTTTACATCAAAGTCAAACTCATTCACCATCTTTAAGAAATTCATCAAGTTCTCAAACTCAACAAATTACATCATTAGTACACCAAGAAATCACCAATATACTCATCCTCCAAGGAAACAAGACAAATAAACCATGCATCACTGTAATTAGCCCAATACCAAACCATCAAACCACTGTATACAACATAATTTTAACTGAAATGAACCTTGTCACACTCACAATGCACTATATTATCAAAGTCTTCCATTTTAGTAGTCTAATATGCACCAATTCACTCATTGTTCCACTTACCTTACAAGACACATCAACAACAATCTACACCTTTTTACTATAACCAGTTATCAATCCTTCCAGACATCACTTTCATCATGTTTAAAAGAAATAATCCACACAACTCTATCCATTTCAAACTTATTGTTCTTTTCGCAGTCAAGTCATTATTCATGCATATTGAACACTCATGACCAAAACACTATTATTTCCAAACTTTTTCTTCTTAACTTCACTCAAGTGTTTATACAACCTTAGTACCATGGTACAAACAAGTTCATTACAAAACTAGTCACAATGATTACTATTTTGAACAAAACCTCTGTTTAGCAGTCACTTCATCAAGTTTCTTTGTAGGATACCAAAACCCTTAATCGAGTGATTTCATTTCTTCCACATGGCGTATTCACAATCCTAATATACATCCAAGAGAATTTTTCAACACATTATAACATACCAAAATTTCTTAGTATAAGCATGTCATAAAGGAAACACCAGATTTCAGACTGTTCACTGAAGAAAGGCTACAAATTTAGTCCTATTTTACAAAGTGTTCACTAATCTCCACCAAAACACCAATAAACCTCAAATAGTCTTTTTTCATACCTCCAAATTTAGGATTCCTCAGTTTTTAAGGGTAGAAAGGCTTAAATACTTATTGTCCCATCAAACCCTTGTTTATGGGCTCAAAACACAACCAACAGTGAGGGTTTCTTGAATAAAACACTTGCAAACCTCCAGCACATCGGCCACCACTTGAAACATGTCTTAATATGTTTTCCAAGGCCTTTGAAACCATCTCCAAGCCCATGCACGCGCTATCTCTTCATTACCTTGCCTGTAACCTCCATTCTCAAGTGGAAAACTCAGAAATTGTTTGAAAACTGTATCATATCCTTGTGTTCTTGCTATTCACTATCCTGCCACCACAAACAAACACCAAACACACAAAAATAAACTAATTACAATCTATCTCATCAACCTATCATGCCTACATCGGTGGGATGGAGACCTTGTTCCCTTAAAGGACTCTCAAACCCTGTTTTGAGGGTTTACCCAATTATTGTTTCAAAATCCTCTAAACTGAAATAATATACTTCAAAATACCTTAAGATGATGAGTGATTCACAACCTCATAAAGAAACAACAAGTTATTGATCTCTAGAATTCAATACAATCTGTACAGGGACTGGTAAAAGAAGAAAACACAAAATTTGTAGAACAAAGCCTTTATTTCAAAGTTTTGAATACAAGAATACATTCCCCCTTTCTCCCATGCCTTACAATGCCTTTTAAAGATGCTTCCCGTTCAATAATTTTTTTTCCAACTCTCCATTTGGTTCAAACTACCACATGCCTCTTAATCTTCCTAATTTGTGCACTTTTGTTTACATAATTACATTATGACAACTTTCCCACCTTTTAGCAATATTTTGAAAATCTACTTATGGGACCATCTAAGGACCTATTGTATGATTTGAATGCATTCAAATTGATCATTACATAGCCTTGACACTTGATTTTAGATTTGAACACACACATTTGATAAATTAGCCTTTTGAAGGCATTTCATGATCAAGGTGCTCCTGCATTGGTGTTGCCTGAAATTTGGCAACCATTCCAAATGCCTGCATAATATTCGGTTTGGATGTAATCACATACAACAAAATACCAATCATAGACATGATAGATCCTCCAAAATCCTTGCAAAATTAAGAGAAAATCATGACTTGGATCATGATTTCCAAGCTTTGTGTCCTAAGGATCTGATTAAGGGTGTGACCTAAAAACCCTTACCTTACATGTTTATCTAAAACCCTTTGGCATTTTAATTTTTCATTGACCTATTTCAGCTAGCCACTGGTCGTATTAGTTACCACTTGAGCCTTTGAGTGCATTTATTTACCAACCCCTTTGGTTATGAAAGAAAGTCACCCGCGCATTGCCCTATGTCAAATACTTATAAAGTTTGGCAAAATATTTCACCTCCAAATGACTTAAGTTTAAGTCATTTTTCTTAAGGGTCTAATTGTCATCGGCCTAGTCAAGGCAACATTTTAAGAATAACTTTTGGCTTGTGTAGAAATCTTGCATGTTGGATTTGAAGACTAGATCCTAGTCATTGATAGCACACCACACGAACATTAAAGAATAGCCGTCAGAAGTTGTGCAAGGTATGCAATGGATTGACGCATGCCCTTTCCATGGTGGGACTCAACCCTCTTCTAGGTGTCCGATGATCAATGAATTGAAGATCAACGACTTTATGTAGAATGGAAGCTAGATCTTAGTCGTCCATCGCACACCTCGCTACATTTTAATTAATGCCCATTGGAATCTTGCGAGGTATGCGATTGATGGATGTGTGGAGTTTCTCGACCACCATGCAGTGTGGTTGATCCCATGGATGGAATGATGTGGCTCCCAGTCAACAAATTTTCATTGGCCAAAGGTTGGTGAGCTATGGTCTCAGGATTTCAAACCCAATTTGACTTAGGTTGAGCCGCTCGATTTTCCACCTCATTTGGAAATAAACGACCGATATTCAAAAAATCAAAAATAGGTATGTGATAGCCATTTTTACTCTTCGAGGAGTATGTGTTAATGGCGTGTTCTACAGGAGTGATCAATTTGATCCTAGTGTGTGTGAAGAATTAATTTCCTATCATCATTGAGAATAATACATATATTTTCATGTACTTGGCTAATTAACCGAAGAGATGTGGATGCCAGTGGTTGATTGCTTGCTCACTCGTGCAATTTTCATCAAGCATTGATGATTAGCATGCCTAATTTTCTGATTAAATGAAGGTTGATGGCCTCTGTTTTCACCATTGCAATTGAGAGTATGAAATTCTGAATTCCAGAAGTGTGAGTTGTGTTCATGAAACTACATTTTTGGAGAAAATGAGAAAGCCAACTACTTCTATGTTAGCAGTGTGGAGGTCCCTGAGTTTTCATAAATATCACGACAATGTCCCAAAGCACGAGTAAAATCTACCTGTAGCTACTACAACTCTAAAAGAAAAGGGTAAGAAGGAGGCCCATGATGAGAAGGCTACATCATTCCCTACCAAATGTAGCCACAGATTGAGAAGTCGAGTTGTAACCACAGAGGTGACAAAGGACAAAGGAAAAGAGTCTATGGGATTTGTGAGGGGAATGCGAAGAAAGATTACGTGAAACCAAGCTTCTTATGGAAGGTAGAATTCCCCCATTGCTATCACTGATAGTACTTTGGATAGCGAAACTAAAATAGATTCTGGCTACCAACAATATCTCATGCTTCTGAATTAATTGGCAGCCCCAAGGGAGGAAGTGATAGTAGTTGCCCCAGTTTCTATGAAGACTCTGAGTGGGCATGATTACTCAATTTTCGAAGAGACAAAGATGAAGAAGGGGTGGTGGTTTCTCCTCTTCCTTCTACAAGGATGTGTAGTGGCTGTGTGTATCGTGGGTCTGGTTCTGGTGTTGGTTCTGGTTCTGGTTAAAAGAAATGGTGAATGGGTCTCATTTTTTTGTGTTGTGACATTAGTTTTGTTGTGGTGGTTTGTTGTTTGCACTCTCTAGGTATGTTGGTTTTTTGTCTTTTACACTAATATGGAATGCTTTGGGGCTGGTGTGATGGAAAACTTTTGGCTCAACATGGTTGGAATGCAAAGTCTCATTGGAAATTAAGGATAAATTTTGGCGGCATTGGTTGGTTCATTTTTGGTGAAATGAGTTGAATTTTGCTTCCCCAGTTCAACAAATTATTACAAGCAACCATCCAGGGAATTTTTGGAACAAAATTGAATTTTGGAATGAAATGAAATATCTATGAAATGTAACTGTAATGAGCCCGATGCTTGTTGCTCCCTTGGTCTATAAAAGGGATTTCAAGGCTCATTATAAGGGGTTTGATTTTGAGTCTAGTAGATGGTATGGGTAGAAATTAAGCATAGAAGGATGTATTGTAAAATGGATGATGAATAGAACAATATAATTGTCTTGGGTTTAAATGTTATAAGCAATAGTCTTAAAGTAGTTTTCTGCAAATTACTAATATCGAAAAAATCTTATCTCTAAAACATTTACTCTCTTGTTGTAAATTTCTGCAAGTCATAAATGAAAACATCAAGAGTATTATTATTTATCTTCAAATGTTCAATTGAATGTGTGTCCTCATTTCTGATTAACTCAAAGGGTTAATTAAATGCTTGAATAGGGTCACATTTTTGTGGGAATTTGCAAAGGATCTGGTGAGAAGTTATGTTTTAGCTATTGTGATTTTTTAGATTGCAAGGAATTCTGAAAATAGTCCATTATTATTAGGGTTAAATAGTTTGTGTATTACTGGTTATTGCATATTCAACTCCATTGCCCAATTAATGAAGTACTAGTCTGTTTGTTAGAGATTTTTACAATTGAATGAGATGATGGTTTACTTGATCATGGATTTAGAATAAGAACAAAATTCACTTTAAAGCTTTCAATTATGAAGCATGAATTTGAAAATATCTCCTTGTTCCTAGTAAATGAGGTAGTAATTTACTTAAAGATTTGCCAAATCTTTAGTGAGTTATATATATTTGCAAAGGTAGGAACTAATATGTGAATAGAAGTGTTCTCCATCAAATAGATCATAATGAACACTATAAGGAACACCTTCCTAGGTCCCATAGAGCCTAAAATGAATGAGTAAAGATCTTAAAGTGCTTTACTTGTTACGTTGGCCATTCATCTTGAAGATTCTTCATTATAGGTGTTGGCTACCCTTTAGATAATTCTAAGGATGTACTAGAAAAAACACCAATAAGACTGGTACAAAGTTTGATCTGTCAGAGAAGAAACATCATCCTTGCTCAACTTACAATGGTAACCATAGGTGTTGCAATAGGTTTGTAGTCTTTCATCCTGAACTTGCTTAACATCTCCTTAATTGTAACATGCCAATTTTCCAACAAAGATAAACTCTTTAAGTTTATCTTTCAAGTGATTAATCTAGGTTTATATCCCAATGCAATAAAAAAAATTCTTTCAAAGAGAGATTTAATAAGCATTAATAACACAACCATATTTCCAAACATTGTTCTCTTCCATAAAAATGATATTTACATGCTTCCAAAGATATATTACAAATGAAACATACATAGCTTCTCAAAGCTTCCATTGGTAATATCATAAATAGATGTACATCGATCCAGGAAGATTCCCTCAAACCTTGTTTTCCAACTGTGGAAGAGAAACATCACTCAAGCACTTTTCCACCATCTGCAAACTCTTATGTGGTCCTCCACACATCTTGCACATATGGAAAGATGGCCCAACCCTTAAAAGAAGGAGTTGGTTTGAAAACCTCATAAATATATCCTATTTGAACTCAGTGTTATGCCCTACATGAATAGAACCTGTATACATCCTAACTTGTATGGAAATCATGGACTAGCATGCATAAAAGGTACATAATGAAATTGATAGTGTAACTAGTGGCACATTACACTACTTTGGCCTAAGTATCATATAAAATTCATCCTAGATCACATACACTTCCCTAGTTTGATTTGTCTCAAGATCATTTGTACACTATTCTTAGGTAATCCCTTCATGAGATAATCTTTAACCACAGGAACAACCTATCCCCCTTGTAAATATAAGTATATCTACTAAGTATATTCCCTCTTATAAGCTATTCTCAATGTAAGAATCAACTACTCTCAAGAGAAGATATGAACTATTCATAGTTCAAAATTTATAAACAAGTTGATCATACTTCATAGCTATTCAAGCAACTTTGTATCCTAGTATATAATACTAAAGTATGCAATCACTCCTTATTATGGAGTATGTAAAATCAATACTTTGCAACATATTAACAGAGAGAGAATGGATTCTTTCACTTCTAGTATGAAATAACAATATTTCCTTCTACTAACAAATTCATGATTTTCACACAAAACAACTAAACATTCAATATTTCCCAAATGCAAAAACATAAAAGAATAGATCGCATGCATGTAAACACTTATTTCCAATTTGAAAAACTAGTTCACTACTACATTCCTTCTAGAATCAGCTTTCCAAGCTTCTCTTAATACTCCAATTCTCCCAAAAATCAACTCACAATAACTCTCTTACTCTATCCTCATAGATACTCTCAAATCATAAAATGGATAACTCAGATAACAAAGCACAAGTAAGCAAGAATGAATGGTGTCTAAATGAGAGAAATAGCTCATCTATTTATACAAAAATATGAGACAAGAATGCCTATAGGTTAGCTAAACAAGTTGACACCTCTCAACAACAAAATTTGACTCGGCTCATTTAAACACAAATCGACCTCTTATTGAGCCAACAATGGTTTGACCAATTCATATAAACACATTATTATTAATAGAAAATTGACTTGCATCTATAGAATTCTATTTGGTTTATGTAAATTCATAATTTGGTTCCACCAAATCAACTCATTCCCTATTAATTTGACTGCTACTTTCACTTATAAGAATAAGTTAAATTCTGGTTTCTGCATTTAAAGCATCAGACTTGGTTTACATTTTACTCATAACACTTTGCAAAATTATTGACTCAATAAATGCTTGTATATCGACTCAACATGCACATGTTTACACACTGTTGTTTATAAGCTTCGATCCATAATCTATTTCATGTGTTGAGTTCATAATACATGGCGTGGGTTAAATATGCATATATGTGCATGTTTGAACAACGTTTTAATACTTATTCATATATGCGCTATACCATATCAACGTTATTCTCTCGAGTACATAATAAAGAATATGTATGTATATATATATGTATGTATGTATATATATATATGTATATATATTCAATAGCAATGATCACAATAATAAAACATTTAATATCTGAATGCATATCTCATGCTATCATATATAAAACATCATTATATGTATATATTTATATACATATGTACATATACATACATGTATTGATGATGATGAGGAAAAATTAGGGTTTACCAAGATCAAGATAAACCACTAGAATCTCTCCACCAAAATCACTATAATTTATGCAATTATGAGGGCCAAAAGATGCAAATAATAATAAAAATTTGACCCTAACTATTACAAAAACTATGAGGAGAGTTTTTAGAGCTTAAAGAGGTGTGTAGCTTGCTGCAAGAAGCATATTTTTAAGGAAAAAATGACTCATTCACCTTTAGTGGCGAATAAGTCCCTGTTAGGGTTTCTGAAACTGAGATCTAGGTTATTTTCCTTGATGTCTGCGCTCTCAAATCCCTGGTTTTCAGCTCCTAAAAACCTGTACTTAATTATGTAGCTTCAATTCTTCGTTCTTAAACTTTAAAGGTCAATCTTGCAACTTGACAACTTTGACAATTTTGCTTCAAACTTTCTCTCCACTTGATCTTCAACTTGTAAATCTGCAAACACACATTCAAGGAGAGAAAAACTTGTTGATTGTTAGTGAATAGGGGTTTTCCTAAGTCAAACACCTTGTAGGTAATTAAACCAAATGATGAAATAATGTAATTGAAGTATGAACATGAAATGATATAATGTTGATACCTTGTATTTGTCTTGGAATGTAAGTTTGCAAACTAACATGTAGTGGCCATGAAAAATGTAGATCTGGATCCTTGAATATGATGTGAACAATGCTTGCAAGTAGATCCTCAATGCTACTTCCACTTTCTTAGCTCAACAACATGATGAAATGATCTTGAATTGCTGCAATAAACCCTTGATAATCTGCCTTTGAAAATGCTCTTGAAGTGATCTATTGCTCTTTTGACTGTACTCTTGAGTGCTCATGAAAATCTAGGATGAAACTATGTGAATTAACCCCTTATTTATACTAAATTAAGAGATTAACCCCAAAATTCAAATAGTTTAAGCCGACACTAGATTTGGAGATAAAAATTATTAAATTTCTACTAGAATGAGATTCAAAAAGGGGCTCCTCATTAAGGGAGGACCCATTCACCACCTAGGGCGAATGGGTCCTGACACTATTTTCTAGGACCATTCCTTTAGGGTATGAAAGAACACTAAAAAACCATGTAGAATATGGGGGTCCTATAGAGGGAGGACCCATTCACCACCTAGGGTGAATGGGTCCTCACACCAATTTCTAGGACCTTGAAATTTCCCAATTAAATGTTATGTAATTTGAATTATGGGTGTCGGGATAGATCATCAGGAGGTGTCACAAGTAAGGCTTAAATTTGAATTAAAGGGGCTTAAAAAGAAGCTGAGAGTTTGATCCCACATCACAATGGATGCATCTAGATCAAGGACAGTGCAAATTTCCATGCTAGTAATACACAAAGGAGAGGGGGTTAGTTATAATATCTCTACCATTGACTTGGGTACCACTACAAGAGAGCAAAAGATTAATCACCTCTAGGGGTCGGTTGCCATAATTGTTCATCAAATGAACAAGGATCAATCCTCCAAGGAGGAGTTGAAGGCACAAGTGGCATACCTTACCACCTAAATTCAATAGTGGTCATCCACTGAGGAGGCACCAATGACTTCATCGGCCCTACCCCTACTTCTCTCCAAAGATCACATAAGCAAGTTGGAAAAGAGAAAGAACTGGACCAAGGCTACTGCAAAGTGGTTCCAGCGAGTGCTCTACAATGGTGATATGGGCATTGGCCATGCTGTCCAAAAAACTAATAAGTTTTGGGAAGTACAAAAGCAGCTCGAGGGCACGGAGTGAATTTGTCATAACTTCCCCAAATTATATATGATTACATATCCTAAGATCTAGGCCATCCTCAAGATGCCCACGAAGACCTAGGGGGAGGAGCTAGCCCTAGTAAAGGATGATCATTAGCTGGTGGAGATGTGGAAAATGGGCCTGGATTACAAAAGAGACATCCTAGAAAAGGTGCTCCACAAATTAGAACTCAACCTTGAGTGGATCAAGGAGCATAGGATGGACTGCGAGGAGTATCTAAAGCTCATGACAAATTATGACACACCCACTGTTGAGCTAGATCCAAAGAAGATCAGGCCATATTTCCACAAGAAAATGGAAAATGGGGCCACAAATTCATTAATGTTAGACTTTATGGATTTTTTCCCAGGCCTTCACCTAGTTGGAGCAAGTGATCAAGCACACACCTAAGTGTACAAAGAATTGGGAACTAATCACGGGTAGATCCAAGAAACTATCCTTCCAAGTGCTTCAATCAGACATCATGGAATGGAATAAACTTCAGGCACTGATGGGAAAATTTGTGGAGTATGCCACCATCCAAAAGAATCAAGGAAAGCCTATCATTGATGATGAGTTCCTCATAGTGTAGCTGCATCCAAAAGGGAAAACCACTACAGTACAAAGTGCTATAGTGCTAGGCCACTAGAGGACAAAATAGGGAAAAAGACAAGAAATATATTTTAAATTATGAAATATTTGGGGTAGGTGAAACCCTAATTTGTAATGAATCTTGGCCACACAATGAGATTAAATCCTATCCATTCATTTCATTTTTTGAAAACTATAAATAGGGGGTCTCCTCTCATTTTCAAAGAGAGAGTTGAGTTGTTGTAATGACATGCTGCTGAAATTTCAATAGAAATTCATTGCTTTTGGTGGATTCTTGAGTTTCTCTCATGTTTTATGATTCATCTCCTCATAGTTCATAGATTTGAGTAGATTTAATTTGTTGTTCTATGTATTTTACATACTTTTAGTAGTTTAGTGAATGTTGTTCATTGATGCTGAAGAATACTGTTGTGTTGATGCCCTTCCTTCTTCATGATTTTTGTTGTTTGTTGATGATAAATAGTAGTGTAAAGCTATTTTGAACATAAATTCATTGTTCCACTTAAAGTTCATCTTTAATTCATGCTTTATGGTGAATGAATAGCTGAAAATCTGTAGACCTTAGAAGATAGCACTAGTTTCATGATACTATTAGCTGATTTGGTTAAGTGGAACTTAGTTTCAGAAAGGTTGTCCACTATAGCATCCTCCATTATCACTGTTCATTGTAGTTGCAAGTCTAGCAATTCTTACCTTTCCTTTCCCTTTTGACCTTTCTTTGAAATAAGAGTTAAAACCAAGTTCTAGCATCATCATAAGGCCAAATTTGATGTCAAAGATGGAGTTTTAGACTGTTGTCCTAAACTTGCAACAATAAAACATCATTTTAGAGTTTCACAAACTCCATTTAAGGATCCATTCTCCTTTCAACTTAACATACATAAGGCTTCCCTATGATTATCAACAAATCACATGAACCAACTGATACATTCCAAGTAAGTCATGACCTGACATCCAAGAGACCTTGGGGTGATTTCTAAAACTTAGTTGCAGAAATTACCTTTCAAGAGAGGTAAAGCATTCATGTTTTGTCTGTGTTGAGAAGGTGCAAAAACACCCATCAACAGGTATCTTGCTATGAAGTTAGTCACTTTCTCATCCTATTTTTCTTTGCATGTCACTAAATCAACAAGGTTCATCTTGGGACCCATGTGAATATGGAAGTGGTTGTAAAAAAGCATAAATGAGTTCATTGAATGAACCAATTGAATTGTTCAACAAAGAGCAAAACCACTCTAAAGTGAAATCCTTTAAGGATCTAGGGAATGGCTTAGCCAAAATTTTATCTTCAAAGATGAAATCATACACAAGGATATGAAGGTAGAAACATGGCTAACGAGGTCTCCTTTCCCACCATATTTCTCCAATTGAGGTACTTTTATACCTTGTGGTATTTGTGCTCTTAATATGTTAAAGGAAAATGGGTTGGACTTGATATATTGCAAAGGTTGACTGTTGTTATGTTGTAATGTTGTAACTTGTTGTTGAAGGGATGTCATAGTTTGTAAAAGTGATTTATTGAGAGGGTCATTTTGGTTGTAAGGTTGAGGGGAATAAGGTGGTGTGGTGTATGTATACAAAGGGATAGTGAATTGCAGGTTGGTAAAGGTAGATTGTTGAGGAATTATTGTGTTCAAATGGACAAGGTTGGAAGTATTTCCTATGGGAATGCCTATGGAAGTGTACACAATGCTAGTGGGTATAATTGTGGTTGGTTGAATGGTCGTTTTGTTTGTTGTGGGTTGAAAGGTTGTTGTAGTTTGTGTACTAGTGTATGTAGGAATGGACATTGGTATTGTGGAGGATGGAATTTGAATTTCACCTTGACTTAGGGTAGACCCCGAAGCTTGAATGGAACTAGGGATGGTGTTGGTAACATTAAGCACATTGGTTGTAGGAGGTGAAGTCATTGGAAATGAAGTCTGCAAACTATTAGCCATGGAGGGTTTATTAACAACACTATCAGAAAGAGAGTTAAAAAACCCAAGATCCATGATCAGTGAGATATCGTGGGATGACATGAGCCTCGAATTGCATCTTATAATAGTATTGCAAATAGGAAACCAAGTTGTAAAGATCATGCATGTTTTACAACCCTAGTGTGCAAACCCTAAAATGGCAAAGAGGTTGCAACAACCTTGAATGAAATGTAATTTTTCATATTCTAAGCAATGCAATTGACTGATTACATAGTGCCATAAGCTAAAAATGAAATGATTAAATGCAATTTTTGTTTTTTTAACATCGCACTAAAATAAAGCAATTTAAGCTAAATGTAATGAATTTGATGAAACAATAAATTAGGAAACTAAAATAGAAAAGTAACAGGACCGAACAAAAGCTTAAAACTAAGATTTTAATGTCTAGAAAATGCAGATCAATAGCTAACAGGGACAAATTCACCAGTAAGGGTGAATGGGTCCTAGTTAAGTTTTTATGAGATGTTTCTATGAATTTTAGGGTGATTTTTAATGATTTGTTAGATGCCAGAAGGTTCAACTTTCACCTGATCAGGGATTCATTCACCAATAAGGGTGAATGGGTCCTAGTTAGGTATTTTTAAATTGTCTTTGAATGATTTGCAAGCTTTCAGTTGTTTCTTTTAGTTCCAGGTCTGAGAAAGAGAGTTTCAACTTCAGGTTTTCCAAAAATGCAAGGTGAAAATGCAATGAAAAGATGAATGCAAAGACCTATGTTGAAATGCAATTTTGTTTTGATTTTCAAATACAAATAAATGATATCTAAATGATATGAAAAATGATCAATTTGTTTTTGTATTTTTTCAAATTTAGAGAGATGCAAAACAATGCAAATCTAAACCCTAAATGTGATACAATTGTAAATGCAATGCAAGAAACACTAAATGAGATTTTAATTCAATGCAAATGAGATGCAAGAAAGATCTAACCTAAGATATAAAGACTTCAAAAATTAGAAAATTGCAATGTTCAATAAGTCAGTTTCACCACTAATGATGAGGTGGAAAAATTAGGGTTTACCAGGATCAAGATAAACCACTAGAATCTCTCCACCAAAATCACTATAATTTATGCAATTATGAGGGCCAAAAGATGCAAATAATAATAAAAAATTGACCCTAACTATTACAACAACTATGAGGGGAGTTTTTAGAGCTTAAAGAGGTGTGTACCTTGTTGCAAGAAGCCTATTTTTAGGGCACAAAGGACTCATTCACCTTTAGTGGTGAATGGTTCCCTGTTAGGTTTTCTAAAACTAAGATCTAAGTTATTTTCCTTGATTTCTGCACTCTCAGATCCCTGGTTGTCAACTCCCAAAAACCTATACTTAATTTAAATTCTTCATTCTTGCACTTTAAAGGTCAATCTTGCAACTTGACAACTTTGACAATTTTACTTCAAACTTGCTCTCCACTTGATCCTCAACCCATAAATCTGCAAACACACATTCAAGGAGAGAAGAACTTTTTGATTGTTAGTGAATAGGAGTTTGCCTAATTCAAACCCCTTGTAGGTAATAAAACCAAATGATGAAATAATGTAATTGAAGCATGAACATGAAATGATGTAATGTTGATACCTTGGATGTTGTCTTGGAATGTAAATATGCAAACTAACATGTAGTGGCCATGAAGAATGTAGATCTTGATCCTTGAATATGATGTGAACAACGCTTGCAAGTAGATCCTTAATGCTACATCCACTTTCTTAGCTCAATAACATGCATGAATGCATTAAACTCTTGACATGATGAAATGATCTTGAATTGATGCAATAAACGCTTGATAATCTACCTTGAAATACCTTTGAAAATTCTCTTGAAGTGCTCTAATGCTCTTTTGAATGTACTCTTTAGTGCTCATTAAAATCTAGGATGAAACTATGTGAATTAACCCCTTATTTATACTAAATTAAGAGATTAACCCCTAAATTCAACCAATTCAAGCCGACACCAAATTTGGAGATAAAAATTATTAAATTCCCACCAGAATGAAATTCATAAAGGGGGTCCTCATTAAGAGAGGACCCATTCTCCATCTAGGGTGAATGGGTCCTAGCACTATTTTCTAGGACCATTCCTTTGAGACATGAAAGAAAACTAAAAACCCATGTAGAATCTACTGATAAAGGGGGGTCCTATAG
Source organism: Sequoia sempervirens (assembly GCA_007258455.2). Classification (NCBI taxonomy): domain Eukaryota; kingdom Viridiplantae; phylum Streptophyta; class Pinopsida; order Cupressales; family Cupressaceae; genus Sequoia; species Sequoia sempervirens. The sequence goes on along the minus strand of VDFB02026320.1, from coordinate 22,138,506 downwards.
AGGGAGGACCCATTTGCCACCTAGGGAAAATGGGTCCTAGCACCAATTTCTAGGACCTTGAATTTTACCAATTAAATATTATGTAATTTGAATGATGGGTGTCAAGATAGATCTTCGGGAGGTGTCACAAGTAAGGCTTAAATTTGAATTAAAGGGGCTAATTAACTCCAATTAACCACAATTAATTAAGAGGACCCTAGGTAAGTGTGAAAGTGTGTTACAACATTTTACAACACCTAAATAAGGTACACATTAAGTTTATTTTATTAAAAAAGGCCCGAAGATCAATCTGAATGTGTTACAACACATTACAACATTAAACCTAGGAAAAATTAGGTTAATTCAATGACAATTATTTCTAAATCAAGTAAGGAAAAATGATAATTTTTTTGTTACTACAATTGATATACGTGTATGGACGTCTCATTATGTCAAATACATAATGTATGCCAATATGCGTATATATATGTATATACACAAATATCATTTACATATACATTACTTATACAATCATCCACATATATTTACCAACCTATCAATAGTCACATATACTTTTGACGCATATATCCACACACACATATATATCTATGTGTGTGTGTGTGGATATATATATCAAAATTATACCCTCCTGCCCATGAGAAATGTGTCCATGGGCATGCAGAGGTATGTTTACCTTGGTATACTCATGTACGTATTAAGCCATGTACATGGGCTTATCATCAACATGTATATGTAGACACTGAAAAATGTCCTAGACTTGCTAATACCATTTTTCCTTGTCAATTCCCTTGTCTAATGTCATAAGTCTTCTATTAATTAAATAATTTTAATTATTTAATTAATTCATTTCTTTTTTTATTTCCCCTTTTGATTAATTAAATAAATCTTATTTATTTAATTGTGTCACTAATGTCCTTTTCTACTATAATTAAATAAATTTTATTTACTTAATTACTTACTAATTTGTCGTTTTCTTCCCATTTTGAATTATATTATTATTTAATTCAAAATTCAATCTGTCACATGTCCTCTATAATTAAATAATGTTTTTATTATTTAATTATTCAGTTTCCCTCTCCAATTAAACAATTTTATAATTATTTAATTTCCTCCTACAACCTCTTTTTCTGTTCCATTGTCTTTATTTGTGTCATTCTTATCTCTTCACATCCCATTTAATTTCCACCCTTGATCAAATTATTTCACAATTTAATCTCAACCATTCATCCTTAACCAAGTCCTATTTTTACCATAATTTTTCCCTAACCCTATTCCATACTACAAATCTCATTCTTGGCCATTGATTGACATATCTATTGACATTTAATCTTAGCCCTTCATTCAAATTTTTCTTTTCTATAAAACACCCTATCCTTGTCATTTTCATCATCTCTAGTTCGTATGCAAGTACATGTTGCTAGTGTGAGACAACTATCCTCAATATTTTGCTAGTCATTGTCATAGTCTTATTAGTGTATACTCATATATGAGGGAATCAAGTACATTCAAGTAAACTGGAGAAGAGAAATGATGGTGAAGGAATGATGGAATGAATACTTTATGGTGATATTGCATTATATTTCATGTTTTTTATATTTATTTGTGCTCTATTGTTGGTTTAAGGTTAGTTTTTATGCTCTATTACATTAACCTAGAATTTTACCCTAGATTACACACATATATACGTTCTATGTATATATGTCTAATCGATTACATCAAGAACATATAAGAAAATATCTTTCACCAACCAAGCACTTAACACAAAACCAAACATTCTCAAATGAGATCACATCCTATCTAACACATGAACAAACAATGCTATAGATTGACTTACCAATATCTAAAACAATGACTAGACTTACTCATTCTATATGTGAGTGTGTGTGAGTTCAGTTTAGGCTTTGTTAAGGGTTTCTAGACCAAATACCTCTCTTGAGTGATACATCCCCTTCTTCTAGAGGCTTGATCCCTGCATCTGCATCCAACTCAATACATTCACAATATTAGTTATATGTTCACAATACCATCATTTTCATTATATAAATCATCCTTTGAAATATCAAATTCAATAAACACCCTTTCCATATATTTATTTTAATATAACTTTAATCAAGTCAACATTCATTTATTTCTTTCCAAATGATGCAATCAAACAAAGTACATGCACATGTTTTCTAATCAAAATTGTAAACACATTCATTTATTCAATATTTTAACCATTCATAGTAATAGTAAATATGTAAACACACAACGGGGTGTAACATACCCCCCCTTGTGAATCATCATCCTCGATGATTTTATGTAGCAACATAGAATAATAAAAATAAACACAACATTGTTTTCAAGCATTAACAAAAGAATGTAAGAGATGTGGAAACTTTTTCTCAATTTCCACATAGTCCTCCCAAATGGCAGAATCTTTTGCATACTAGGAAAGCTTACACGTTCTGAGCACCCTAAGAGGCTCAATGGTTACCACTTCGATGTCCTATACCTGTAAAGCATTCCAATCAATTACATGATTATCACTTGGTATATACTTCTTTAGGTAAGAGACATGAAAGATGTTATGCATTCAACCAAGAACTGGTGGCAACACAATTTAGTAAGCAATAGGATTTACTTCATCAAGGACCTCAAAAGGACCTACATAGCGTAGGGCTTGTTTGAATGACTTTCCAAACTTGATAGCACTTTTATGAGGTTTTACCCTTAGAAACACCTTCTCTCCTACAACAAAGTTCCTAGGTACCTGTTTAGAATCAACATAGATTTTTTTCCTATCATTGGCTTCAGCTAGTCTTTCCTTGATAACCTTAACTTGTTCCTCCATTTTTGATAAAATTTCAGGCCCAAGACTCACCCTATCCTTAAGATTATCCCAACTTATAGGGGTTAGACACTTTCGTCCATACAATGCTTTGAAAGGAGCCATCTTAATTATAGAATGGTAGGAATTATTGTAAGCAATTTCCACCAAAGGCAAGTAATCTTCCCACTTGTATTGTTGATCCAATCAATACATTCTCGATAGGTCTTCTAATACTTGGTTTAGTCTTTCCATTTGACCATCCGTCTTTGGATGATATGTGAACTTATATTTAGTTGAGTTCCAAGTGTAGAAAATAAGGTTTTCCAAAACCTATAAGTCACATGTGCATCCCTATCTGAGATAATTTTCTCAGGAATACCGTGCAACCTAAACACTTCTTGAATAAATTTGTGAGCTATAACAGGAGCTCCATTCATCAAATTCCCAAGAATGAAATGTGCTACCTTAGTAAGCTTGTCCACTACAACAAGAATGGATTGTGCTTATTCTTTGACATGGGTAATCCTTGCACAAATTCTATACTAGTGACTTGCTAGTTACTTTTGGGTACATCATGTGGATACAATAGTCTTGCAGAGTGATGATGTTCAACCTTCACTCTTTGACATTCCAAGAATCTGGCCACAAATTTTGTAGAATATCCCTCCATCCCTTTCCAAAAATATAATGGCTTCACATCAACCAACATTTTTGTCACTCCAGGATGTCTAGAGTATGGTGCTTCGTGAACTTCTTTCCACACAAGATTTTGTAACTCTTCAAAGTTAGGCACATATATTATTCCTTTAAACCTTAGCAATCCATTAGTTTCAAATTAATATTCCTCGTACCCTGCATCTTGTAGATATTTCATGAGTATCTACTTAACTTCCTCATAGTACTCATCATCTTTTCATTTTTGCAACACGACTCTTAAAGTCAGTTTGAATTGTGACAATTGAGGAAATATGCCATCTACAACTCAAGGCATTGGCAACCCGATTTTCCTTCCCTTTTATGTATTTGATGTTGAAGTCATAATTTGATATCAACTCCAACCATCTTCTTTGTTGTGCATTTAGATTGGGTTGGGTGAATAGATACTTCAAACCATGATGATCAATTTTTAACTCAAAAGGCTTTCCTAACAAATAGTGCCTCCACATCTGCAATGCATGAACAATTGTTGCTAACTCTAAATCATGTGATGCATAATTTTTTTATAGGGCTTCAACTTTCCTTTCCTGCATCAAGACTACTCACAAGTCTTCACCTAATGCATCTGTGACAACAGTGAAGTTTCCTTTAGGATTTGGTACCTTTAAAATTGGAGCAGTTGTCAACTTCTCCTTGAGTAAGTCAAATGCTACTTGGCATTTTTTTGTCCACTCAAAATTTTTCCCTTTCCTCTGCAATGAAGTAATAGGAAAGGCCATGCTAGAAAATTTTTCCACAAAATTCTAATAATATCTAGCTAAACCCATAAAAATCCTAACATTGGGTACATTCTTAGGTACTAGCTAGTATATTAATTCCTTTATCTTGGATGGATCCACTGAAATTCCCTTTGCTGAGATCACATGACCTAAGTATTGCACTTTCTCCTTAAAGAATGTACACTTATAAATTTTTCCATATAACTAATCTCCTATTAACCATTGAAGAACTATCTCTAAATGCTTGCAATGGTCCTCCTCATTCTTGGAATAAATTATAATGACATCCAAGAAAACAAATACAAGATTATCTATACAATTCCTAAATACGTTGTTCATTAGGTTCATGAATGTTGCAGTTGCATTAGTAAGTCTAAATGGTAGGACTGTAAACTCATAATGCCCATATCTAGTCCTAAAAGTAGTTTTGAAGATGTCTTCATCTTTGTTCCTTAACTGGTGATATCCCAATCGCATATCAATTTTTGAAAACATAGTCACTCCATGCATTTGATCAAAGAGATCATCAATGTGTGGCAATGAGTACTATCTCTTTATCGTAGCTTTATTAAGCATCTAATAATCTATGCACAGCTATAGTGTACCATCTTTCTTTAAGAATATCATTGGTGCTCCCTAGGGTGAAACACTAGGCCTTATCAATCCTTTGGATATCAACTCTTCTAGTTGTGCCTTAACCTCCATTAACTTTGTAGTTGTCATCTAGTAAGGCAATTTGGAAACAAGTTTTGATCCTGGTAGAAGGTCAATGGAGAAATCAAATATCCTTTTGGGCGGTAATCTAGGTAACTCCTCTGGAAATACATCTATAAACTTTTGAAGTACAAGATATTTTTCCATATCCGTTTCTCTAGTTTCCATAATTTCACCTTCCTCTACCTCTTGGTTGACTTGAGAAATGAATTCCTCTTCCTCAATATTTTCCATCTTTACTGCATATAGCTTGCATCCTTTCTTCTTGGCCCTATGTAATTGCACTATGAAAATTTGACGCAACTTGACTTCCCTCGGTGGCCCTTGCAACATCACCCAGTTTCTTAGATCATCTAGGCACTCTATAGTTTTGGCATGACAATATACTTTGGCTCTATGCTTCCAAAGCTAGTTCAATCCTAGGACAACATCATATGATTCTAAGGGAGCTACATAAAGGTTCACCTTAGTAGAGAAACTAGGAAGTTCAACCTTAGCTTCGAATAAGCATTGTTCCACCATTTATATTGTTTGATTTGCATATTCAACATCCCAAGATTTTTCCATAGAACTAACTTTCTTAGATATTTGATTTGCTATTCTAGGTGAAATAAAGTTTTCATTTTCTCCAGTATCAATAAGTATAGAAATGGGTAATACCAAATAAAATACTTGGAGTTTTCACTGGAGTAATTTGATACTTCACTTGTTGATTATCTAAAGAGGCATGGATCTTTTGTTGAAAATTAGCCTATTGGGGTAGAAGAGGATTTCCATGTGGTTGTGTCCCTAAAGATTTATTGGGATACTAAGCAGCATAATGATTTCCACCAGAAGTGAAACATCAAGTTGTTGGTCCTTTCCTTCCCATGGATTCATCAAATCTATTAGCATTTCTTCTAGTGTTTTTGGGGTTATTGTTATTATTATTTCCCCTTCGATCCCTTCTTGATTCATTCCAATTTCCAAAAGATCCCCTATCTCCTTGCTTCTAAAAATCTTGCGCTCCATTATTCTTCTTGGGAGTTTGGTTACTTTGAGTTCCTCAAAATTTCTTGTGATTCCTATTCTCCCTATAGATGGAGATGGCCTTGAGCTTCTACTCCTGCTTCACATCTTTTTCATAGACTACGTCCATGGTAGATGGTCCATGCACATCCACTTCTCCTCCTATTTGTCCATTAAGCCCCGTGATAAATTTCCTAATATGAAAAAATGCTCATCTTTTTGGTACATAGGAACGTACCTCAATAGACAAGTAAACGTTTCTGAGCACTCATTAACTAACATGTCCCCTTGCTTAATATTTTGGAAATATATAATTTTTTGGTCGAAAAAGAGTTGGGGTAACCAAATTTTTTGAAATATATCCACAAACTCATCCCAAGTCAATTTTAAAGATCTGATTCCTATTTCTATTTTCTTGGTCATCCACCAGTCAGAGGCTTCTCCTGCTAACTAGGCTCCCCAAATAGCCTTGGTAACTTTTAAGTAGTTCCTTATCTCAAAATATTTTTCCATTTGTATTAGAAAAGCCTCAGCTTCTTCCTTGTTGGGACTCCCTTCAAATTTAGGTGGGGTTATTTTCCTCATGTCCCTAGAAATTTCAGTTGCCAAAAAATTCCTACTAGATCCTTCAAATCAAGAGTGCAAATTCTCTTCCTCATGTTCTTGGGTCTGAGTACAATCATGAGAATTCTCTCCCTCATTTTCATTGATAGGGACTTCTTCATTATTTGGAACCTCTTGTTCCTCTCTATCTTTCTCCCTTACTTCTTGCTCTTAATTTCCCAACCTTACATTGGTCTCATGAATAATAGCCAGTAATTGATCCAATTTGGCTTCAACACTCTTATGACCTTGTCTGACTTCTTGGATCCCTCTAGGATTATTCCTTGTTCTCACCATCCTTCATAAGAAAAAGGGTTACACCTAAAGGTTTCATCTTTATTAGATTCTATTATGTTCACTCAACTTATGGAAAGCATTTAAATGAGCATTCATTCACACATAATAAGGAAATTTCTCATAAGTTTGAACACAATATTTGATAAACATATAACTTTTATTTATTCATAAGGATCTCAATATCCTTTCCATTTACATAGACTGACTATTAAAATAGTGGAGGGAAGAGTAACCTTCAGACTCACTTTCAAATACATAACTCAACGGGGTATACCCCTCATATTTTTTTTCATCTCTCATTTTCTCATATCTATCTCAAAAGGGGTAGTATCTTTCATATTTATCTTCTAATACATAATTACAAGGAACATATCCTTCAAATTCATTACTTGAGGAAATTACAATCACTTCCAATTCCCGAGGAAGAACTCTAGGGTCCCTAAATATTAATGCAAGACTGATGCTACATTCTGAGGCATATCCCTAGAAAGTGACAAAGAATCAAACTTTGTTGGTGAGACTGGAGGTAAATAGTTGAAATTAGCTTCCTCCCTCATCCTTCTCTTTACTTGGCTAACTCGAGAAAGTGTGTGACTTATTTTCTTAGTATCACTTAACCAGACGATATTTTCATAGTTGGTTCCCTCTATTGTACAAACAATGGCCTCATTTTCCTTCTTGGCTTTCAGATAGTGCTCATTCCCAATTACTAACTTTCTTGCAATCAACTTGAGGCACACCATCCTAGAAAAATAATTTCCAAACATTAGATAATATTGGATGGAAAGTATAGTGAGTACATAGGTTCCAGAGTTAAACCCGACTTTGATACCACATGTAACATGCTAATTGTTCAACATAGATAAATTCTCTAAGTTTACCTTTCAAGTGATTTTTCTAGGTTTATATCCCAATGCAATAAAACAAATTCTTTTAAAGAGAGATTTAATAAACATTAATAACACAACCATATTTCCAAACATTGTTCTCTTCCATAACAAAGATATTTACATGCTTCCAAAGATAGATTACAAATGAGAAAACATACATAGCTTCTCAAAGCTTCCATTGGTAATATCAATAGTAGATGTACATTGATCCGAGAAGATTCCCTCTAGCCTTGGTTGTCAACTATGGAGGAGAAGCATCACTCAAGCACTTTTCTACCATCCATAGACTCTTATGCAGTCCCCCACACATCTTCCACATATGATAAGATGGCCCTACCCTTCGACGAAGGAGTTCGCTTAAAACCTCATAATTGTAGCCTATCTAAACTTAGTGTTGTGCCCTACATGACTAGAACTTGTATGGAAATCATGGACTAGCATGCATAAAAGGTACACAGTGAAATTGACAGTGTAACCAGTGGCACATTACATTACTTTGGCCAAAGTTTCATTTAAAAAGTCATCCTAGATCACATACACTTCCCTAGTTCAATTTGTCTCAAGATCCTTTGTACACTATGCTTAGGTAATCCCTTCATGAGGTAATCTTTATCCATAGGAACAACCTATCCCCACTTGTAAATATAAATATATATACTATGTATATTCCCTCCTATAAAATTGTAGAGAAGGGGGATTTGCAGCTCACAAGTTCTCTTCATTTAGAGATCCTCATGGAGAAAACTACCCTAAACTACCTCAAGGAACAAAGTGAGAGTTCTAGAGTCAGAAAGAGTAGGTCACAAAGATTTTTTGGATAGACTAACGGGCTCTCAGCCAAAGGATGGCAGCGCGGGTCTAGGATGACGGTGCGGCATGTCGACGTCTCTCTAGTGTGTTAGCGTTCATACAGACCAGGAAGTGAGTTTATCATAGAGAATAGCTAAGTGACCAATAGAGATCTAATCGCTAAGAACATTCAGAATGCAAGAAAGCAACAAGTAATAGAACTAAGATAAAGTAAAGTAAATGCTAGAACTAAAGAGGATAGAGTAAGAAACTTCTCACAACAACCCAAGTAATCAAGCCTCCAATACGTGAATATCTTTAATACCTGCATGCATAAGATCTGGAGAAATTATTGGGACTGTATAGGAGTTTTCCTTAGTCAAACCCTCATTTTGGTGTTCCCACCTCCATGGACATAGAGAGAAATAATAGATAGAAATTAAATGAATGCAGGAGTGATAAAAGCAATCCCCATTCGAGGAGGATAACCTATATCATGAAATATAGGTGATAAAATTAATCCTCGCTCGAGGAGGAGAACCCATATCACAAAGTAGAGATGTAGTAGATGGGAATATGGAATCCTAGGATGCTCACAAGTAAGAAGTGAGGGAGATATCAATTGCAAGGCTTAAGCAAGCCAAAGAGGGAAAACAATAGCTATGAGAGCCAAGAGAGTTGCAAAAAGTGTTGTAAAAGCTTGAGAGTACTTGAAGCTACTATAGTAAGTTGTATGGAGTTGTACAATCAAGGGATGGAGTGTAGAAGGCTAGAGTCAAAGCTAGAGAGAAGCCAGAAGCACAAGTGAATTAAAAAGATAGCTTTTAAAGAGGGAAAAGAAGCTTCTCGGGAAGTTGCAAGGCATCCTAAGCCATTACCATCGACAAAGGTAAGTGACAAGTGGAAAACATGCATGGAAATGGTCATTTGAATGTTGAAATGTCACAGGATGCTAGCACAGTGTGCAGACATTTGCACAGAATGCTAGTGTCCAGACACATCATGCTATAAAATGACACGAATGGGAAAAGCACAAGGTTCGACGCAAAGCTAATGTGCGAAGGTAGCTACTGAAAAGGGGGTGATGAGCATCTTGAGAGGGAAAAAGGTTGATGCAAGGGCTGAGATGAGCCTACAAAAATGCTAAGGGAGCAGACACTAAAGTAGATACAAAAATGTATGTGAAATTTCAAGGCATGCAATTTTACGACATTACATTTCCCCCCCCCCTTTAGTAGGCATATGAATTTACACTAATATGCATGCTAAAGGAAATCTACTAAACATAAATAACATCATGATGCCAAAAGGATACTATAGAGGAAGTAGACAACTCTTCGAACCAAGGAAGCTTTCCCCCAGGATGAAGACCTACAAAACAAACACATTAGATAAGAAATACCTACACAAGACAACAATGTTAGAACATAAAACACCAATACATCATGGGGTTAGAACTTATAGAACACACATACACATACAAAAAACTAAAGGATTTGAGTTAGCAAATTTAAAGAGACCTCGATGTAAAAGGTTATCTCAGTACTATGTGTCATCCCCAAATTAAAAACAATAACACATAGAAGAATTCTTAAGAGGAGAGAAGAATGCAGGGATCGGTTGCTTCAAGAGAAGAATGCACCCAAAAGTTAGGCAAGCAACCAATATCGAAGAGATAAAGGGCATATACTTAGGATGAAGAAGATGTAGATCTTCGATCTGATATATACAATTTGAGAGGAGAAGAAAGAAGAGAATTTAAAAGAGAGAAAGAAATGAAAATTCCAAGAGAGATGGCTCCACAAGTTCTCTCTCCTGAGAAGGTTCAAACAAAAGGACTTCATAGCCTTGCAAAACTATGAAGCTTCACAAAGTACACCAAAGGCCCTTAGACCAACGATGGACTAATCCCATAGGATGAAAGCCTCTTACATTCCCATAGACCTACAAGAAGGAAACCCCCATGTAATCTCTCATGACAGAAGCCCATTGTACGATGTAAGTGCCTCACAGGCCTGTAGACCTGTGAGAAGGAAACCCCCAAGTACTCTCTCATGAAGGAAGCCCAGTGAAATGGGACTCCACAGAGTTGGACTAAAAAGTCGCTCCATAGGTGTACCTGCAAAGCAACATGTTAATCTATAGACTAAACATGTTATAAGACAAAAAGCCACACAAGAAAGCAAGCAGATAGTCACATAGACAATCTGCAATTTGAAATCTTTCAAAGCGATTCCTCAGGAACCCTTCAAAAGAAAAGGGGTCCACTCAAGGGACACACTATTTGAAAATTGAATTCCAATTAGGCTGCCCCCAAGCTAGATGTAAAGATATGAAATAGGTCTAGTTGAGCTACCCCCAAGCTAGGTTCCATAGAATTCATTTGAGAGAAAAGATTTCAAAGGGGGTCCCTTGAGAACCCTTCAAGATAGCGATGGGTCCACTCAAGGGATGCTTCATTTGAAATATATAGAGAAGAGAGGGGGTCCTTAGAAGGATGCACACTTCAGAACAAGTTATCACTGCCCCCAACATATAGGGGAGGAGAACCATGCAAGATACTTAGAACATACAGGATAGAGGTAGACCTTGATATCACTTCTCATTTGAAGAAGAGGTAGGTGCATCAAAAAATAAATGAGTGATGTCATTTGAATCATGAAGTTGTTGTGTTTTATCCTTCAAGGCCTTACATTCACTAGTGGAATGGGTAGGCACTCGATGGTATGTACAGAAAGAATGTTTTGCTTTATCATGTTCGTGATATCTCTTAGGAGGAGGAAGGGTAATCAAGTGGGCTTTTAGAAGCCTCAAAAAAATATGCTCTTTCTCAAACAAAGAATGAGGATTAGGAAGTAACCCTTTCTCTTGTGGAGAAATACTTGACTGCTCACAAGAAGAAGAAATGAAGATAGTAGATAATGGAGGATCCTCATAGAGAGCATTATTCCAACAATGGGGATCACATTATTCTATGGGATCACTATTAGCCTTCTTGATAGGATAATCCACATTAGCTTCTTTAACAGAAGTGTGATCATCTTCCTCAAAAGGAGGAGGATCGACATTAAGAATATTATAATTATTGCTCACATTACCCCACTGTTCAAAAGAGTAATCATCTTCAATAGTGGGTTTGGATGGTGTTATCGAAAGGACTGAGTGGATCAGGTCAACTTTACATTCTACAATGAAGGATTTTGTAAAGTCTAGAGAACCCCAATCATCACCAAGGCATGCATTTTGTAGAGAAGGAGTAGACTTAATATTTATTGCTTCAGACGGATCTTCTTCTGGACATCTATCTCGAGAGTATCCTTTATAGTAGGTACTACTGGAGTAAACATCGACACACTAGAAGACACCAAAGGAATAAGAGCAGGAACAACCGAGACCAGACCAGCAGCTCCCATCTCACATAAGTGCATATCCTCAAGGTCAGCCCTGACTGTGACTACTCGATTATTGCAAATGAACTTAATAGATTTATGCAATGTAGACAGAACTGCACCCATAGCATGAATCCATGGTCTACCAAGAAGAAGGTTATATGTTAATTTTTCTTACAAGGATGAGTATGGTAATGGGTCCCAACCTCAAAGGCAAGACTATCGTGCCTAGGGCTTGTCGACTGACATTATTGTTCAAACCCACAAATGTCAACAGAAGAAGCATTAAGAGAAGATGAATCAATATTAATCTTAGGAAATAGATCAATGCTACATACATTGAGCGCCGAACCAGTGTCAACAAGAGTACATCTAATTCCAATATTATTAATGTTAACTATAATCATCAGAGGATCTCCTTGTTTCTACATATCTAGGGGTGGAAGTTCCTATGGATGGAATGTGATATTTGGTGAATCCATATGAATATGATCCATCGACACATTAACATCTGTCAACCTAGCAGAGGTAGGCAAGAGGATCTTTGCAAGGCTTCCTGAAGCATTCCTTGATAAACTAGAGTAGACTGGAGCAAGTATCACAATGAGATCTGAGCCAGAGTAACTCGAAATTGCTCAACAATATTGTAATCACTAGGGACTTTAGTCATAGGTTTAGGAGCTTGAAGAATGCTTGGTTTTTTATTCATTATATTCTCATAAGTATGCACTACCACTCTATAAGAGAGAGCCTTAGAAATATTAGAAGAATCACTATCAAATGGAGCACCATCAATAGAACAAATCCTTTTAGGAGAAGGACTAGCTGGAGTTAGGTAAATGACTAGTCTCTTAGGCCTTTGAGGGGTAGTAGAGACATAGATTACATTTACAGAATCATCACAACTAGTGGAATAATTATTTGAATACATATTCTCAACATCGATTCGGGGAGGATCAAATGTGGAAGGAAATCCATCATTTGCTAATACATAATCTCTAGAGGAGGGTGCACTGGAATGGAGAAGAGATTCATTATTCACTAATTCATCATCTCTATAAGAGAGTGCATTGGAATAAAGAGAAGGAAGAGTAACATTAATAAAGGTATCAATGATTTCATTTTCTTGCAACAAGATATCATTCAAAGCAAGAGGAATCTAATGAGAAGGATCAAAGATATCAAGTGACATAGATAAAGCCAAGTCACCATTACATGCATGAAATGGAACATCATTAATAGTTTGACTGAAATCAGATGCTGAGCTAATAAAAGAAGATAGCAAATGCATTTTTAAAATAGCAAGCGAAAGATAATATATAATCAAATAAACAAGTTGACTGAAGGCCAACACATTACTTCTACTTTGACAGTATGGAATGGGGTTCGAGGCAATGCCCCAATTTTTTTTTTTGGAAGGATAAACCTTTGATTTTTCCTCCATTTTTTATATATAAAGGGGTTTTCACATTAGGTTCACCAAAATTTAAAGGGGGATTCACAGGTCACGATTTCTCTTCATTCAGAGAGCCTCACAGAGTGAACTACCCTAAACTACCTCAAGGAACAAAGCGAGAGTTCTGGAATCAAAAAGAGAAGATCACAAAGATTCTTTGGATAGACTGATAAGCTCTCAACCAAAGGACAACAATGTGGGTCTAGGATGATAGCACGGTGTGCTAACGTCTCTCTAGTGCATTGGTGTCTGTATAAACCAAGAAGTGAGTTTATCATAGAAAATAGCTAAGTGGCCACTAGCAATTTGATTGCTAAGAACATACAGAATGCAAGAAAGCAACAAGAAGTAATAGAATTGAGATAAAGTAAAGTAAATGGTAGAACTAAAGAGGATAGAGAAAGAAAATTCTCACAAAAACCCAAGTAATGAAGCCTCAAGTATGTGAATATATTCAATATCTACATGTGTAAGATCTGGAGAAATTGTTGGGGTTGTATAGGGGTTTGCCTTAGTCAAACCCCTATTTTGGTGTTCCCACCTCCACATATAGCCAAATAGATAGAGAAAAATAATAGATAGAAATGAAATGAATGCAGGAGTGATAAAAGAAACCCCTACTTGACGAGGAGAACCTGTATCACAAAATATAGGTGATAAAAGCAATCCCCGCTTGAGGAGGAGAACCCGTATCACAATGTAGCGATGCAGTAGATGGGGGATATGGAATCCTAGGATGCTTGCAAGCATAAAGGGAGGTATCAGTTGCAAGGCTTAAGCAATCCAAAGAGGGAAAGCAATAGCTACGAGAGCCAAGAGAGTTGCAAAGAGTGTTGTAAAAGCTTGAGAGTGCTTGAAGTTGTTATAGCAAGTTGTATGGAGTTGTGCAAGCAAGGGATGGAGTGTAGAAGGCTAGAGTCAAAGCTAGAGAGAAGCCAAAAGCACAAGTGAATTGAAAAGATGGCTTTTAAAGAGGGAAAAGAAGATTCTCAGGTGGTTATAAGGTGTCCCAAGCCATTACCACCGACAAAGGTAAGTGACAAGTGGAAAACATACACAGAAATGGTCATTTGATCATTGAAATGTTGTAGGACACTAGCACAGCATGCAAACATCTGTGCGGCATGCTAGTGTCCAGACACATCATGCTACAAAATGACATGAATGGAAAAAGCACAAGGTTTGATGCAAAGCTAATTTGCGAAGGTAGCTATTGAAAAGGGGTGTTGAGCATCTTGAGAGGGGAAAAGGTTGATGCAAGGGATAAGATGTTCCTACACAAATGCAAAGGAAGTGGAAACTAAAGCAGATACAAAAATGTATGTGAAATTGCAAGGGATGCAATTTTATGGCATTACAAAACTATTCTTTGTTTGTAAGAATTTACTACTCCCAAGAGAAGATATGAACTATTTATAGTTCAAAATTCATAAACAAGTTGATCAAACTTCATAGCTATTCAAGCAACTTTGTATCCTAGTATATAATAATAAATTATGCAATCACACCTTAGTACAAAGTATGTAAAATCAATACTTTTCAACACATTGACAAAGGGAGAATATATTCTTTTACTTCTATTTTGAAATAACAATCTTTCCCTATACTAAAAAATCTATGATTTTCACACAAAACAACTAAAAATTCAATCTTTTCCAAACAACAAAACATAAAAGAATAGATCACATTCCTGTAAATGCTTATTTCCCAATTGACGGACTGGTTCACTACTACGTTCCTTCCAGAATCAGCTTTCCAAGCTTCTCTTAATACTCTAGTTCTCCCAAAAAGCAACTCGTAATAACTCTCTTACTCTATCCTCACAAATACTCTAAAATCATAAATTCGATAACTTAGATAACAAAGCAGCAGTAAGCAAGAATGAATGGAATCCAAATGAGAGAAATAGCTCACCTATTTATATAAAAATATGAGACAAGAATGCCTACAGCTTAGCTAAACAAGTTAACACCTCTTAACAACAGAATTTGACTCAACTCATCTAAACATAGATCGACCTCTTATTGAGCTAGAAATAGTTTGACCAATTCATACAAGCACATGATTATTAACATCAAATTGACTTACAACTATAGAATTCTATTTAGTTTATGCAAATTCATAATTTGGTGCCTCCAAATCAACTCATTCCCTATTAATTTGGTTGTTGCTTTCACTTATAGGAATAAGTCAAATTTTGGTTTATGCATTTAAAGCATCAGATTTGGTCTATGTTTTACTCACAACACTTTGCAAAAGTTTCAACTCAATCAATGCTTGTATATCGACTCAACATGCACGTGTTTACACATTGTTGTTTATAAGCTTCGATCCATACTCAATTTCATGTGTTGAGTTCATAATACATGGTGCGGGTTAAATATGCATATATGCACATGTTTAACCAATGTTTTAATACATATTCATATATGTGCTATATCATATAAGCACTATTTTCTTGAGTGCTCAATAATTCATATATATATATATATTCATTAGCAATGATCACAATAATAGACCAATTAATATCCGAATGCATATCTCATGCTATCATACTTAAAACATCATTATATTATGTATATACTTATACACATATGTACAGATACATACATGTATTGATATACGTGTATGGACGTCCCATTATGTCAAATACATGCACGTATGTCAATATGTGTATATATGCATATATCATATATATACATTACTTATACAATCATCCACATATATTTACCAAGCTATCGATATTCACATATACTTTTGACGTATATATCCATATATATGTATGGCTATTTGTCCATTTGATACCCTCATTCCCATGAGCAATTTTTCCATTAGCATGTGGAGGTACATATACCTTCATATACTCATGTACGTATTAAGTCATGTACATAGGTTTATCATCGACATGTATATGTATACACATATATACGTTCTATGTATATATATTTAATCGATCACATCAAGAACATATAAGAAAAGAGCTTTCACCAACCAAGCACTTAACACAAAACTAAACATTCTCGAATGAGATCACATCCTATCTAAAACATGAACAAACAATGTTATGGATTGAATTACCACTATCTGAAACAACAACTAGACTTAATCATTCTATATGTGAGTGTATGTGATTTTAGTTTAGGCTTTGTTAAGGGTTTCCAGACCAAATCCCTCTCCTAAGTGATACTTCCCATCCTTCCAGAGGCTTGATCCCTGCATCTGCATCCAACTCAACACATTTGCAATAGTAGTTAGATGTCCACAATACCATCACTTGCATTATATAAATCATCCTTTGAAATATCAAATTTAATAAACACCCTTTCCATGTTTTTATTTCAATATAACATTAATCAAGTCAATATTCATTCATTTATTTCCAAATGATGCAATCAAACAAAGTACATGCACATGTTTTCTAATCAAAATTGTAAAACACATTCATTTATTCAATATTTTAACCCTTCATAATAATAGTAAATAGGTAAATTCACAACAAGGGTGTAACATTAATGTATTTGTGCTATGAAATAAAAATCCCTTTGTCTAATTGAACAATCTACAATCCCAAGAAAAAAGACAATTCTCGTAGCATAGCATCTCAAATTCATTTTGCGTTGCTTTCTGAAAGTTTTTGCACATTTCTTCATTGTTACCTCCAAAAATGATTTCATCAACATACACTACAACTATCAACATTTGTTCTCCTTCCAATTTTATGTATAAATTATTTTCCACACGACCTCTTTGGAAACCTTGCTACTACAAGTATCCATCCAACCTTGAATGCCAAGATTGAGGAGATTTCTTGAGACCATACAAATCCTTCTTCAATTTGCAAACATAATTTGAATTGTCAGTACATTTAAATCCTTCAGGTTGTTCAATTTATATTTCTTCTTCAAGTTGTCTATTCAAGAATGCTAACTTCACATCCATCTAATACACATTGAAATTCTTGAACATTGAGAGAGCTAAAAACATCTTGATTTCCTCCAGTCCAGCCACTGGAGAAAATGTTTCCTAACAGTCTATACCTTCAACTTGAGCATAACCTTTACACACAAGTCTTGATTTATTTCATATCACTTCACCTTCTTCATCAACTTGTCTCTAAAAATCCACTTTGTTCCAATCACATTCTTATCTTTAGGCCTTGGGACAAGCTCCCAAATTTCATTCTTCAAAATTTGATTCAGCTCTTCCTCCATTGTTTCTATCCATCCTTTTTCTTTGCTTGCTTTTGTATAAGTCTTCGGTTCAATCTTTGATAATAAAGCAAAATGCACTTGTTCTCTTGATTTTTTCGGCCTCTTTCTGGGTAAGGACCCCACTATCTTTGTCACTTATGATCTGATCTATAGAGTGACTTTTTTTAACATACTTAGCTTAAGTCTTTGTAACCACTTCTTTTGGATCTTCAAAATTAATATGAATTGATTCCTCATCATCTTCCTCCAGAATAGTATTATTCTGAATAGTTTCATCAACCTTTACATTTTCACTTTTGATTATCCTCTTTAATATTTTGTTATAACATCTATAAGATTTCCTTCTTAAAGAGTAACCAATAAAAATTCCTTCATCTGATCTCGAATAAAAATTACCCAAATTCTCATCTCTCTCGATATAGCACTTGCTTCCAAATATTTGTATATGTCTTACTAATGTTGGTCTTCCTTTCCATAGCTCATATGGAGTCTTCTATATCTTGTGCCTAGTGTGAACTTTGTTCAGAATATACATAGTTGTCTATGTAGATTCTCTCTAGTACATATCTGACAAGTTTTCTTGACATAGCATAGACCTTTCCATCTCTTGTACAATTTGGTTCTTTCTTTCTATAACTCCATTTTGTTGTGGAGCTCTGTGAGCAAAAAACTACCTTTGGATTCCATGCTCTTCACAGAATCTGTCGTACTTCTTAGCTATAAACTCTTCACCTCTATCTAATCTCATGACGTTGATTGTCCTTCCTATATCATTCTCCACCAAATCCTTAAAATATATGAACTTCTCAAAAGATTTTGATTTCTCTTTTAGATAAGTAATTCAAGTCATCCTAGTATAATCATCAATCAACATCATGAAATACCTATCTCCTTTTGGATGCTTAGTCCTCATTGGTCTACATAGATTTGTATGTACCAAGTCTAATGGATTTGATGTGGAATACTCCTTAGTAGGATATTTGCTTCTTGTTTCCTTCCCTTCATGACACGGCTTGCAACTGATTGACTAAGGTTTCTTAATTCTTGACATAACTTAGACCAACCCTTTTGAACTAATCTTGACAATATTATCAAAATTCATGTGTCCTAACCTTTTGTGCCATAACTAGATTTCATCCTTTTGTACAATAAGACAATTATTTCCATTTAACTCACTGAGGTGATAAATATCATTCTCTATCTTTCTTCCTTCTGTAATCATCTCACTAGTGTTGGGAAATATGGTTGTCTCAGAAAAAGAAATAACTGAGATCAGTAGTTCCTTCAGTAGAAGACATGTACTACTATTCCATAAAGCATAAACAGGCATAGTTCATTTCCCAAATTAATCCTTTTGAGAAAAACTCATGCAAATCAACTAGCTTCAACAACATAATTCATAGATTCAGAAAATAGAATCAACAACCATGAAAGATGAAACATAAGACATGAACACACAGATATACATGGGGAAAACCCTTTCAGCTAAAAAACCCCACACTCGAAAAGCCCAAATCACCATTGTATTATTCAGCAACAAAATATAGTTACAATACAATATCAGGCTCATGGCCTTTACATAGTTTACATCTTGTTCCATTTCGGAGAATGTCCGGCAGCATAACCCATTGCAACCACCTCTCTCAACAAGAGAAATCTCACTCGGCTACACAACCACATTGCTCGACCACTGGCCTCTCGGCCTCTCTATTGCACAGTCGCTCAGGCTTCACCTTCTGTGAGATCCATCTCTCTCTCGGCTTCCCAACCTTGCAACTAGTTTGGCAACACCCGGCCTGCACTCAACCTCTCGGCTTGCATCCGATCTCATGGCCTACACCCAGCCTCATGGCATGCACCCAAGTTCTCAACTAGTCCATTCCTAGCCTCGTGGCCTCTCTACTTGCATCCGGCCTCTCGAACTGCATCCAACATCTCAACTTGTTCAACGCCCAACACCACACAGCCTCTCTACTTGCATCCGGCCTCTCAACCTGTATCCAACATCTCTGCTTGTTTGGCGCTCAGCCTCTCAACCTCTCAACCTGCATGGTGAGATTCTCGGCCAGTCTGCGCCCAACCTCATGGCCACTCTGCTTGCATTTGGCCTCTCGGCCTACATCCAGCATCTCGGCCTGTTCAGCACCTAGCACCATGGTAACCATCGCTCTACTCTGAGAGATTTTCATTCTCTATCGCTTGACTCTTCAACTACCGCACCCCTTTAGGGTTACACCTCAAGCCACACACCATCATCCATCATTTTTTCTATCAGATAAGCAGTCAAACAAATCTCCAGCATCAAACTTAGGGTTATCCACCTACACCATGCCTCCCAGTTGAAAGTGTAAGTGTGAAATAAGTAAATAACTAAAACAACTAAAATACTTCTTAATGAAACATTATATCAAGATTTAATAGCAATTAAACTAATTTAAAAGCACAAAAAAGCTTGAAATTGTCTCATTGTCTCCTATCTCCAAAGATTTATCAAGTCACAGAGGGCTCTTAGATTTGTAAGCACCATAACTATTAAAATTCATATCTAGAGAATGGAATTGATGTTAAATGCAGTGATGTGATGATTGATAATGAAACTAAAAATCTATAATACTACTGTAATCTATTCTGGCATGAAACCTGATAAATGAAAGCTACAGTAAAATTATGATGTTGTCATGATGTGAATTCTAATGATGCTTATGATTGTTATGATGCTAAGATTCTATTGCTATTGCTATTGATATGATTGCTTGATTGCTATGAATTCTACAAAGTAAGTTTGCACAAAGATTCAGGGTTCATTTCCTGTGAAGAAAGGTTGTATATATAGATTTATGACAACAGTTTGTGACGGGGTAGCACAACAGAGGCCTAGATTCAATCTTGAGATTTGAAGGGTGAGAGATGAAGAAGTTGGAGCTAATGAAGGGAATGGTTTCTCCCCATGAAAACATTAGGCAAGATGATAGGAAAGATCAGAGGAAGAAGATTTGAGAGATTGATTCAAATTTGTCTCCACAGCTTCCCGTGAATCTCGGTTGAAATAAATTGGATTTTGGAATATCAAATTTGGAAGGTGAGTGAATAGAGGAATTTTCTTTATGCCTTTATTTAAATATTTTTTTGATTTATATGAATTAGCAAAAAGGGAATAAATAATTTAATAAAACAAACTATAGATGTTTATTAAATTAAAATAGAAGGAATGTGATAATTAAACAATAAAGTATAAAACTTTGTTTATTTAATTAAGATTGAAATGATGTAATAATTAAATAACACCAACTATAGAAGTTGTATATTTAATTAAAATTGAGGAACAAGAGAATTAGAATGTGAACTATAAATAAATATTTCTATTTATTTAATAGTAGAAGAAATTAAGATAATTAATCAAAAAAAGCATATTTAATTAATTTGATTATCTAGACCATTTTTAGGTGTATACATTTTGCCTCTCTTTGAAGTGATGTGTTTACGCATTGCTTCGAAGAAAATTTTGTGTTGCTGCTACTAGTATCGATAAAAAAAATTCAGTATGCCCTAGACATGATTTTCAGGTGATTGATAAATATATGCCCCCTCGGGAGATAAATTGATTTTTTTTTGAATTTTCAATTTTTCATAATTTTTCAAATTTTTATGATCTTTTCGATGATTTTGATGTAGATTCGATGAATATTCAGTGATGAAATAATTTATCTCCCGATAATTGATGTAGAAAGTGTTTAGGATGTTATTGAATTAATCTCCTTTAAAAAAAATTAAAATAACCCCACAAAAATCCCACCTCCAATAACCTATAAAAGGTCAAAAGGGTCCTTTTCACACTCATTTGTACATTTTGACTTTTGAAAACTTGGTGAGAGAGACCTATTTGAGCCACTTGGAGCAGGATGTCGATTCCTTATCACACCCACCGGTTTGAGCATGTATGACGTCACCAGCACCCGGCTACCTACGAACCTCCAATAAGTACCCTTTATCCCCTCATTTTTCGTGTATTTTTTAGATTTTTAAATTTTCAATTATTTAGTACTTTTAATTTATGTTGTAGCACTTTCATTAGGTGTTTTAGTGCTTCAAAAACTTTAGCACGTAGGGCTTCTGTTTTAGTGCTTAGGTATAGTGTTTTAGTGCTTTGAAAACTTTAGCGCATAGGATAACTGTTTTAGCACTTAGGTAGGATAAACTAGCGCTTTCAAAACATTAGCGCTTAGAATAGACTGTTTAGTGCTTAGGCCTTTTGTTTTAGCCCTTTGATTAGTTTAGCACTTTGACCTAAAGTTTTAGCGCATTGACCCTATAGAATGGTGCTTTTGGTGAAATGGCACTTTGACCGCCTGTTATAGTGCTTTTGACTGATGAAGTGGCTCATGTTATGATTTTAGCACTTTTGAATGCCTATTTTAGCGCATTCAAATTAAATTGATGAAGTTTGTCCAATTTGTCCTTGATTTTGTTGATTTTTTATCATGTTAGTAGTTGGTTTGATTTGATTGATAATCTTGATCAAGTAGATGATGTTCAACCTCATGATAGGCGAGGTCTGATCTTTGATTTGATGATAATTATCCTTATGATAGGCGAGGAATAATTATAATTTTATTAATGAACCTCATGATAAGTGAGGTTGATTTGATGCATTGATGATTGACCTCATGATAGGTGAGGTTCAATGATGTTCACTCATGAGATTTGATCAAAAGTCTCACCAAGAGCTGATTAGTTTTGATATTATACTTTTGATGTTTGATGATTTGACAAAGAGTACTAACTTTAAATTATTTCCTGATAATAGGAGTCATTGGAGAACCTTCAGGTTCAAAAGCGATTCCCATGGACATTTGATTTGATACCTTAGTTAGGGCAGCTTGACACGGTAGTCATTGCATGATGAGGTTTGTCTTCTCTACTATTCATGCCCCAGATTAGGATTAATCGAGGTCTATTGATAGTGCTAGCTGAGAGATGGCATAGCAAACATAACACCTTCCACCTTCCTACCGGTGAGATGACAGTCACTCCAGAGGATGTCTAGAGGATCTTGCGGATACTAGTTGTGGGCAACATTGTATACAATTCATTAGAGCAGGGTGGCATTGATGCTCTTCAAAGGGTGTTTGAGGATGAGCATATTGTTGGAGAGTGGATTCCATGGAGGGAGATGGTAGCTGATTGTGCCACTTTACCTACAGTGCTTGCTAGATTTATCGGAGGATTCCTTTTTTGTGATTGCAGGTCAAAGGGATTCTCTGTTGGTTGGGGCCAAGTTTTGGAGAGTATGGCTATTCATGGGACCAGATATGCTTGGGGTATGTGTATGCTCACCCACCTATATCATGATTTACATTTAGTTGTGTATCTTAGAGGTCAAAGTTTATCTGTCGGTGTCACTTTGCTTTAGGTATGGGCGTGGGAGCACATAGTTGTCATGCATCCAGTGCCAGTCAGACAGAGACCACCTATGAGACCATATGTGTTCAAATATGTAGGTCACCTTACTCAGTCCAGATTGGGAAAGTTAGAGTATTGGAGGAGAGTGATTGATGACATAGAGTTTGTGACATGGAATGCCTACCTTGACTGCAAACATTGGGATGAGGATGATATTCAGATGCCTTCTCTTTGTCAGTCAATGCTACTGATTGGTCATAATTGTTGGGTGCTAGAGATATTTTTGATCAAATGAGTGTATAAATAGTATGGGATGGTTTAGGGTATGCCCCAGGGTGCTACTCATTAAGCTCGTCAGTAGTCAGATACTACAGATTGGGGACCTATTTTTTCATATGATGTTGTTGTTCAGGAGTATTAGTCTTTGCAGCCATTTGAGTGGGACATCTGTCTAGACATTATTAAGCCACCGGTTATAGCATATTATGTCAATTTTCTGGTTTTGCATCCTTTTCCACATCTTACTATTCCTAATGAGCCTACCCCATTACCCACAAAGGAGGATGTTGTTGTTGCACATGGTCATAGGCGGAGGAGAGAGGAGGTTGAGGTTGAGGATTGTCGATGTTGAGGAGGATGTTGGTGAGGAGGAGGATGTTGGAGATGATTATAAATTTTATAGTGGAGAGGTTGCAAGTGGGTCGAGCCTTGTCTTAGATTTTCCTAAGGATACAGTGCCTCGTAAGAGGCAGGCAGTGAGAGATGTTTTAGATCAGTTGTAGATCAGTTGTAGATAGCGAGCCTTCAGGTGTAGTTAGAGATTGTTCAAGAGTAGCTTGTTCAAGCATAGGGTTTATTAGAGCAGACTCAGGCTTAGATGCAGGCACAGGCCTAGTTACATGCAAAGTCATTAGCATCAGTGTAGGCTTAGTTGGCTATGACATAGTCATAGATTTCAGTGTTGACAGCCGAGAGGGATGTCGCTAGGCAGACTGCAAGGGTAGCTTAGGCTCAAATTGCATCCTTGACAGCCAAGAGGGATACCACCAGGTTTACAGCAGAGGCTACTTAGGCCATAGCTAAGAGATTATAGAGACTGGAAGATGGTACTTCCATAACATATTCTATGTGAGAGTTTTCCCGTATTGGTGGGGAGGTGGAGTACTGTAGAGGTAAATATTATGATGTCATCCCTTATGAGCATAGAGTGAGCTACATGCATCCTCGATCTGGCAGGACTCATTCTAGGACTGTCAGTGCGGGTGTGACACAGCCTCTTCGAAGAGACCCCAGAGATCCTGGTACATCTGGTGGTGGTGGAGGGACTAGTACTGCTATTCTTGCATTGTCTGGAGCCAGCAGTACTTAGCCTCAAATGTGATTCCCCTTTGTTATTTTGAGATGATAATGTACATTCTGATTATAGCCATTTTTTTATTATATATCTCTCTTCATTTTAGACATCATTGTATACTGGACATTATTATTTTGATCTATATGATATGCAGTGGACTCTTTGATCCATATGTATTCTACATGATTCTTTGATGGATGCATTTACTTTTATGTTCTATATGATTATGTGATGATCTATCTATTAGGATGATGTATAACGATGATGTATGGATGATATATGTATGATATAGGGATGCATGATGTATGGATGATGTATGGATGCATGATGGATGGAGGCATGATGTATATGTATGATGTGCTTAAATGATATATGATATGCATTGTGAATGTAATGTGTGTATTTTTATTTTGTCTAAATGCAAATATATGATGTAATAAATGGATGAAAATGATGTATGATATATGATATAATAAATGGATGAATTAATGATATATGATATATGATGCATGATATGTGATATGATAGAGATTTATATGTAGATGAAGATGATGTGTGATATATGATGTAATAAATGGATGTATGATATGTTATATGATAGAGATTTATGTTTTTGAGATTTTCTTCATGTAATTTTATGTGATATGGAAAATGTGATATGATAAATGCAAAATTATTTGATTCAAATGTATGAATGTATGCAAATGAGATGCAACTATATGATTATGATGATGTTTTTGTTAACGTCAAGTATACTCAATCTATTTATGAGAAAAATATCAATATTAATTTGTATCCCCTATGAGCTTTTGTAACAAACACTCTACAAATGCAAAAACTATTATAAATGCCATCTAATTTAACCATGCAAATATTGGAATTTTAATAGTACTTTTGTGCTTTGTATCATCATAGAGCTTTTAAAATGTTGAAAGTGAGTATGAGCACCAATGGTATAATTTAGACCATGATGGCCTAAGTACTACTTCCATGATTTTTGATATTGCAAGTGAACACAAGCATCTAGGTATAATTAAGTCAAGACGACCTAAGCATTTCTTGCATAAAACAAACAAGAATTTATCATTTTCCTATGTGAATTGGAATGTCATCCATGATACTTTGTAGAGCACTTCCCATGAAAATTCACACAATAGTTATTATTAATTCACAAACAACAGATAAATAAAATATTATTCTCCTTACTTGCTTCTCTAGTTCAATACATCATTGAGTTGCTCCAAAGAAATGATAACAATGATCAAAGTACAACATATCCCACATTTTCTTAAAGTATTTCAATCATTATTTAGATTAGATCATCCATCTTGATTTTATGATTTTTTTTTTGTGATTTTCGAGATTTTGACCAAAGACCTATCCTAGGGGCCTGGGGGGCTGATCAAAGATCAGCCTTTCCTACATTATACACATAGAGACCACATAGTGTGACTGACACAGACTCATGTTTTAGGATTTTCTGATGTGATATGGATGTTTGATGAGTTTTCGATGGTGATTGATGTTCTATGTTGGGTTGTGTTTCGATCATTTTTTTTCTATTTGCTTAAGCTTGTTGTTTATTGCCCCCAATGAGGTTCAAATGTTGCCCCCCAAGCTAGGGTGAGACATGACCATGTGATATGATATGATAATGGATGTAAAAATGATGGTGAAAGCAATGACCATGACATGTGTCCAAATAGATGGAAGAGTTGATTCAAATCACAAATAGCGCATGTTTCCAGGTTTTCACTATATGTTTTTCTTGCACTTATTTAGTCTTTTTTTAATTTTTTAATTTTTGTATTTTTTTGTATTTTTTTGTTACAAGGATGCATGTTTGCTAGGTTTTCTTCAAGGTAACCATTTTCAGAAACTAATTCACGCAGTAGGTGATTTCAGGTATAGAACTTTCTGAGATGGATACTATTGATAGGTTCATCAAACAGATCCCCTTCTGGTGTAGACAATTGATATGCTCCTGATCCATACACTGATATGATTACAAAGGGACCTAGCCAGTTACGTTCAAACTTCCCTTTCTTTTCTCTATCCTACTAATTCCTAGGGTTTTCCTTTAGGACCAAGTCTCCAACTTGAAAGACTCTAAGTTTTACCTTATGATTGTAACTCCTTGACATTCTTTACTGGTATGCCTTCAAATGATTGACAGATTGTTGGTGACATTCATCCATTAATTCTAGTTCCTATAGTTGAGAGACTTTGTAATCCTCATCTGTAATGATACCCTTTAGTGAGACACAAAGTGATGTTATTTCTAGCTCAATGGGTAGGATGACCTCTAATCCATACACCAAGGCATATGGTGTAGCTCTTGTTGGTGTTTTGATGTTGGTTATGTAGGCCCATAGTGCAGGATTTAGTTGAACATGCCAATCACATCCAACATCGTTTACCGTTTTCTTTAGTATTTTCAGAATTGTCTTGTTTGAGGCCTCTACTTGGTCATTTCCCTAAGGATAGTACAATGTTGAGAAACAATGTTGGATATGGAATTGTTCACATAATTCCTGGACATCTTGGTTTTTAAAAGGCCTACCATTTTCTATGACAATCAATTGGGGTATCCTGTATCGAAAGATCAGGTAGTTGAGTATGAAAGATGAAATCTGCTTTCCAATGACAATTGTTAAAGGAACTGCCTCTATCCATTTTTGTAAAATATTTTGTTGTTGTGATGATGAACTTGTGTCCATTGGATGAAGATGGATTTATTTTTCCTACCAGGTCTAGTCCCCACTCAGAAAAGGGCCATGTTGATGTGAAGGGTTGTAACTCTTGTGTTGGTGCATGAATTAGATTACCATGAATTTGGCATCTCTGACACTTTTTAACATATTGATAACACTCCTCCATGTTCAGCCAGTAATACCCTAAATAGAGGAGTTTCTTAGCTAAGGTTAGCCCACTTGAATGGGTCCAACAAATACCTTCATGGACCTCTCATGCAGATGTTTCAGATTCATGATGTTCCAAACACCGAAGAAGAGTACCATCTAGACCTCAATGATAAAGGATGTCAGCGATCAATGTATGTCACGCTGATTGATAGATAAAGTTATGCTTTTGGTTTCTAGAGAGATTAGGAGGAATGATATTATCTTCAAGGTAAGTATAGATCTCTCCATATTGTGAGATTTGAGTGTTGGTTATTTAGCATATGGTCTGTGAATCAGGATTTTCGTATGCAAGTTTAGATACTTGTTCCACCATAAACTCATAACTACCTTGCTTTTCTAGTAATTGCAAAAGGGAAGCAATTGTTGCCATGGCATCTACAGCTTTGTTCTTTGCCCTTGGTATTTGCTCGAACTTTATATCCATGAAGTACTTTTTAAGATCATCTATCATTTGCTTATATGGCATGAGCTTCTCATCCTCTGTTTGATACTTGTCATTTACTTGATATATGACAAGCTATGAGTCCCCATACACTTGCATTTATATTATTTTCCATTCAATAGCTACTTTGATTCCTATAATCAATGCTTCGTACTCAGCTACATTGTTGGTACATGGAAACATTATCCTATAGGATCTTGGGATGGTGTCCTTGAGGTGTGACAAATAGAATTCCCACACTAGACCCTCTTTGTGTGTATGATCCATCAAAATAGAGCCTCCATTGTTGTGTTGTAATATTTAGAATGTTCGCATCTGAAAATTCAATATTCATTGGATGATGATCCTATAATGGAGCTTCAGCTAGTTGATCCGCTATTACCTATCCTTTGATGGCCTTCCTGCCAACATATTGGATGTCAAACTTGCTCAAGATCATGACCCATTTTTCCAATCTCCTTGTTAGAGAGACTTTACTGAGTAGCTATTTCAATGGGTCTATTTTCTCTATGAGCCTGACTGTATGAGTCAACATGTAGTGTCACAACTGTTGGGTTGCAAAGACCACTGCCAAACAAGCCTTCTCTATGAATGTGTAGTTTATTTCATATCCGTTGAGTGTCTTGTTGATGTAGTAAATAGCTTGTTCTTTTCCTTCAAAATCCTCCTATCCCAATAGAGCTCCTAAAGATATGTCAGTTGTTGCAATATGCAGTAAAAGTGGTCTCTCTACCATAGGTGGCATGACTATTGGAGGTGACATCAAGTATTGCTTTATTTGGTTAAAATTTGTTTCACAGTCATGATCCCACTTAAATGAAACATTTTTATGAAGTAGATGATTAAATGGGTGACTCTTGTCTACCAGCTAGGAGATAAATCTCCTGGTGGATTGTAACCTGCCTTGTAGGGACCATAATTGACTGATATTTTTAGGTAGTGGCATCTCCATTATTGCTTTAACCTTAGCTAGATCTACTTCAATACCTTTCTCTGACACTATGTAACCAAGGAGTTTTGTTGATGTTACCCTGAACACACATTTCTTTGGGTTCAACCTGACATTGAACTTCTCTATTCTAGTTAAGATTTTATCAAGGATCTCCAAATGTCCTTCCCTGGTGTATGATTTTTCTAATATTTCATCCACATAATCTTCCATGAAAGTATGCATCATGTTGTGGAAAATAGTGGTCATCGCCCACTGATATGTCACACCTGCATTTTTCAACCTGAAGGGAATGACATTCCAAAGTAATGTACCCAAAGGACAAGTGAATGTTGTCTTTTCCTAATTTTTGGGTGCTATTTTTATTTGATTATAACCTAAGAAGCCATCCATTAAATATAACATGGCATGTCTCGCTATTAGATCAACAATTATGTCAATGTTAGGTAAAGTAAAATCATCCTTTGGGAATGCCTTGTTTAAATCCCTAAAATTTGTGCATATTCTAATGATATTATCAGGTTTTGATACTGGCACAATATTTGAGATCCATTCTTCATAATTTATGGACCTGATAAATCCTGCATCCAACAATTTCTTCAACTCAACTTTAACCATCAAGGCAATGTGGGGATGTATCTTTCTTAATTTTTGTTTGACTAGTTTGATTCCTTTTGGTAGTGATAGATGATGCATTAGGAGATCTAGATCCAATCTTGGCATGTCAGAATAAGACCATGCAAAATTGATGTGTCGCTCCTCAAAGAATTTGGTGAATGTAGGCTTCTCCTGTTTTGTCATGGATGCTGCCAGATGTAGGAACTTTTCCTTTTCAGTTGTTCCCAAATTTATAGACTATGTTGGTTCTACCAGTACTAATGATCTATCATGGTAATGCTCTGGAAGGGTGTCAAATATTCCATCCTTTAATGCCTCAAAAAGGATTTCACTGTATGATACGCTCTTTATTTTTTCTTTTTCAAAATCTAATTGTTGGTGGTGATTTTGGCACCACGACAATGCAAGCAGAATATTGCTATTCTTCTTCTCCTGAAAGAGAAAGGCAACAGATGGATTCCTTAGCTCCCAAGGTCTTTGTAGTTGGGTCTCAACTGTGTTGATGTTACTCAGTGGTCAATGCAACTGTAATATTTAAGGGGCCTACTGGTGTTGAGCTTCTAGATTGTTCTAAGATCAAGTATGAAATAAAACGTACTCTAATAGGGGCTTTTAAAGAAATATAAAAAGATAAGTCAGAGTTTTGAAATAGAAAAGAACAATAGTTCATCCAACCTTAACCAGACTTGTTTACTTCAAGGAATTTGTAAACCAAAACTGCAGAACAAAGTAAACTTGTGATTGACACACAACCTCTTTCATTCACAGTTCTAATTCACATAGCAAATTTTAATTACCATTTAAATAAAACACAAAATAATATTTCATTCCTTGAAGACTTCACAAATCAAATGATCAATTTAAGACAAATATCATTCTGGAACACAACATGAAGGAGATTAAACTCTGATTGCTTCTACTGTTAGTAAAATAGATAACCAATATTTACAAAGCTGGCACAATCACCAGTGTACAGAGAATCTGAGGCTCCAGATTGTTTCCAACTACACTAAGAGAACTTAGAAAATACATTACAGTTGGTACTGAAATCTAACTACTAAAAAAGAAGACAAGAGAAGCTCTCATTACTGAGAATCAAGATGCAACTCTATCTCCTTTTGTTAACTGACTAACTCCTAACAGTTCTAACGCTAAACAGTTCTCAGTCTAAAATTTCTCTAACCCTAGAAGTTCTAATCTAGAAGTGCTAACCTTTTCAAAGAGGCAAGAATGCCTTATATACAGAATGTACCAACAGGAATGTGTTGTCCCCTACACTAGGGTTTACAAAATATATGCATCTAGGAGAGTCAGCTCTCAGATCTTTCTGAGGAAAGTCAAAACTGCATTCAATGTGAAGCCCTGTTGTCCATGCTGAAAAGTTGTTTCGGGGATGACCTTAGATCTTTTGCAGCTACAGCCTTTACTCTCATGTCTGAGTGTCCATCTTCGAACTCTGTTGGGGTCGCCTTGAATGCTCAAAATATCTCCATTAATATTGATCTACCTCCTTGCCAGTGGTCATTACAGCTGTCCCTATGAGTCAAATTTTCTTCTTTCCTTCGGCCTCCTTTTGTTCTAGACTTCTATGTACATTTGACCATTCTTTTGGAAACACCATCGGGCCTTCCTATAGATTTAAACCTTTCACCCGAATTGATCCATCGTCATCTGTTCTCAGAAGGAATCTATCTTGCTTGCATTCTGTTGATCTTCCCTCATAGGAGTAGTCAATCAGTCAAAGGGACCAATGAGTCACTCTTTTGGCTCCTTCTGGTTGGTTGGGCACATGCCAAGCGATCTCCTTAGGTGGTCAAAGGTGGTCCAATCAACACCGTATGTCGGTGAGACACCATCGGTGTCTCCCTGATACGATTTCACCATTGTGCAGTTATCGACATAACACAAGACAGTCGGCGAGATGTTTCGACGAGCTGTAGAAATCATATCGAGCTCACAAAAACCCATTGGCAAGACCACATCCTTTCGCTGAGACCACATGGTGAAGCTTTTGTTTTCTTTTGGAGTCTCCCCGACATCCTCCTTATCCTTCAGGCTCGGGCTCCTCTTACTTCGGTGTGACTTTCATAGTCACCGAGACTTCTCGGCGAGAGTCTAAATCTTCCCTGAAAACCCTTGGAGAACCTTTGTCAGCAAGACTTATGGTGACTCCATTGCATGTCACCGAGACTCTTTTGTATTGGCAGGACCTTTCGCCAATTTCTTTCACTCTTGTAGA
The DNA here is from genome assembly GCA_007258455.2 of Sequoia sempervirens. Taxonomy (NCBI): domain Eukaryota; kingdom Viridiplantae; phylum Streptophyta; class Pinopsida; order Cupressales; family Cupressaceae; genus Sequoia; species Sequoia sempervirens. The sequence continues at coordinate 22,106,975 of VDFB02026320.1, read as the reverse complement.
GCTTCCTCATTGTTGCTGAGACACCATCGAGTCGGCAAGACATCTTACCGAACCTGATCCATCCGCTCAGAGTCTCCCCAAGTTCTTTCATTTTGGCGTGACCTTCGAACTTCACTAAGACCTCACACCGAGGTCTTGTCCTTCGGCGAATTTGTTTCATTTTGGCCAGATCTTGTTGAATTGGCAAGAGATTATGTCGATAGTATGTCATGTCGCCGAGAGCTTATTGTTTCGTTGAGACCTTCCACCGAAGTCTCTTTGTCTCGAAGAGAGTTTATTTGAGTTTGAGGAGGGATCGTTTGATCGGCAAGAATTTTCAAGGTGGTAAGACATCATAGCGAAGGCACTTCATTCGCTTAGAGTCTTACCGATTTCTTCTTGTTCTCTCTGAACTCTTTTTTTTTGGTGAAACTTTCCTCGTTCGCTAAGACCTTATGGCGAAGGGAGAACCCTTCAGTGAAACTTTCAACTTTTTCTAACCCACGTCATTGCCAAGACCTCATTGTAGTCACATCGACATGTTTTCTTTGTTCTACATGTATCGCTATAACCTTCCTTTGTCAGGGAGATGTATAGAAACCTCATGTCTCGACAAAAGCCTTTCACATGTTCACTCTTTGGTCGCCAAGACTTATTAACTCTCTCACTGAAGACCACTGATAAAATCCCTTTATGGCATGTTGGTGTGACTTTATGAATTCACTGAGACCATATGCCAAAGAAGATGACTCCTGCCGATGCGTATGCCTATTTGCACTAGTTGGTGAGACTTTAGAATCTCACCTAGATGTCTCTCTTAAGACAAACTTATGCTGATAGGGAATTCCTAGTTGCTGAGATGATGAATGATGTCCTAGCGATAGACGCCTATGTTTGATTTTTGATTGCTGTGACACCAAAGAATTCCTACCGATATGAACCACTTTTGTGCTCCGTTGGTGATACACGATGCATTTGCCGAGACTTCTGGGCAAAGAGAAAACCTTACGTCGATATATGAATCCTTTTGACAGCGGTCAGCAAGATCTTGAGATTTCGCCAAGACCTCCTCCTGAAGGGAAAACTCATGCTGATAGAAAACTCCTTTTCACTAGGATGATTACCTTGGTCCTGCCGATAGATGCCTGTATGTAAATTCCACCCGCCATGACATCCTTGGGGTCTTGCCGATAGGCAACATAGATGCAAATTTGAACAAAAAAAACTATGGGTCGAGGAGATCATGATAATCCTATGCTGATAAGATCCATAATGGGGAGTATTCTAATTCTTTGGATTTCAAATGGTCAAAGCCAAGCCACCAGTCGGTAAGAGCATAGAAAAGTCTTGCTGACTTTTTCCCTAGTTGATTTTCATGACCAACTAGACTAAGGAATGCATTCCAACTGAGCTCCCTTGGCAAATATCATCACGTGTGTGATTTAATCCTGCATTCAACAAAGAAAACCACAGTAAAGATCATATAGACATAACTTAATTAATCAAAATCATCATTGAAACAAATCCTATGTTAGTAAGGTGTCATTAAATCTTCAAACAAAATGATCATACAAGTAGTTCAGGTTTCAGGTCGACCCACGGAATCCAAGCTAAGGAGGAATTTTGGAGAATTCCGAGTCAGGCGGATTCTAGCAGAATAAACATGAAAACACCCACTAGAAACTTAATCTAATCATTATCAATTAAGAAATAGCATGTGAGATCTCAAAATAGAATCAATTAATCATAAAATGCATCATCATTTATTAACTAGTTCTGCTACTCCATACTTCACATTTCACATATTTCAGGGAAATCCGTGCAGGACAGATTTCTGTGAAGGAGAAGACATTCTGGAAACCCAAAAAAAATAGGGAACAATGGATTTTGGGAAAATCCAGACGAGAAAGAAATCCGCAAAGAAGGTACATCTTGATCTATTTAGGATCTAGGACAAATTGCTTTTACAGAATGCATAACGTAAAGATCACTTAGTATAATGCTTACATAAATGATTATATAATAAAATGCTCAAAAGAATAAATGAACATAAAATAAATGCCAAGATAATGAACTGAACAGAAAGAGAGAAGAAATAGAGAGATGAAACCACAATTGATAACGGAGTTCGTCCCTAAGGACTACGTCTCCGGGCCCCTCTCCAACGGAGTGACCGATCTGATTATACTCCAAAACAGTTACAATTGCTTCAAGACTATCTCCTTCAAGCACAGCAGCATGACATTACTCTGATGTGCAGAAATGTCTTCAAATATCTTGAGCATTCTCTCGCTATCTCCACTTGGACTTGGGAAATTCAATCTTTACCCCTCTTTTTATACAAGAAATTTGCCTAATTAGGCTTAACCACTCAATTAATTGCATATCTCCCTTATCAATTCGTACCACATCTCTAATGGCTTCATTTAGCTTTTGGTTTGGATTTATGGTTAGGTTGTTGTTCGGTTATGGCTTAAAAATCCATTTGTTATGGATTCGGTTCACAGTTCCATAACAAAATAAACGATGACCACTATACATTTTAGAACGCTTGCGTGGTCCACCAGTGACTTATCTTTTTACTCCTCGCGAGGTCGGGGGTTCCAACCTCTGCCGAGTTTTTTTTACCCAAATATCAAAATACTAACAACAAAATCAACTGCTATCCTAACATAGATGTGGTAGTTTTGGCCGGTGCAACGGCAAAACCGACCAACTGTCTCCGGGGAGGTCGCGGGTTCAAACCCGTTCACAATTTTAGCAATCCGCTCAACAAAATCGCAGGCCAAAGACTTGACACGTGTCACGATATCATTCGCTGGAGCCATCCGACGTGTATGCCGATAGGTGCTGACAAAGATGCTTACGCAGACTTCCGTACGTTGATTATAAGCCACGTGTCTCACTGCTATTCGCCGAAACTGCTGACTCGGATGATGACTGGACTGCTGACGCATATGCTGACTGTGATGCCGTACTGTACGTCTGGACACGTGTCACCCATTGATTGGTCTGTATGGTCTGAGTCACTTGCCAGGTATCAGGCCAAAATTCGTCCACTTGGCTTCCGTACTATACGGACTGACACGTCAGCATGATGACGTCAGCATCTGTACCCTCTAGTTGACTGAAGTTTGACTGCTTCTAACTTGAGCATACGACATCGGATTTTGACGAAATGAACGTTGTCAGAATCATCTCAACAAGCTCTTCGCGATGACGCTACTTCCATCATTTTTTGAGATGATTATTTTTTTTGCCTTCTGGACGCCCTTGAAGCCAATTTGACTGGAAGTTTGACTGGCCGTAACTTGCACAAACGGAGTCCTTTTCACCCCGTTCAAGTTGCATTGGAACCAAGATGTCGTTCTCTTTCTGATGAAGCTGAAATCTAGAGTATTGGGAACACTTCAATTTTCACTAAAAAATTGTCCCCTGGATCACATCTCCTCGGAGGCCTCGGGGATTTCGAGAAAATCCGGTCCACCCGAAATTCTACGAAGATCAAAAATCCCCGAACAATAGCATTTGGTCGGAGTTCGAGTGAGATCCAGGAAAATCTGGATGGGGTGGAAAATCCAAAACTTAGGAGAAAACCCGAATTCCAACTGAGGCAGAACCAAACTTAGATCAAATAGATCAAAAGTCAAAATTAGGAGGTAAACACAAGAATTCCAAAGAGGAAAGCAAGTAACCAGAAGCAGAGTAATCAAAAGAGAAAGGGGGACCCATTTTGATCCAAATCAAAGTGGGGGGGTATGCAAGGCATAACACTAATGTTGCCTCAGAAAGGTTTTCACCATTAGATGTATTTTTCTTGTTGTCATTTTTCCAACTAGAAGATTTAGCACCCTCCCATTGTGAAGCGTTGTTATGAGTGTTATGGATAGAACTCATATTAGGTTCATCACTACAAAGATAGTTTGTGATGGCATCATCATTTGAAAAGAATGGTAAATGAATAGGTTCAGTGGGTTCCCAGTCAATAAGTTCAGGATGCTTCAAGGGTAATATGTCATCATTTTGAGTAAGGTCAACAGTTGTAAGTGTTCTGATAGCCAGGTGGTCAAATTTGTCAGTAGGAAGGTCGAGGTCTATGATAGTACTCACCTCCAAGTCATTTATCTCACTTGATTTCTGATCATCCTTGCTTGAGTCATCGATATTTGTTGATCCCATTATAAATGGTCTATTTCCTGAACTTTAACCCTCCTCTCATAAGGGTGTATATGTTTGAATGACATCAATTTGTTTGTTAGTGTATGATGTAGCAGATAAATGATCCCATTCATACTCATTGGAATCTGTGTCAAAACCATCTCTCATTTGTAGAATCCTTTCTACCACTTTCTGAGTTACTTCCTCTTTTGTTTCCCCTATGTAGCCTAATCCTGTTTCGTCTGTAGGCTGTAGTGTTAGAGGTTGAATAGGTTCTATAATACCATCCTTTCTCTTTCCAATTGGTCCTTGGCCTTCATAGCCCATTTTCTCTAAGATAGCCTTCCCTTTTCCATACTGATCTATTTTGATGCTGATACTTGCTAATGTTGAGGCTTCTTCATCGTTGTATAGCCAATTGAGAATGGCTTTGTCTTCTGACTGATCTTTGAGGGTACTTTCTTTAACAAATATTTCATTAAGAGCTATGATTGGTTTTGATGAACATGGTGTATTTGATGTGGGTTGTCCATATGATTTTGGTGATGGTAGCAATTGTGATAGACACAAATATTGCTCAAGAGAATATTCTCCTAGCCTTTGTCCTTCAACTAGACCTTGTCTGCAAATTATTGTGATAACTCATTTATAGGACCTTCAATGTTTGATAAATTTGTGTCTATAATAGTTATTTCCTTCGCCTGATCCTTCTTCTCAACCCATTTAGATATGAAATTGGGTTGTCTTTCACCACTGGATGAAGTGGAAGTGTTGACTTCTCTATTGTGGGGTACCAAAGTGTCCTTATTTTCTTTTAGCATGTTGCAAGTCTATGGATTATTGTTGTTAGCTGATATTGTGACCTCCTTTCCGTTGACTAGAAATTTCAAACATTGATGGTATGTTGAGGGTACCGCTTGCATTTCATGGATCCATGGACGACCCAAGAGTATGTTATATGTTAGATCCTTGTCCAACACTTGAAAAACAATGTTTTTGACAATTGGTCCTACTTGAATTGGAAGTACAATCAGCCCCTTGGAAGACCTTTCCTCTTCATCATATTCCTTTATTGTTATCTTTCTTTTGGCATCAATGGCATTGTTGGAATAGCCTAGTGCATGAATTATTTTCAAAGTAAAAATATTTAATCCAGCTCTACCATCTATTAAGACATGCTTGATGTGGTGTTTATGGATTAGAACCTCTATATGCAAGGCCACATTGTCTGGGTGATTTAGTGACACATCACCTTGTTCGGAGAACGAAAAACAATGAGGTTTGGTAAGATGTCCCACAATGGCTTGGAATTGAAAAACATCCAAATTATTAGGCATGGTTGTAGCTACTAGAGCCTGTTCTAGAACTTCTTTATGTGATGGTGAAATTTTGAGAAGTTCCAGAATGGATATTTGTGTGAGTATCTTTTGTAATTGGTCCACGATGTTGTATTGATTCAATGGGGGAGTAGTGTTTTTAGATGAGACTCCTTTTAGTACCACTTTGGACTGCCCCCTTGTCGTCACATTAACTGGTTGATGCTCTTGTATTTCCTTGATCTTTAGAACATTGATTTGGTTGTCAAATGTGTTTGTGCTTAGTATCATGTTCAGGGGTTCAATGTAATTGATGTTTGTGTCATCTGATTGATTATCAATGTCATTTTTCTCAACCTTAAAAAGGAAAAGAATGGTGGTGTCATAGACATAGTTTATATGTTTTCCTTTACTGCTTGAAGAAGACTCCCCTTTTTCATAGTTGGGTAACAGATTGGTAAATGGATTGTGATCGTTGTTTGTTTGATGCCCTTCGACAAATACCGTATTTGCTTCAATCAATTCTTGTATCAAATGTTTTAATTGCATACAGTCATTTGTTTTATGTCCCTTATTCTTATGAAAGTTGCAATAATTAGCATTATTCCACCAAGATGGTTTTACCTTTGGCTCCCAATTTTGTGATTTTGGTAGAGTGATAAGTCTATTTGCAATGAGTTCTCTCATTGATGATTCCAAAGTTTGTCCTAATGGGGTAAATCTTCATCGATTGGATTGTCCTTGATATGATGGTCGAGATTCCCCATTGTTGGTGTTATTATTTTGAGTAATGCTTTGATTATTGTTCTGATTTTTATTTTGATTTGTTTTGACAGTTGTTGTTGTCAAATTGAATACTGGTTTTCTATTTTGTGTGTCGGTTGTAGCATCGTTGCTTCTAGTATTTCTATTTTTTGCCAAAATTTAGGCTTGTCATTGTTTCCATAGTGATTTGTGTTGTTTGGTGTATCACTGTAGTGTTTAATCACTCCTCATTTGACTAGGGATTCTTTTATTTTAAGCCCATTCTCAATTACTTTTTCGAATGTCGGGGGACATTGCAATTTGAGTCTATAATTCATCTCATCATTTAAGTTGTCGATAAATAATTCAATCTTCTCCTCTTCAAGTATAGATCAAGGATATCTAGCGAACAACTTTCTCCATCATTGTAAGAATGATAGGAAAGTCTCACCCTTTTTCTATTTCAAGTTATACAGATCTTTCATGGTTATGTCACGTTGTATGTTGAAGGCGAATTGACAGATGAATTTGTTGACCAGTTCTTTGAAGGATCGAATCCCTGGTTATAACTTGGAAAATTGTTCCATAAAATGGGCTCCCAAAATCCTAGGAAATAACCTCATGAGGTAAGTCTCTTCTTGTGCAAACTCGAGGCTCATTGTTTTGAATTCCCTTACATGGTCAATCGGGTCTGATTTGCCATTGTATTTATCATATTTAGGAAATTCACAATGTCTAGGGAAACATATCATATCCACACTCGAATGAAAAGGGTAAGGAAAAATGTCCTATAAAAAATATCTCTTGGTGGTTCTCATTTGCATATTTTGAATCTATTGTTGTAGATTTTTCATTTGAGATGTTAAAGCAACCACTTGATCTATGTCCTAGGTGTGATGTGGTTCTATTTCATTTGTTCTAGGTGTTTCCTTTAATCGATTGATGTTGAAATCCTTCAAAAGTTTAGCACCTAACTGTTGGTTTGTTTTTACTGTAACTAGGTTGGTCTTCTAATCTACCCATGGAATTTCCAATTCCAATCAAGGGTAGCTCGAAGGACCTGGACCAACTAACGAGGACTTTAAAAGCCTCCTACACTTCAGGCTCTGCAAGACCTAGGAGGGTGATCCCTTAATGTGTTTACAACCTCTGCATCAATATCATAAACAACATTAACATACAATAGATAATCTCATTAAACAGCTCAACACAATAGGATAATATTGAATAAAATTGGTTGTTCATCAATAATATCAACTATTTGGAGCATGAGATAACTACAACACAATCCAAAGTATAAGATAGTCATTGATTTGCAATTTGTAGAAATCTCTAGGTAAAGACAAACAAATACTAAATCATACGAATAAGTACAACTTAGATCAGTGCCATATATACATTGTAGTAGTCAAATTCATAACTATGTAAGGGTTTATGACAGATTTAACACATAACATATAAGATCTCATATAACATTGCATTACAATCTCATCAATATATATTCTAACCCTATACTACTTATCGAATCCTTATACAGAACATATATGCCTACAATCCCATTCAAGCAGTTTAATTAATTCCTTGAATTAAAGCTAAAATAGAATCATACACACCACAACAGTGAGATGAATGAAACAACCCTTAGTTATCTTATTCAAAATTCAAATATGCATGTACAATGGAGAGACATGAGTTTGAATTTATCATTTCAACTCAAATGCTACTATTGTTATACAACATTAAATCCCCATGAATTCAAAACCTATTACAGAATGACTCAGAACCTAAATTGCATTTTTTCTTAAAACCATCGAACTTTACATTTTGCTCTACAACTTCACCTAGACTCGACCCCAAATTATCTAACTTGCTAACCCGTACTTCTAGCCTTGAAATCCTTCTTATAGAAAATGAAGGAGCAAACAAGCATCAAGCCAGAAAGTACATGTGTCACCATCCAATTGGAGCACTTGGTGATATTCCAAAAATCATTACAACAGCAATCACCCTGGAGAATATTCTTGTTCATCGTGCCTACTGAGAAAGGTTGATGCAGCAATAGAAACCTCAAGAATAACGCGCCAAGACTGCTACCAAAAACAAAATTGGAAATTGTTGTAACTGCAATAGTTGATTTGCCAACCGTTAGCAGCCCACTCTTTTTACTCTTCCTCAGTTAAATACTTATTTACCCATTTTTGGTATTCCTCATCAGTTGGCCAATCAAAATTAATTACCTCATTCACCTTGACATTATAAGGTGTGTACTTAACTACTACATGATTTGCTTCTCTTTCAAAATATTCCAAAAATGAGCCAATGCCAATGATTTTGTCCATACAGCTCACTAATAAATCATAATCTGAGTCATCACAAATTAATTTAATTTCATCATTGATGACCTCATTTTCCTAATCCTACCACTTTGGAGTGACATGATATTCCTCTGCTCATCAATTATGTCAGGTAACAATGTGTTACCCCAATCATCAAAAATTTTCACCAACTCTTTGATCTTCCTACTCAAGTCATCTGGTAAGGTCTGAAAACCTTGCAATGATTTAACTAACACCTGAGTAGGCCTTAGTGATTGGGGCCTATTATTTATATCAAATCTTGAGGCCTTATACATTATATCTAAATCACTAGCCCTAGGGATCCAATTTTCAATCAATGGTATCACTACCTCCTGATCCCTATCAATATTCTTTATTACATCTAATAATAAATAATATAAAGAATGTATAGATGATAATTTATTATCAACTTTCTCATTTAAATGCCTTAATACAGCAGTAACAATCTCCTTTTACTTTAAAAGGGATCCCTCCTCACTTACCTTCAATGATGCTTGTAATTCTTCAATTTTGTGCATTAGCTGCTTCTTTGTAGGATCAACAGAGCATTCTATTTCTTCATCAATTTGTTCTAAAGAAGGGGTGAGGGAAGGATTTTGACTGGGAGACTCTGGTGTGGAAACAATTGCAGAAGCAGGAGGCACAATCCCTAATGTAGAAGGCAATGTACTGATCCTTGGAGCACTTGATGTCTCCTTAATCTATTTATAACTTAACCTATCCACCTCGGTCTGCAGCTCAACATTCCTTTGCTGCATTTTGTTGTATTCCTCAATCAAAAGATTATATTTCTCCATCAGGCTTTTCTTTTTAGCAACCTCCCCTTATGTCTGAGGAAATCATACAATTCCTCAGGAATCCTAGGTACATTCACAGTCAATCTGGGCCTCAATCTAGAAGCAAAGAAATTATCAAAATGCACATAATCAGTGCCTTCCTTATTACAAGATAATCTACAATCCATATATGTACAGACAATCTTTCTCCATCAACCAATTTCCTTAATTCTATCTTCTCAGAGAAGAAATCAACATTCTTGAACAAGAACATATGCATTAATATGGAATACCAAAAGAATTGGGTGCCTATATCATTTTTTTGCAACTTCGACAGCCCTTCATGCATCCTTTTAGCTTAGAAGGAAGCAAAATCATAAGTCACAGAGAAGTTAGGGTGTTGTATTCGCACCCACATGAACATGTAAGCAATGGGAATCACCATACTAGGATTGAAACCCATAATCTGGCACAATGAATAAAAAGTGGCCAAGAAATTATTTGCAAAACAATTTAGCTTGAAAGGCTCTTGGTCACTAGGGCTAATATGGAATCTTAAACATCTTGCCCTAGCCAAATGAGGTGGAAGCAACATAGCTCTGAAAAGAGATTTCAATTTCCCATATTCCTATTTCATTTCCTCAAGATTGATAGGAACCAAGTACACACTAGGCTCATTCAAATCAAAAGCCTGTTGGAATTCTTCTCTGTTAATGCTTAGTAGAACCCTTCTATCATTATCTCTAATTACCCGTGTGACAGGGTCATATTGTGTAGCCACTGTCCTAAGAAAGTCTACATTAGGGAACTCATTTGGAACCACCAGCTTCCCCATATCATACATCTAGCCATTTGAAAAGGGGTGAGGAAAATTCCTCTGTCCATACCACAATCTGAACATTTCTAGGCCTATAGGAGGAACCCTAGCATCAGCTATGTTGGAGCAATTATACACTAATCCCTCCCCTAGGGTTTTTCCTCACATCAAAACTAATCCCTTCTTCCTATAATTTGTTGACAAGGGCAATTAATCCAGGAAGTCATTATATAGGTTTCTATTTAAGTAATCAATTTGGCCAGAATGTTGCTTTGGTGGTGCCATCTTGGATAAACTAGGGCCTCCTTACTATTTCAAATTTCAAACAACCAGGACTAATCCAGAAAAATAAAATTATAGAATAAAACCCTGCAATTTCTCACAATTCAATAGCCCTAAAATGTTTATCAACAAGCCCTACAACAAGCACATAGAAAATTTTCCCAAATTCAACTTTGAAATAACCAGGCGACATAGAAATCAACTCATGGCTTTGTGTTTGCAGAAACCCCAATTCCTTGTTATAACAACTCTTAACTTTGTCTTCAGCTCTGAAACTGCTTCATAAAAATACTTCAATGCTTTATGATATAATAAAAGCAGGAGAATTGTTTTTATTTCGATCAAATCATGCTAGCAAGTGTCTCATCTACCATTAAAGCTCACTCGCGCATTGCACAAATGCCTCCAATCATACTTGATGCACATTTAAATATTAGTCATCGATCCTTCACTTTGATCAGATCATTGAACAATTGCTTTTAAAACAGACTGACACAATCGTCTACATGGAAATAAGGTCCCACCATACTATAAGCTGCCAAGGAAAATCCATGTGGCACTTGCCCATGATATCACAATCAATAAAGACCCTGCAACTTCTGATCACACAATGGCGGGAAACTATAGATCTTCTATCATCGGTAATCTTGTTCCTTCAACATAGTCGCCAACTTAAACATTAACTGTTGAGCATCTTCCCCGCCAAAATTATAACATCTCTGTTGATTTGAAACACGTGCATCTCACAAACACTTTAGTAACCCACTACATAATGTATTAAAACCAGATTAATTTAGCAAGGTATTTCCATCATTCCTTCAGCTTCACCAAATGAGACATGTGGTGCTTTCCTGTGATATCACAATCAACCAAAGCAGTGTGGTGGGGTCATCTCGGGATGGCGGGGAATGGCTGAGATCAAACGATTATTGATCAACAACCACAATTTTGTCCCTCTGCAAAATAAAACATTTATTAAAAGAACAAGGGGACATCACTAGGCAAATGATAAACAACATAAGTTGTTTTAAAATGATGAAGCACGGGGTCATCCAAGACTTAGGGAAAATAAAGTGACACGAAGAAATTAAAACAATTAAGACCAAAAGGACCTAGCCTAGATGAAATGATGGGGCATAAGTTGTTTTAAAAAACCCTCCAAAAGGTAACAAAAAAATATACCCACCCAAGGCATAAAATAAACATTAGGGTTTTACATGAAGAAAAAGGTAAAACCCCAACCTTAAGATTTTCCCAACACCATAAAAGACCCAGTGACATAAGGCAGGATAGGAATGGAAGATAAGGAGCAAAAATTTGAAGTTCCATCAGTGGCTCAAGTTGGGGACGTTCATTCCACCAGAATGAAGCCAGAATTCAAAATCTCAGGTTGAGCAGACCAAGTGTAGAGATGACCAAAAGGGATTGTCTAGACAAAACAACCCAAACTATATACAATATATATACAAAATATACAAACCTAAACTACCGTTCATGGAAAAGAATACTTCAAGTGAAGTACAACTTCAAGAACTGTCCATGAATTGGAAATTCAAGAATATCCCCAGTCATATCCTAGAGGAAGTATGAATCTTCACCCCATTTACCATTTATCAAAAATGGACCCAACCAAATTGCATCAAATTTCCCATGCTTCCCTTTATCTTCTAATCTGGCATTCCACATTAAAACCAAATCTCCATCTATAAAACTTCTTGTAGTTTCCCTCTTGTCATACAAATTCTTTACTTGCAACTACAATTTTGCATTTCTCTTTTGAGCTTCCCTCCTGGTTTCATCTAATTCTATGAGAGCTTCCACTCTCAATTGCATCTCATCATCAATTTCATTATCATACATCTAGACAAACTTATACATTTCCATCAAATTGTTTTGGGGTAACCTTGCATTTATCCCATAAACCAAGTCAAATAGGGCACAACCTATTTCCTCCTTCACAGTTACCCTGTCTGCCCAGACTGCTAATCTCAGCTTCGAATCCCAAGCCCTTTTATTCTGATACAGGATTCTCTTAATGATCTTCATCAATATTTTATTGCCTAATTCTTCTTGTCCATTTCCCTATGGGTGATATGGTGATGAATAAGAAATTTGGATGTCATGCTTCTCACAAAATTCTATGTATTCCTCATATCTAAAATGCATTGCATTGTCTGACACAATCCTTTCTAGACATCCAAACCTAGTCAATATGTTGCTCATCAGGAAGTCAATTACTACTTTACTAGTTGCTTTCTTTGTTGGAATTGCTTCCACCCACTTGGTAAAATAATCAGTGGCCACTAATATCCATGAGTGACCTCCACTATATTTACATGCTCTCTCTCCTACAAAATCAATACTTCACTATTGGAATGGAGCTTGCACTGTAACTGGTTTTAGAGGCAAGTTACTAGAAAAGTTTAACTTACCAGAGAAACGTTGACAAGCATCACATGTCTTCACTAGTTTGTGTGCATCTTTAAAAATAGTAGGCCACCAAAATCCTGCTCTCATTACCTTATGTGCAGTTGTTTTAGCCATATAATTTTCTCCACAAACTCCACCATGCATCTCACTCAGAAGTTCTTGTGCTTGATCTTGGTCAACACACTTCAACATGACACCTTCTCCATTTCTCCACTAGAGCTTTCCAGCTATGATAACATATTTGATAGCATGTAACTTAAATGTTCTTTTCTCATTTTCACTCAAGTTGTTAGGACATTTCATCTTTTGCAAATAATATACCACATCTTTATACCATTCAGAATCCTCCATATCACATGTGTGATCTATTTTCCTCTTCCAACAAATTTATCTGATTTGCTTCCAAATTACTTTGGGCCATGAGCCTCGCCAATCCTTTCCCTCTCACCAGTTTAGTAATCTAGATCTCAATATTGAATTCATGGATCCTATTTATCCACCTACACCTTCTTCTTGACACCTCCTGCTATGTGAAAATGTCCTTTACAACAGCACTAGGTACATATGCAAGTGCAGTAGCTCCCATCAAATAAGGCCTAAAATCCTTTACTGCTTTTACCAATGCATATGCTTGTTTTTCATTTATATCATACTTAAGTTTTGCAGCTTGTAAAGATTTGCTAAAAAAGGCTATAGGTTGTTCAAAACCCTTTGCATTCTTTTGCAACAACACAGTTGCAATTGTGTGGAAAGAAGCAAATGAAAAAATATGTAAAGGTTTGGAAAAATTAGGGGTTCTTAACACAAGAGCCTCCTTTATTGCTTGCTTAATGGCCTAGAAAGCCTGCACAGACTCCTCGTTCCATTCAACCTTAGCTCCTTTCTTGAGCACTTTGGAAATCGGGGAACTATCTTAGCAAAATTTGTCACAAACCTCCTTAAGAAGTTTATTTGTCCAAAGAAAGATTGTATTCCTTTGACATTATGGGGTTGTGGAATTTTATATATTTCAATTACCCTCTCTGGATCAATTTTTTCCCCATCTTTGGAAACAATATGTCCCAATAGTTTTCCCTCTTGTACTCCAAACACACATTTCTTTGGATTCAAAGAAATACCATACTCCAATGCTCTAGTGAATATCTTCTCCAGATGCTCACAATGATCCTCTTCAATTTTAGAATATGTTGTCAAGTCATCTTGGTAAATCACCAAAAAAAAGTTAATGAAGTCTTAGAATGCCACATCCATAGCTCTCTGAAAAGTACCCCCTGCATTTGTAAAACCAAATGGCATTCTTACATAGACATATGTTCCCCACGGTGTAGTGAAATTTATCTTAAACTGCTTAGACTCTTTGACCATGAGCTGGTTGTAACCAGAGAAACCATCTATCATAGACATCAATTCACAACCTGTCACCCATTGCAACATGGCTTCCATATTTGGTAATGGATAGTTATATTTTAATGAAGACACATTCAAATTTCTGAAATCTACACATAACCTGATGTCTCCATTTTTCTTCCTTACCGGTACCAAGTTTGATACCCAGGATGAATGTCTAATTGGCTTGATGATCCCTGTATCCCTTAATTTCATTAATTCTTCTTGCATTTTTGGGGCTAGGGTGGGATTAATGGGTTTTTGCTTCTGTTTGAATGGCTTGGCATCATCACGCAAAGGAATCTTATGTTGGAAAAGATTCTCCCTGTATGCCTTAAGGTCATCATAGGACCATGCAAACACATGCCTAAACTTCCTTAATAAATCAATTAGCATCCTTCTTACCTTTGCTAACATTTTCTTTCCAATATACACCTTTTTTGGTGATGCTTCTATTCCAAGATTTATCTCTTCCAAGTCATCAGGATGGGAAATAGTATGATTAGCCTTTGTCCTATTCTGATTATCAAACACTCTTTCTAGTACAACTAGACCCTTGGGAATTATGTTTTCCTTTAAATGAATGACCTCATTTCCAAATATAGTATCTTTACCATCAACATTTTCAACAAAAGCTCCAAAGTCAATTTCTTGATTTTCATATTCACCCACACAATTCAAAAACCTTAATATATCATCATCATTATCAAAAACTTGCTAGTTTTTTATATTATTAGGGACGAATGGCCTAGTTTGCACCTCAAATTTTGTAATTCTAGCATAAGTCATATCATCTGGTTTTACTGAAATGTTGGCTAATAAATCTGCCACCTTGTTTTGACCTCTCTCCATCCATCCTATGCCAAATGCATCAAAGCTCTCCAATTCATCCCAAACAGCATTCCTATACTATTACAACCTCTTGTTCTTTGATACATACCTAGATCTAACTTGGGAAATCACAAGCTCATAATCCCCAATTGCCTTGAGCTTCTTGATCCCATGTTTTTCAGCCAATCTTAACCCCAATAACAAGGCTTCATACTCTGCCACATTATTTGTGCATTCAAATAGCAGAGTAAAAGAGAACTTGAATTTCTTTCCACTTGGTGATCATAACAAACCCCCTACACCAAAGCCTTCTTTTGAACTTGCACCATCGAAGTACATAGTCCACAAGTCATTAGATTTTGACAATTTTTTTACTTCTACACCAATCAATGTAGCAGGTTTATCACAATTGCTAGGGAATTCCTCAGCCCTGAATTCATTTATACAACTGTCAATAAAACATGTCATATTCTCAATCGTGCCATGCTCAATCATATGGGGTACTTTTGATTCTCTTTCAATCTTGACATCCTTACCATCAATGGAGAAAGTAGAAAATGATAGATCACACTGCATCTTACCCCCCATTGATGCACTCCACTTTCTTGACAAAAACATTCCAAAATGAGGTGGGATGTCTGCAACTAATACAGTCATGACTAAGTCCTTCTCAGGGTATTGAGCCAGTTTATAAGGAAATGCTTTGATAGTTCCAACAACTAGCACTTCTCTTGAATCCATAGCATAACATTTACCTTGAGCAGTATCTACTATCAAGCCCATTGCCTCCATTATTTTGACTGGCATAACATTATTTGATGCCATTGAATCTATCATACAATTCCTTAAAGTTTTCCCATTTATATCCACACTTAAGAAAAAAGGGGTTATGTTTTCAAGGAACATGTCAATAGAATTTCCTAAATATATAGGGGGAATTTGTGACACAATTCCCTCCACCTCTTTCTGTCTCTCTTCATCCTTTTCTTCTTTACCACTACCCTATTCAGTCTTATTACTAGCAACATCCGTGATCAAGGCTATTATCTTTTCTTGGTGTTCTTTTATTCTCATCATTTCTAGCAAAGGTACAGTTACTTTAACCTGATAAAGCACATGAAACATATCTATAGGTGTATATTTATGAAAATTAGACACTATACCTTCATCATTTTCCTTTTTCTCTTGTTGATTACTTCCTCCTAGCTTCTTTTGCTTCTTATCCTCTACAACAGGTTCAACAAACTTTGTAATCACCTTGGTCTTTACCAATGATGAAGTCACATCTTCTTGAGGCTTTGGGGTTTTGATCTTTTTTTCCCAAACCTTATCATTCTTAACCTCTTTGACTTTTATAGCATCCTTTTTGTTGTCAACCTTAGCACCTTTGTTTTTGTCCTTTTGTTCTTTAATAAATAGGCCAGCAGGTTTACCCTATTCACCACCCACAATTATGTTTCTCAATTGAACTGAACTTCTCATTTAAGCAGCCATTTCCTCAGTCAATCTTGCAATCTCTTCTTCTTATGGTCTCCTTAAGGACACTGAACCTTCATCCTGCTCCATATTGCAAGCATTATGGTCAAAATCACCTTCCTCATTAGAAAAAACATGTTGATGGTACATCTCACTTCTTTGCCCCTGATTATCCACATCAACTTCTTGTATTTCATCATCAGAGGAACATTTTTCCTCATCAATGTATGATTTGGCCATACAAATATCTACATCATCCTGCTCACATTCCAATCGACTGCTCATGAGCATCCTCCTCTACTTCCTCAGCAACAAGCAATTGAGCAATACCTCAATAATTTTGATCATTTGGATGTTCACACACCTCACACCATGGTCTATCTGATACTAGATTCACTTAATGCTTTCGCAAGGGGCCTAGTGTATGCTGATCATTTTTAGGCTTTTGGACAAGTAAGACTGGTTTTCCATATCACCATACTGCTCCTTGAAACACTTTTCAAACTCATCCCATGAACCAATACTAGCATTAGGTAGTCCTCTATACCAATCCCTTGCATCCTCTACCAGAGATTGTACAAATAATTTCATTACAACGTCTTCATGTTCTACCTCATAATCATTTAGCATATCCATAAAAGCTTTTAAGTGTTCCTCTGCTGTCACAGCATTATTGCCAACAAACTTACTCATCCTTTCTCTCAGGTCAGCAAGGATAGGATTTGGATAACCAGGAATACCATCAAAGAATAATGGCCTATACCTTTCCAACTAGATAGGCCATCATTGAAATAATCCTTCATTCTTCTAAGAATCAACACCAAACCCTAAATTTTGTACCCTAGGACCATCCTGATTTGGATTTACAAACCTAGTTGCATGAATCTTCGAGCCAGAATTATTTGTGGTGGGATCTGGAGTAATTTTAGGACCGTTCTTTAAGGTATCTTGGTGACTTGATGATGTTGTAGGTTGTGTAGCCTCATCCATGCTTGACATCTTTAGGAAACTTATTTTCCTCTTCATTTTTGCATTTGCAACCTTAATCTCCGTCCTCTCCAACTCTTCTGCAAGAGCTTCACTCTCCCTCCTAGCCTTTTCTAAGGCAGATTCTATTTGAAATGACACATGTGGTGGGAGATCTTGTTGAGGGAGTTGGGAAGTCACCTTCTCATTTATTTTAATCCCCTCAACCTTTTGCTTTCCCTTATCCAAGAGAAGCTTAGGGTTTGTATTACTCAGTTGAGACTTAACATGATTTGAGGGTTTTAGGTCTGCAGGTCTGGGTTGAATAGGGTTTTCCTTAGACATAGGCTTTACCTCCTTATCAACATCTGGTTTAGTTTTTTCTTGGTTTAGGAGCTTCATTATTTCCAACTATATAATCAACCTATCCCTTTCAATCACATCATTCATCAACTTTGTTTCCCTCTCCTTTTCCCTTTTCATTTTGAGCTCAACTTTCTCTTGAATCTCCCGCTTCAAGGAATTAATGTCTCCAAAAACATCATTAGGGTCAGGTAGAGTCATATCAGAACTCAATGTATCACTCAGGTCTATTAGATTGACCCCTTCCAGTACATGTTCAGACAATAAAGGGGTTCCATCATTTTCAGCGGGAGGAGGCACATCACTGGTGCATTCTCTATGATGGCTTTAACTTCTACTCCTGCCTCTTCTCTTTTCAGCATATTTGACACTAACAGGCCCTTTATTTTGACATGTTACATCTTCTTGAACTGGTGTATTAAATAACGCATCAAAAAATCCACAACTGTCTGATTCTAAATTTCTAGACACCTCTTCAAGATTTTTAGGGATAGGGTGTAAAGGCTTACGTGTAACTTGGTGTACAGGGTTATGTGACACGGGAGCATCATTACTAGATTTTGGCCTTTTCTTTATCTAGTCCTTCATTTTGGGAAGTTCACCTTCCAATTTTTGTTTCGGATGATTCTTCATGAATGACCTAGTGTTCTTCATTTTGCATACATGTACAAAAGTTCTTTCCACTTATATTAAATCTTTCAAAATAAAATGCACACTCGTGCAGAGACTTCAGAGTTGCCACCCAATTGTCTTGGGAATATCAAATATCTAAAGACATGTTGTGGAATTTAAAACCCTTTGGGACCTCATACTGAAAACATACAAAAGTGTTTTGCAACATAACTCATAACGCTTATGCAAATAGAAGAAGTGGACAAACCTAACACAGAATTATAGGCTCGACCTTCAAGTCACAAAAATACTATGAGAACTCTATACAAAATGGACAACTGACACACTGACAAGAAATATTGAAATTAGTTCCCCAGTTGAATCACCATTTTGTTGGTTTTTTTTTACTGTATCCAAGGTGTTCTTCTAATCTACCTATGGAATTGCCAATTCCAATCAAGGGCAGCTCGAAGGACCTGGATCAACTGACGAGAACTTTAAAAGCCTTCTACACTTTTGGCTCTGCAAGACCCAGGAGAGTGATCCCTTAATGTGTTTACAACCTCTGCACCAATATCATAAACAACATTAACATACAACAGATAATCTCACTGAATAGCTCAACACAATAGGATAATATCAAATAGAATTGGCTATTCATCAATAATATCAACTATTTGGAGCATGAGATAACTACAACACAATCCACAGTATAATACAGTCATTGATTTTCAATTTATAGCAAGCTCTAGGTAAAGACAAACAAATAATGAATCATACAAATAAGTACAACTTAGATTAGTGCCATATATCCATTGTAGGAGTCAAATTCATAACTATGTAAGGGTTTATGAAAGATTTAACACATAACATATAAGATCCCAGATAACATTGCAATACAATCTCATCAATATGTATTCTAACCCAATACTACTTATTGAATCCTTATATAGAACATATCCGCCTATAATCCCATTCAAGCATTTTAATTGATTCCTTGAATTAAAGCTAAAATAGAATCATACACACCACAACAATGAGATGAATGAAACAACCCTTAGTTATATTATTCAAAATTCAAATATGCATGTACAATGGAGAGACATGAGTTTGAATTTATCATTTCAACTCAAATGCTAGTACTGTTATACAACATTAAATCCCCATGAATTCAAAACCTATTACAAAATGACTTAGAACCTAAATTGCATTTTTTCCTTAAAACCATCGAACTTTACAATTTGCTCTACAACTTCACCTAGACTCAACCAAAAATTATCTAACTTGCTAACCTGTACTTCTAGCTTTGAAATGCTTCTTATAGAAAATGAAGGAGCAAACAAGTATCGGGCCAGAAAGTACACGTGTCACTAGCCAATTGGAGCACCTGGTGATATTCCAAAAATTGTTACAACATCAATCACCTTGGAGAATATTCTTGTTCGTCATACCTACTGAGAAAGCTTGATGCAGCAACAGAAACCTCAAGAATCTCCCACCAAGACTGCTACCAAAAACAAAAGTGGAAACCGTTGTAACTGAAATAGCTGATTTGCCAACTGTTAGCAGCCCACTCTTTTTACTCTTCCTCAGTTAAATACTTATTTACCCATTTCTAGTATTCCTCATTAGTTGGCCAGTCAAAATTAATTACCTCATTCACCTTGACATTATAAGGTGTGTACTTAATTGCTACATGATTTGCTTCTCTTTCAAAAGATTCCAAAAATGAGCTGGTGCCAATGATTTTGTCCATAAAGCTCACTAATAAATCATAATTTGAGTCATCACAAATTAATTTAATTTCATCATTGATGACCTCATTTTCCTAATCCTGCCACTTTGGAGTGACCTGATATTCCTCTACTCATCAATTATGTCAGGTAACAATGTGTTACCCCAATCATCAAAAATCTTCACCAACTCTTTGATCTTCCTACTCAAGTCATCTGGTAAGGTCTGAAAACCTTGCAATGATTTAACTAACACCTGAGTAGGCCTTAATGATTCGGGCCTATTATTTATATCTAAATCACTAGCCCTAGGGATCCAATTTTCAATCAATGGTATCACTACCTCCTGATCCCTATCAATATTCTTTATTGCATCTAATAATAAAGAATATAAAGAATGTATAGATGATAATTTATTATCAACTTTCTCATTTAAATGCCTTAATACAGCAGTAACAATCTCCTTTTCCTTTAAAAGGGATCCCTCACTTACCTTCAATGATGCTTGTAATTCTTCAATTTTGTGCATTAGCTGCTTCTTTGTAGGATCAACAGAGCATTCTATTTCTTCATCAATTTGTTCTAAAGAAAGGGTGAGGGAAGGATTTTGACTGGGAGACCCTGGTGTGGAAATAATTGGAGAAGCAAGAGGCACTGTCCCTGATGTACAAGGCAATGTATTGATCCTTGGAGCACTTGATGTCTCCCCAATCTATTTATACCTTAACCTATCCACCTCAGTTTGCAGCTCAACATTCCTTTGTTGCATTTTATTGTATTCCTCAATCAAAAGATTATATTTCTTCATCAGGATTTTCTTTTCAGCCTCCTCCCCTTTGGTTTGAGGAAATCATACAATTCCTCAATAATCCTAGGTACATTCACAGTCAATCTGGCCCTCAATCTAGAAGCAAAGCAATTATCAAAATGCACATAATTGTTGCCTTCCTTATTACAAGATAAATCTGCAGTCCATATCTATACAGGCAATCTTTCTCCATCAACCAATTTCCTTAATTCTATCTTCTCAAAGAAGAAATCAACATTCTTGAACAAGAACATATGCATTAATATGGAATACCAAAAGAATTGGGTGCCTATATCATTTTTCTGCAACTTCGACAACCCTTCATGTATCCTTTTAGCCAAAAAGGAAGAAAAATCATAAGTCACATAGAAGTTAGGGTGTTGTATTTGCACCCCCATGAACATGTAAGCAATGGGAATCACTGTACTAGCAATGGGCATCAATGTACTAGGATTGAAACCCAGTCTGGGACAATGAATAAAAAGTGGCCAAGAAATTATTTGCAAAAAAATTTAGCTTGAAAGGCTCTTGGTCACTAGGGCTAATATGGAATCTTGAACCTCCTGCCCTAGCCAAATGAGGTGAAAGCTACTTAGCTCTGAAAAGAGATTTCAATTTCCCATATTCCTATTTCATTTCCTCAAGATTGATAGGAACCAAGTACACACTAGGCTCATTCAAATCAAAAACCTGTTGGAATTCTTCTCTGTTAATGCTTAGCAGAACCCTTCCATCATCATCTCTAATTACCTGTGTGACAAGGTCATATCGTGCAGCCACTACCCTAAGAAATTCTACATCAGGGAACACATTTGGCACCACCATCTTCCCCATATCATACATCCAACCATTCGAAAAGGGGTGAGGAAAATTCCTCTGTCCATACCATAATCTAAATATTTCCAAGCCTGTAAGAGGAACCCTAGCATCGGCTATGTTGGAGCAATTATACACTAATCCCTCCCCTAGGGTTTTTCCTCACATCAAAACCAATCCCTTCTTCCTGTCATTTGTTGACAAGGGCAATTGATTGAGGAAGTCATCATATAGGTTTATATTTAAGTAATCAATTTTCCCAGAATGTTGCTTTGGTGGTGCCATCTTGGATAAACTAGGGCCTCCTTACTATTTCAAACTTCAAACAACCAGGACTAATCCAGAAAAATAAAATTACAAAATAAAACACTACAATTTCTCACAATTCAATTAACCTATAGCCCTAAAACGTTTATCAACAAGCCCTACGACAAGCACACAACAAATTTTCCCAAATTCAAGTTGAAAATAACCAAGAGACATAGAAATCAACTCATGGCTTTGTGTTTGCAGAAACCCCAATTCCTTGTTGTGACAACTCTTAACTTCATCTTCGGCTCTGAAACTACTTCACAAAATTACTTGAATGCTTTATGATACAATAAAGCAAGAGAATTGTTTTTATTTCGATCAAATCATGCCAGCAAGTGTCTCATCTGCCATTAAAGCTCACTCGCGCACTGCACGAACAACTCCAATTGTATTTGATGCAGATTTAAATATTAGTCTTTGATCCTTCACTTTGATCAAACCATCGAACAACTACCTTTAAAACAAACAAACACAATGATCTACATGGAAATAAGGGCCCACCATACTATACGCTGCCAAGGAAAATCCATGTGGCACTCGCTCATGATATCGTGATCAATAAAGACCCTATAACTTATGATCACACGATGGCGGGCAACCATAGATCTTCGATCATCGGTAATTTTGATCCTTCAACGCAGTCACCAGCTTAAACATTAACCATCAAGCATCTTCCCCACTGAAATCATAACATCTCTGTTAATTTGAAACACGTGCATCTCACAAACACTTTAGTAACCCGCTACATAACGTATTAAAACCTGATTAATTAAGCAAGGTATTTCCATCATTCCTTCGGCTTCACCAAATGAGACATGTGGCACTTTCCCGTGATATCGCAATCAACCAAAGCAGTGTGGTGGGGTCATCGCGGGATGGCGGGGAACAACTGAGATCAAACGATAATTGATCAACAACCATGCAATTTTGTCCCTCTACAAAATAAAACATTTATTAAAAGAACAAGGGGACATCACTAGGCAGATGATAAACAATGACATAAGTTATTTTAAAACAATGAAGCACGGGGTCATCCAAGACTTAGGGAAAATAGAGTGGCCCGAAGAAATTAAAACAATTAAGACCAAAAGGACCCAGCCTAGACAAAACGATGGGGCATAAGTTGTTTTAAAAACCCCTCCAAAAGGTAACAGCAAAATAGACCCACCCAAGGCGTAAAATAAACATTAGGGTTTTACTTGAAGACAAAGGTAAAACCCCAACCTTAAGATTTTCCCAACACCATAAAAGACCAATGACATAAGGCAGGACAAGAATGGAAGATAAGGAGCAAAAATTTGAAGTTCCACCACTAACTCTGCTAACATCAAGAGATATTTCTCCATGTCTTGTTCTAAGACCTTTTCCATAAATTTATGAAAATTTGGATCTTGTTGGGCATGTTGTATATCTTCTTGTGTTATTTCATTGGTATCATGTTGTTGGAATCAGTAAATGGGGTTTTCTTCAGTCATGTTTGGATTTTCAATTTCCTTCTCTCTAAGTTTTTGTCTTTGCAACCTTGTCAAGATTGGCATACAATTTTTTGTTTTTTTTCACTAAACTTGGATATTCTATGTGTGATTAGTGTCAATTTGATTTTAACGAAGCCAAATAGAATAATATATTATATTGATGAGGCTAAGTGGAAAATTTGATTACCGAGTTTTGTTTCATGATGGCAGGATGTTAGAATCTTGATGATGAAACTTGACTCAATAATCTAGATTCTTTTTGATAATTTGACACTTTGTATTTTGCAAGATCTGGGTTTATGTTTGAAAACAATTTCACTTGTAAAAACTTACTTTGTTTCCAGTTTTTAGGACACTTTTTTGAACTGTGAAATGTTTCTGACTGGTAAAAACATGAGTTACTAATGGTAAAAAATCTGACAGACATTTCTGAAAGGTCTCTATTTTTTAGTTTTGTGGACGTGCTAATACAAAGGATAGACGCGTTGAAACATAATGCAGAAGCACTAAAAGATCTGGTAAAAGTGTTGTCAAACAGAGTAGAAGCATTAAAACAGACCACAGATGCGTTGGAAGACTGGTATTGACATTGGTAATGTTTGATACTAATAGAAGTGCTATAAAATTGATCAAAAGTGTTTAAACAAATGGAAGAAGTGCTATTTTTGACTATGGAAGCACTAAAAGATAGCTCAAAAGTGCTAGAATAGACTGTAGAAGTGCTATGACATTGGTATTTTCTGACACTAACAAAGTGTTGACATAAGTGCTATAATATGTGGTAGAATCACTAAATCAAACAATAGAAGTGTTGTTTTAATAGTGGAAGTGCTAAAATAATGAGCAGAAGCGCTATAAAAAATGGTGGAAGCGTTGTTTTTTTGGGTCACAGTGTTGTTCAATTTTTCTCCTCATGAGAAGACAGACTTTTTGTGGTACAATTTTTTGGATTTTTAGTATTTTGGTAGAATATTTTTGTTGGTAACTGCCTAATTTTGGATGACAACCCTAATGTTTCTAAGTTTTGTCTATTGTAAGAATTGATTTGGTCTGTCAGAGTATTCTATGGCGAGTTGCGGGATGGAAGATTGACGAATAGGTTGACTATGGTTCGGTTCCTATGAAAGAGCTCTTCTCTAAAAATAGGCCTGTGAATATAAGGGTTCTAAAGCATAATCATCAATGTGACCCCTAGTGAAATCATGAAATCTATGAATGAAAGTTCTATGATGAAGTGAAATCTTCCTACTTTGATACAAGAAATGTCTTCTTTTCAAAAGGTTTTTGTAACTAAGTGGTTTCTTTGGTTTTCTGATTCTCTTGGCAAGGGATTTCTTGACAAACTTTGTGGTTTTCTAATCCCTAATCATATATTTCTTAGTTTTGATTTTTTCCAAGTTGTGTTTTTTAGGATGATCTTTTATTTGGATCTAATGATTTTTGAAATACACAACAATCAAATGTAGAAAGTTGTTTTTAAGTTCTAAGATCTAAACAATGAGTGTATGTTCAAGGATCAAATAGATCCTTTTTTATTTTCATAGGTTTATTGAAAAAAAGATACTTCAGACAGACTCACTCATAAGGACAAGTAGGTCATCGTTATACTCAATCAGCCCATAGCTTAAAATTGCATTGACTCACATAGTCGTTTCACCCCCTAAAGGGCATCTATGTTTTTTGTCTTTTCTAGGCGCATACTCAAGGTTAGATTTCTCGATCCCTTGAGAAAACGGTCCTTGGAAATTATATGGTGAATGTCTTGGGGATAGATTCTTCCCTTCCTCGACATTGCTAAGTATTACAATGTTCAGAAACTAAAAAGTTGGATACTACACTATGGTTCATAGATAGGGTTTCCATTCAGAGCAGCAATAATAAACTCCCTCAGGAGACCTCCCAATCTTTAGAACAAAGATTTTTGGGATGGTTATCTTGCATACTTCCGGTAAATGAGGATTTATCCAGATTTACTTTTATTTTATAGTGGGTTGGAAAACCTAGCTTTGGTTGTTCCCACTCAGGTCATTCCTGTAGGGTGAACACTTTTTTCCCACTACGATAGGCCTTCTAAAGGATTTAATAAATTTGGAAATGCATAAAATGAAGGATGAGTTTTGGGTTTTGATCACCCAGTTAAGGGGAGAGCATATGCTTATCACCACACAAGCACATAAATCAATTGTTCAATTTTTAGAGCCCAAATGACAATTTGCTATCTATGTGAAGATGTTTCTTCACAATGAAGATATTGCTTCACAAAAAGAGATGGTGTTCATTTTTAATCCCAAATTGAAATGTTTGGTGACTATCCTAGGATTGATAAATTTTTAATCAAGTAACTATCCTAGATTGATTCATTTTAGTCCAACTGAAGAAATGATGTTATTGGTCGCGATCACGTCAGATCCAGATAACAATTTACACATAAGTGCTATGACAGAGGTCAGAAGCACTATAGAAATACTCAAATGGGCTATAGAAAATGTTGGAGGCACTACAAGATTCGTCAGAAGCACTATAGAATTCAGCAGATGTGCTAAAACAGATGTTGAAGGTGAATAGTCGGACTGTGATGGAAGCTTTAGACTGAAGCACAAAAATAGTCTTCCAAAGCACTATAGTTTTCATCGGAAGTGCTAAAATAGATAGAAGTGCTATAGTTTGTGTTAGATGTGCTACAAAATCTTCCAATCATGCCAAAATCTATACAAACACTTTTTCAGAAAAACTTGTTAAAAACATGGGGTTATGCCCAAGGGTGGGTGTCAAAATGTAAGTGTGAAATAAGTAAATAACTAAAACACTTCTTAATGAAACATTATATCAAGATTTAACAACAATTAAACTAATTTAAAAGCACAGAAAGTTTGAAAGTGTCTCATTGTCTCCTATCTCCAAAGATTTATCAAGTCACAGAGGGCTCTCAGATTTGTAAGCACCGTAATTGTTAAAATGCCTATCTAGAGAATGGAATTGATGCTAAATGCAATGATGTGATGATTGATAATGAAACTAAAAAGCTATGATACTACTGTAATCTATTCTGACATGAAACCTGATAAATGAAAGCTACAATAAAATTATGATGTTGTCGTGATGTGAATTCTACTAATGCTTATTATTGCTATGATGCTAAGATGTTATTGCTATTTATATTGATATGATTGCTTGATTGCTATGAATGTTGCAGAGTAATTTTGCACAAATATTTGAGGTTCGTTTCCTATGAATAAAGGCTATATATATAGATGTACGGCAACAATTTGTGACAGGGCAGCACAACAGAGGCCTGGATTCAATCTTGAGATTTGAAGGGTGAGAGATGAAGAAGTTAGAGCTGATGAAGGGAATGGCTTCTCCCCATGAAAACATCATGCAAGATGATAGGAAAGATCAAAGGAAGAAGATTTGAGAGATTGATTCAAATTTGTCTCCAATTTGTCTCCACAGCTTCCTGTGAATGCCAATTGAAATAAATTAGATTTTGGAATATCAAATTTGGTAGGTGAGTGAATAGAGGAATTTTCTTTATGCCTTTATTTAAATATTTTTTTTATTTATTTAAATTAGCAAAAAGGGAACAAATAATTTAATAAAACAAACTAGAGAAGTTGTTTATTAAATTAAAATAGAAGGAATATGATAATTTAACAATAAAGTATAAAACTTTGTTTATTTAATTAAGATTGAAATGATGTAATAATTAAATAACACCAACTATAGAAGTTGTATATTTAATTAAAATTGAAGAATGGGAGAATTAGAATGTGAACTATAAATAATTTTTTCTATTTATTTAATAGTAGAAGAAATTAAGATAATCAAAAAAAGTGTATTTAATTAATTTGATTATCTAGACCATTTTTAGGTGAATACAGAAAGAGCATTCATTGTCGTCTCAACAATGTTCACCGAGCACATGGGACCACATGCCATTTGTCCTCCATGTCATCACCACCTATCAGCGTTTGTCATGATCCACCATCCTTATTGGGTCCCAAGTGGTCCCCACAACCATTGGCATCCAAGTTGTTATATCACTAGAAAACCAAACTTCAAAACCTCTTGACAGAGATTGTGAAGTTCCCAGAACTTTTGACTCACTGATTAAGGGATCGCCCTGTCACTCAAACCTCAAACTTCTAAACCTCTTGTTGGAGGTTGCAAAGTTCCCAAGACCCGCGACACATCAACAACAAGGGAAGTATACTTTTCTTCACAGTCGCTAATTTGGGAGGTTATGAAACTTTAGAACCTCATGACTTCAGTTAGATAAACTTGAAAGCCAGAGACTTCACTTAGGCTGATGAAGGAAGAGAACAAAACTACCCTAGGAAGTCGATCAAGCCAATAAATTTGAGTCACATTTCTCAACATTCTCCCACTTGACGAAGAACTTATTGGCTCCTTCAAAAGAAAACTCAAAAATATTAAGAAATGCTTCTACACTCCAACCAAGACACCTGCAATGACATCCAAGATGTCCACCAACACAGGAAACAATTCCAACCATCCACCATAGGAAAAAAAGGAACGAGCCAAGGTGTATATGCACCAATCTCAAGATCACAAGCATCAGATCTTATAAACGGAAAGGGCACTAACATTGCCACCACTCCATTGTGCTCATGAGCTAAACAAAAGCAACACTACATCAACTTCAAAGCCCCCAACATGAATACAACTGTGAAGCCATCCTCCAGAAAACAAGATCCCATTCTCTAGGTGAACATACCATGGTCTCAAGAGCAATGCATCATGCCAAAACTCTAATGCACAATCAAAAGTATACCATGACATGAAACAAAACAAACTCTAAACCTTAACATCACCTTTCAACCACCACCAACATCTCAACCAAAGACTCCATGAGTCCTTCATGCCTCTAAGATTCTACATATCTTTAAATAGTGTCCATGCAAATGTGAAAGAACCCTTCTATAGCAACACGATCTAAGAGTCCCTCCTAGTAACATTTGCAACACTAAAGAAGATCATTCATCACCACATGATGAATCCACAATCACTGCTAAAGCTCCCACTAAACCATGACACCTGAGCTCTCCAAGCATCATGACCAAACATCTGCTAAATTAAAAATCCTCTAGGTCCACAGCAACAACATGTCCATCTGACAACAATGCCAAGAAACACCAAGATCTTCAAACCAAGTAGACTAAACCATCACTGTCACAAGCTTACATAAAACTATGTATCCAACCTATCCATGACATCATAACAAACATGTTATAGGTCCCCATAGCCAACTATTCAGGTACTCGACACCATCCATCCTCTCATCTCAAAGGAGCTACACCAATGCACAAGTGACCACAGACAAGGCCAGCTAACAAGTCTGCACCAACACAACCAGATCTCGCAAATATAGACAATCCAAATCTGATTTGTCTCATAGCAAACATGTAGGTAAAGATAGCCCACAACATTGCACAACCCATAGATCCATTCAACCAAAACATGAAAACCCAGCATCGCATTGGAAACTACAGAATTGAGATCTCAAAGAGAACAACAACATAGACAACTTGACTCAAACACCAAAGCAAGCTCAAATCTGATTTTCCAATCATGTCCAAAATGAGCACCATAGTCAAGGAACCCACAAGCACCACCACAAGAATGTTGAGTGAAAAATCACGTACCAACACTCCCATGTAAAGAATACATCAAACCTCCTCAAACCATGTCGAACTACAACTATCTCATCTAGTCACACCCCAAAAGCCAGGGTCTAGAATATACCTTAACAACAACTCCACATAACCACAAGTTTTTCTTGACTATGTAAAACCTACAAAACCATAGATTCATGCAAATACAAACCATCCTCCAAAGTAAATAGCAGTTCAAGAACTCCAAGTCATTTCAATCCAACTCCAAAATTGCCAACATGCACATGCATTTGAGGGAGATAGGCTATTTTAGAAGCTTGCAGATCATCCACCGATCAACTCCATAGCCTTCATGCAATCAAGGTACCATAGGACCGTGCCTTCTAATACCAGGAAATAACACCCATCATAAGCACATTACTCCATGACTGAACAACAACCCAAGCTTCTCCATATCAACAGGGAGCCTCACACACAGACACCCAATATGAAAACTTTGTTGCAACACAGCCAGGAAGTAAAATAACATTCCACCCCATGCATTAGGGTTATACGACTACCAACTCATGAGCTTTAGGTCACATCATTTCAATATGACCAACTCAAGTTTCTCCAACAAAAATTTCTCATTTATAACTTGTAAGAGATATACATAGGAGAGTATTTATTCCCAGACTAAAATTTGTTTCGATATCAGTAGTTTCTATAGAACTCATTTAAGATTATCATATACTAGACTTCATGCCCAAGAAAAATTAATGCCCTATCTATCAGTAATCTATTCTAAGTGCCTTTCCTGAACTTAGCTTTCACCTGAGACCCTATTTAGACTTGAAAATATGACCCATGTAATAAGCCCTGATATCCCTTTTATAGAACAAGGGAGCAACAAGCATCAAACTTAACTACATTTACATTTCATTTCATTTGTACCAGAATTTGAGACATTTTTAGTTAGTTACATGCAATCATTAAGGAAAATGGAAGATTAAAAGACCACATTCCATATTCCAGGAATGAAGACACGCCAGGTCCTCAAAGGGTAGAGTTTGTTGCAACTGTGTTGAATCCTCATCCTTGTTGACCAAAGAATATTCTCCAATAGCAACTCTAGCAAAAACTTGTATACACACCACCAAGGTCCTTTAGTCTGGCACTTCTCCTACACACTAGCCCAAAAACTTTCCACATCAGTGCTAGAAACAAGAAATCACAAGAGTGTTGAATAGGCCAATCCTAACAAAAGGGGCATGGTTTCATCAAAAACAAAAATAGGGTGCAATCATCACTTTGGGTCATCAATATTAGAGGATACTCGCTTACATTTTTCTTGTGGTGGGACTAGACTAACCATTACCACCTCCTTGTCAGAATACTCTGATGGTACCAGTGAGAGGGGATAATAATCACCCTCTGGATCAGTGTCACCCTCACTATTTGGCAGGTTGTTAGAAACCTCACATGGAGAATTATGTTCTTTTGGATAAGCCTTACAATGCTTACTCTCCTTTTTTTCCTTCTTTTCATATTCCACCATCCGCTTCTCCTTGTGTTTGACTAATTCTTCTAAAACTATCTGGCCCTATAGACGGTAATTCTCCTTGTCACCATACTTCTTGAATTTCCTGAGTCCCATTCTACCTTTGGCATATCAGGAGCTCCTTTTGTTTCAATTTTGTCCTCAAGAGCATCTTCCTCAGACTCAAGCAAACTCAACTTCTCAGACTCTCAAACCACCATGGCAGACCTACTTACCTAGGACAAGAATGTCTACTTCCTGACTCAAGAATAATTAATACTCACACAATTCCTTACTAACCCACACCTCTCATTCAATGCATACTTAATTATGATAAAGGTGATGAACAAGCAATCTGTATTAAATAGGTAGTTTGAAGCATGCAAAATTAATGATTCAAGAGCTCCTCACGCGAGCGAGTTGATAACTTAATAGCTCGGCTTTGAATCTAGGTCATTGATCTTAAAGCAATTAAAACTTCATCCATGGTGATCTGAGCCTTGTTTTTATGCCTTTAGCAACTTTCTCATAGAAAATAACAATGCCAACTCAAATGTTGTGATCTATCAATCAGTATGTATCGCCAACCTAATCTATGCTTTTTCATTAATATCGGAAAAGTACATAAGAATAGTTATTCTTAGAGAGAAAATTTCCTTATATGCTTCATCGCTCCTCGGTGATCTTCCCCAAATTTTAGGGTACAATCAGTGATGAAAGTATTCATGCTATGGTGTTTGGTCCATTCGATCATCCTATTTTAAAACTTCATCAACTGTTCTCCAATCCTTTTGTCGCTTTCCTTTTTCCTTATGCAAAATCCTCGGGATCCTGCAACACTGCTTGTACCATCAATGGTCATTGCCTATCACGGATGAATCTCATCCTTTATTTTCCTTATCAGCAATGTAAACATCCTTGTGACAAATCTTAGCCCTTGGATCTATGGCCTATCCTTCCATCATGCATCGCTAATTTGAACTTTGCACCCAAGCTCCTATTAGCGATGGGAGGATTTACAAAGTTTACAATGAATCTGTGATGAATGATAAGACATAATTTGGAACTTAAGCTTTGAAATGAATCTGCGATGAATGATAAGACATAAGGCCGTCACTCATCACTAATTCTCCTCATACAGTTTGCAAGCAATTAGCAATGGGAGGATTTGCAAAGTTTACAATGTGCATTGCATATCACTAATGTGAAACTTAACATTTAAAACATATCCGTGATCATGCGATGTAAAGGAAATTTCATCATATCGCTTGTCACTAATCCTAAATTTATCATTTTATGACCATCCACGATGAGCAATAAGAACATAAGAACATAAGGTCGGGGCATCGCTCATCGCTATTACAAATTTGAAAGCTCGAAAGCCATTAGCGATGAGTGATCCTTCAATAATACAAAGAACATCACTCATCGTGCATTTGATTTAAGGGCCTTGGAAACTATTTGCGATGAGCAATAGCATAAGAATATCGCTTGTCGCTAATTCAAAATATGCACTTTTGAAGA
This sequence comes from Sequoia sempervirens, assembly GCA_007258455.2. Taxonomy (NCBI): domain Eukaryota; kingdom Viridiplantae; phylum Streptophyta; class Pinopsida; order Cupressales; family Cupressaceae; genus Sequoia; species Sequoia sempervirens. The sequence continues at coordinate 22,074,659 of VDFB02026320.1, read as the reverse complement.
AATCAACGATGAGCAACAAAGTAAAATGACTGTCAGGACTTAAGTGGAAACCTTCAAACACGTGCACTTAAGTTGTTCTAATGAAGGGGATCCCTAGGATGACATGAGAATAATAGGCTTGAAAACTTCTAAGTCATGAAATGCAAAGGATGTAAAGGCCAAAACATCCTTTACTTAACCTTATAAAATACAAGACCTGGACTTAGGCTTGAGGGACCAGTTACCAGATGACATTGAATGACATAAGATGTTTTAAAATGACTGGTAATGGGCAATAAGGATTCAATGACCAAATAGAACCTTATAAGCATTTATAACGAATAAAACCCTAAACCCTTAGATAACAACCCTACATCCAAATGTAACAAGGGTTTAAGATGGAACAAAAAAAAATTGAGGGTTCCATCAATGGGTCCGACTAGGGATGCATGCCTCCTATAGGCACGGTGAGATTTCAGAATCTCAGGTGAAGCAGACTAGGCACAAAAACCAAAACAAAAGAAACAACATATGTATAGTATTTACATAGGCCCAAAAGACCTAGAAAGGGAGATCCAATCTCCACTCCACTTAAAACCTCACCAGAGGTGCAAATTGTAGTATGCACTTTACAATCCAACCAGGCGTATTTCATGTTTGGTGGCACTAGGCCACCAAAACTTCAGGCCAATTCCTGCCTCTGTCAAAACCCACTCTTTCAAAAGAACTGATGTCCTTCCATCCACATTTGTCCCTGTTATACCCTTGCAATAAGAGTGATTTTATTCCTGCCAGAATAAGTGTTAGGCCTCTGCTGAACAAGTGAGAATCTACCTGATTACAATCATTTCCATTAACATCTCTCTCAACTTTCCTGAGCAGAATATTGCCAATGTAATTTATGCCATTCTTTATCATAAACTAAAAAACTTCATCATTACATTACATATATGTGTTATGTTTATTATGTGAAACATGTGCATACTGAAAGTAACATTCCTTATTGTTCATTTCATTGTCATGCTCCATTAGAATAGCTTCCAACTGAATTGGGAACTGAAAGTATTCATATTCCTCGAAGAAATTGGCATTTTGATACTCAACCTTATCTACAACATATGTATCAAATGTGAAACATTCACAAGCAATGCCCTCAAGGAGCACATCAATGTGTTTCTTTGTTTGCATAAGGCCACACTTTAACTTTGTTTCAAATGCATCATCAAAGTCCTCAACGAAAAGTGGATTATCTCTACACCAATAAGGATCACTATTTTTAACAACTAATGAAGATGGAGGCTCATCAAATAAAGGGTTTTCCATTACATTCATTTTTGACATGAAAGCCTCAACTTCCTCAACATGAAGGTCTAATTCCTTCAAGTCATTACTACATTCAAAATCATTGTAATCACTAGAAGAGTAGATAAACACATTTTCAACTTCATTTCTACCATTATATTTTCCTGTACAGACATAAAAAAATTCTATCTATTCCTCATGATTTGAAATATCATAGTCAGAAAGCTCTTCCAACTTTGTATAATTATCAACCAGAATTAGTGGCTTTAAATTCTCATTACAATGCATAACATAATCATCTGAGAGTGAACCTATGTCATCAAAATATTGTATACTAATGTTATTCTCATTTGAAATAAAAATTTCCAACTCCATTCCACAGAAACCATTTTGACTAACAGAATAACAATCAGTGGGATCTACCTCCTGAGTTGAATATGCATTAATAAGTCCATTGATACTAAGTTCATTGTTGACAAAGCTTTCAATCCTATCAATATTAAGATCAGGACTACATGTTTCTTGCATGTTGAATGATGAACAAGTTATCTCATCATCATTCTTATCTTCAAACAAGTTACCAGATTCCTCTGAATCATAAGAGTACTGATGAAAAATTTATGTAACCTCATCATTGTTATCGCTAGTAATCTCATTATAGGGTATGATTGGCCCAATATTTGAAATTGATTTTATTTCTTTATCAGTTGTTCTATGTAGTGCATTTGAAACTTTATGAACACAATCCACAAGTGCATACATCTCATTATTTGAATCATAGCTCATAACAGGGCTAATGTGATCAACATTATGAAATGATGTATATATTGAAACAATAGGGGTGTAACTGCTCTAATATTCATTTTTAACTTCTGGCTTACACCATTTATTAGCATTTGGTGTCTTATAGCAGCAAACATTTGTAGACACATAACTCCTTTGCATTCTGCATTTCAAGATATTTTCAATGTTCATGGCTATCCCATATGCTCGATGCAAGGTTTGGGATCTTTATCTCTCAACAAATTTCTCATATTATTATCAAAGGCTCCCAAATACACAACCAAACATACTACATCACTTAGTTCCAAAGCATTAGGGATACCCTTTAATGTCTTAGCAAATCTTCAGTTAAATGTTGGGACCAACTCGTCCATTTCTTTCTCAATGTTCATAAATTTATTAAGCATATAACGAGTACTAATTCTTTCACCAAATTGCTCCATGAACACTACTTTGAAATCACTCCAAGAATAGACAGAGCATGCTGGTAAATCAGAGAACCAATCTCTTGAATCTCCTTTTAGAGACTGAATAAACAACCTCATGATCACATCCTCATGATTAACTTCGTAATCATCCATGAGATTATTGAATTCTTGTAGATGCTTACTTGTTGATTCACACTTTGCACCACTGAACTTTGGTAGCTTGTTTTCAATTTTAGATAGAATAACATTTGGGTAACCACAAATTCCATCAAAATTTATGGCCATGTACCTTTTGATGCTGAAACTTCTTTTATTACATGACAGGGGATGATTACAAACCATGGTTGCACTAGGAACCATACAAGGATTCATATATTTGATGCACTTTTTCCTACACCCTTACAAGATTTTTCAAACTAACTCTATAGTTACAGGGCAACTCAAATTTATATTACAATGTGATCTTAAGCTCTTACAATGCAAATTTTTATCTCTACTTGCTTAAGACCTACTAAATGGGTTTCTTCAAGAATATTGCATACATCACTTTATAATAGATACTACAATCTAGTAATGTAGAAGTATGCAAGCCTAGCACTACTATTTCCCTTTATTAGTGCTTAATTTCACTGAATAGGGAATCAAAATTTCACAAGATTTATAACTATGATTTCCATATACAGATTTATCTTTCTTTGAAAATGAAAACTAAGAAATACCTGGATATGTGCAGTTGTTGCAAGTTCTTCTTACTGAGTGGAAATAGTTGTATATCTGAAACATTCTTCACATTATCAAGTTCTTTGACAAAGTTGCACCTCTTTTTACAGAGGACTGGACTTCAAGCAGTATGAAGCTCCTTCAAGAATGAATTTCCCTCTGGATCTTCTTCCATAGCAAAGTCACACATGAATTCATTTAAAATTGCTGCAACACAACCACTTCCAGGTCTGAGAATTTCTCAATCTGAACCAGATGTTTAGATTCACCAAACAATGACTCTGAAGGAAATATGATCTTCTATCAGAATTTCTCAAGTTACTCCCCAGTGGAGTCGCCATTTCTATTGGTGATATTTCCACCAGAACCAAGCAATTCTCTAAAGAGTAGCCAGCTCTCATAAAGAAGAATTGTAGGGTCAGTGGCCAACACAACGAGTACACAATTTTTGTAGTCCTCACCCCTTCACTTCAGGCTTTGTGAAACCTAGGAGGGTATTCCCAATTGTGTTTTCCTAAAATGTATTTAATTAGTAACACATTTATTCACAGATTGATTCCTATTTATTTGCAAATAAAACCCATCTCGTTGCAGATTTGGTGGATCTGTGAATGAATGACTATCTATTTGCTAGGAATCAAGGATATTCTTAACCCACATTATCCTTGGAAATATTTTAAATTAATATTGTTCTTGTGTTAAGTCCATGCCTAGGTGTGCTATTTTCTCATTTCATGCAAGATTTTCTAACAAACTGACTAGTGTCTCATCAATTGGAGCAACAAAGTCAAATATATCATTTTCAATAATATATGAACTACTCAATTTAGAGCTCAATAGACTATTTTCATAATACTTTGTATTTATGAAAACTCACAATGCCTGAAAACACTCACTCCTTACAAATCCTAAGCAATTCCTTATGAAATATATAACCCTATTTAGGCATTTTAATCAACTCCTTGAGTTAAAGCTGAAAACAACATAATACATTCAAATGGAAAACTTGAAGATAAATGATAACACCATTAGTATTTCTCATTTATAACTTGTAAGAGATATACATAGGAGAGTATTTGTTCCCAGACTAAATTTTTTTTTGATATCATTAGTTTCTATAGAACTCATTTAATATTATCATATACCAAACTTCATGCCCAAGACAAATTATGACCCTATCTATCAATAATCTACTCTAAGTGCCTTTCCTAAACTTAGCTTTCACTTGAGACCTTGTTTAGAATTAAAAATTTCACCCATGTAATAAGCCTTGATATCCCTTTTATAGAACAAGGGAGCAACAAGCATCAAGCTTAATTACATTTACATTTCATTTCATTTGTACCAAAATTTGAGACATTTTTTAGTTAGTTACATGCAATCATTAAGGAAAATGGAAGAGTAAAAGAAAACATTCCATATTCCCTGAATGAAGACATGCCAACTCCTCAAAAGGAAATTTTTGTTGCAACCATGTTGAATCCTCATCCTTGTTGACCAAAGCAGATTCTCCAATAACAACTCTAGCACAAACTTGTATACACACCACCAAGGTCCTTTAGTTTGAAAATTCTCGTACACACTAGCCCAAAAACTTTCTGCATCAACGCTAGAAACAAGAAATCACATGAGTGTTCAACAGGACAATCCTACCAAAAGGGACATGGTTTCGTCAAAAGAAAAATAGGGCGCAATCATCACTTTGAGTCATCAATCTTAGAGGATACTTTCCCACATTTTGCTTGTGGTGGGACTAGACTCACCACCTCCTTGTCAGAATACTCTGATGGTACCAGGGAGAGGGGATAATAATCACCCTCTGGATTAGTGTCACCTTCACTATCTAATAGTTTGTTAGAAACCTCACATGGAAAATTACGTTCTTCTGAATAAGCCTTACAATGCTTACTCTCCTTTTTTTCCTTCTTTTCATATTCCACCATCCTCTTCTTATGTTTGATTGATTCTTTTGAAACTGTATGGCCCTGTAGATGGTAATTCTCCTTGTCACCATACTTCTTGAATTTCCTAAGTCCCATTCTACCTTTTGTCATATCAAGAGCTCCTTGTGTTTCAATTTCATCCTCAAGAGCATCTTCCTCATACTCAAGCAAACTCAGCTTCTCAGACTCTCGAACCACCATGGCAGACCTACTTACCTAGGACAAGAATGTCTACTTCTTGACTTAGGAATAATTAATGCTTGCACAATTCCTTACTAACCCACACCTCTCATTCATTGCATACTAAATTATGACAAAGGTGATCAACAAGCAATATGTATTAAATAGGCATTTTGAAGCATGCAGAATTAATGATTTGAGAGCTCCTCACACAAGCTAGTTGATAACTTAACTACTCATCTTTCAATCTAGGTCGTTGATCTTAAAGCAATTAAAACTTCATCCATGGTGATCTGAGCCTTGTTTTCTATGCCTTTAGCAACTTCCTCATACAAAACAACAATGCCTTTTCAAATGTTGTGATTTGTCAATTAGTATGTATCGCCAACCTAATCCATGCTTTTTCATTAATATCGGTGAAGTACATAAGATCAGTTTTTCTTAGAGAGAAAATTTCTTTATACGCTTCATTGCTCCTCGTTGATCTTCCCAAATTTTAGGATACAATCAATGATGAAAGTATTCATGCTATGGTGTTTGGTCCATTGGATCATCCTATTTTAAAAATTCATCAACAATTCTCCAGTCCTTTCTTTGCTTTCCTTTTGCTTTATGTGAAATCCTTAGGATCCTTCCACGTTGCTTGTTCCATCAATGGTCATCACCTATCAAGATGAATCTCATCCTTTATTTTCCTTATCAGCGATGTAAACATCCCTACGAAGAATCTCAACCCTTGGATCTGTAGCCTATCCTTCCATCAGGCATTGCTAATTCGAACTTCGCACCCAAGCTCCTATTAGTGATGGGAGATGCAATGAAGGCATCAAATTTAGACACGTACACTTGCATGGAAATCAATGGTAAAAAAGACATCATACATAAGATCTTATCATTTTAGTGAATGAAACATTCCAAAGAATACCATCGCTCTTCGCTAATTTGAAACTTAAGCTTTGAAATGAATCCGCGATGAATGATAAAACATAAGGTTGTCGCTCATCGCTAATTCTCCTCATACAGTTTGTAAACAATTAGCGATGGGAGGATTTTCAAAGTATACAATGTGCATCGTGTATCACTAATGTGAAACTTAACATTTAAAACATATCTGTGACCACGCGATGTAAAGGAGATTTCATCATATCACCCGTCGCTAATCCTAAATTTATCATTTTATGACCATCCACGATGAGCAATAAGAACACAAGAACATAAGGCTGAGGCATCACTCATCAATATTACAAATTTGAAAGCTCAAAATCCATTAGCGATGAGTGATCCTTCAATAATACAAAGAAAATTGCTCGTTGTGCATTTGATTTAAGGGCTCTGCAGCTATTTGTGATGAGCAATAGCATAAGAATATCGCTTCATCGCTTATTGTTAATTCAAAATATGCACTTTTGAAGAAATCAGCGAAGAGCGACAAAGTAAAATGACTGTTGGGACTTAAGTGGAAACCTTCAAACACGTGCACTTAAGTTGTTCTAATGAAGGGGATCCCTAGGATGACATGAGAATAATAGGCTCAAAAACATCTAAGTCACGAAATGCAAAGGATGTAAAGGCCAAAAGATCCTTTACTTAACCTTATAAAATAGAAGACTTGGACATAGGCTTGAGGGACCGATTACCGGACGATAGTGAATGACATAAGATGTTTTAAAATGACTAGAAATGGGCAATAAGGATTCAATGACCAAATAGAACCTTATAAGCATTTATAACGAATAAAACCCTAAACCCTTAGATAACAACCCTACATCCAAATGTAACAAGGGTTTAAGATGGAACAACAAAAAAATTGAGGGTTCCATCAAATACCACTTGTTGGGAAATATGGTCATCTCAAAAAGAAACAACTGAGATCAGTAGTGCCTTCAGTAGAAGACATGTACTACTATGACATAAAGCAAAAATAGACACAATTCATTTCCCACATTAATCCTTTTGAGGAAAAATCATCCAAATCAACTAGCTTTAACAACACCCTTAACAGATTCAGCAAACAGAATCAACAACCATGAAAGATGAAACAAAAGACATGAACACATAGATATACGTGGGGAAAACCCTTTCAGGTAAAAAAACCCCACACTCCAAAAGCCCATATTTCCATTATATTATTTAGCAACAAAATACAGCTACAATACAATATCAATCTCACGACCTTTACAAAGTTTACATCTTGTTCCATTTTGGAGAATATCCAGCAGCATAACCTATCGCAACCACCTCTCTCAGTGAGAGACATCTCACTTGGCTACACAGCCACATGGATCGACCACCAACCTCTCGGCCTCTCTATTGTATAGTCGTTCAGGCTTCACCTTCTATGAGATCCATCCCTCTCTTGGCTTCCCATCCTCATGTCCAATTCGGAAACATTCAGCCTGCACTCAGCCTCTCAACTTGCATCTAACCTCATGGCCTGCACCCAGCCTCATAGCCTCTCTGCTTGCATTTGGCCTCTCAGCCTGCATCCAACATCTCGGCATGTTTGGCACCCAGCACCACACGGCCTCTCTACTTACATCTGGCCTCTCGGCTTGCATCCAATATCTTAGCCTGTTTGGCACCCAACCTCTCTGCCTGCATCTAGCCTCTCGACATGCATGGCGAGATTCTTGTCCAGTCTACACCCAGCCTAGTGGCCACTCTACTTGCATCGGCCTCTCGGCCTGCATCCATCATCTCGGCATGTTCAGCGCCCAGTACCGCGGTAACCGTCGCTTTCCTCCGAGAGATTATCATTCTCTATCACTTGACTCTTCAACTACCGCACCCCTATAGGGTTACACCTCGAGCCACATGCCATCATCCAACTTTTTTGGTCATCAAATAAGTAGTCGAACAAATCTCCAGTGTCAAACTTAGGGTTATCCACCTACACCTGGTGCCCAGTTGAAGAGAAATTCATTACCGTCTCAACAATGTTCACCGAGCACATGGGCCCACATGCCATCTATCCTCCACTTCATTGCCACCTTTCAGCCTTAATCATCATGATCCACAATCCTTATTGGGTGCCAAGTGGTCCCCACAACTATAGGCATCCAAGTCGCTATATTGCTGGAAAAATGAACTTCAAAACCTCTTGACAGAGATTGTGAAATTCCCATAACCTATGACTTGCCAATAAAGCGATCGCCATGTTGCTCAAAACTCAAACTTTTGAACCTCTTGTTGGAGGTTACAAAGTTCCCAAGACCCATGACACACCGACAACAAAGGAAGTAGCCTTCGCTTCACAATTGCTAAGTTGGGAGGTTATGAAACTTTAGAACCCCATGACTTCAGTTAGATAAACTTGAAAATTAGTGACTTAACTCAAGCCGATGAAGGAAGAGAACATAGCTACTCCAGGAAGTCGATCAAGCCAGTAAATTTGAGTCACGTTTCTCAACAACTAGTACTTGATTCTCTAATTTCACAACCATTAACACTAAATAAAAACTTGTATCCTTTATCACATATCTGACTAACACTCAAAAAATTATGTTAGCCTTCAACATACAAAACATCATGTGTCTTTGTTTTACCACCATCAAGACTTAAAGTACCCTTAATGAATATTTTAGCAATTGAATTGTTTCCAAGGGTAATTGAACCACCTTCAAATTCCTTGAAGTTCATGAACTTACTTTTGTCTCCAGTCATGTGACTAGAGCAACTGTTATCAATAATCCATAGGTTCTCTTTTTGAGCATGTAACATTGTTTGAGAAATCATAGACTTCTCAAACTTCTCTTCAAAAACCCTCTTCTAGACCTTCTCCAGAACATCACTTCTTCCTTTTTTCGGTAATGGGGAACTCACAAAATTACTTATGTAATTCCTTGCAATATGTCCAAAATTGTTGCACTTGAAACAAATGACATTGAAATTGGGCAAAGGTGAAAATGCATTATTACTAACAAAATCATTTCTTCTTACCGAAACTCTTCTACAATCTATGGCCTTATGTCCATACTCATTACAATTAAAAAAATAACTAGAAAAAGAAAAAATTTACCTAGTATTGTATACTTGTCTTCCAGATCTCCTCCTTTTGTTTTGCACTTGAACAAATCCATCATATTGAGTCATACTGCAATAACTTGTCATTTTCATTTATGATTTCAAACTTTCAAAACTTGTCACCTCCAAAATCGCCTTAGTAACCTCTAACTTTTTTGCCACCTTTTATCTTGATTATCAAAACCTACTCTAGTTTTGACATGCCAAAATTTTTGAACTTGAAATATCTAATCTAGGGTTTCGTTACTCTTATTGAACTTCAACTACAACTGTCGATTTTCCTTCTCAAGCTCTTTTTTGGTTGCAACAACCTTTTCTTCAAGCTTTTCACAATCTTTGTCTCTTGATAGCAATTTTTCTGTCAAAACTTCTTCAACTCTTTTTGTTTATTTTGCTTTAGTCTTCAGTTCAACAATCATCTTTTCAACATTTTTCAAATCTTTTGCAATTCTTTCTTTGGCTCTCACTTCTTTTGTAATTCTAACATTCAACTTATTGATTTCTTTTCTAGCCCATAACAGGTTCTTCATAAGATCTACTTCATTTTCTTCAGAACCCATTTCAGCATCACCATCAACAGTTTCAAAAGTCATCAACACAAATTTTCCATTTTCATCTCTAAATGCACCTTCATCCTCTTCTTCAGTGGAATATTCTTCTTCCTCATTATTGTAGAAAATCTGATGTTTCCTCTGACCTTTGGATATTCTCTAAAAATATTTGTTCCCATTCTTTTGCTCAACATTGTTAGTATTCTTATGAGGAAACTTAGCCATAAAAAATATAGCATCTCCACAATCGAAACACTTTAAAGGTAATTTACCTTTATACTTACCAAAACCTCTTTTCAACTTCCTCACAAAATTAGCTTCTTTTGGATCTGATCCACAATCAGAATCTTGATCAACCTGCTTCAAAGATACTCTAAAAGAAAATTCTTTCCTTATAGAATCTTCACTTGCAAATCTCATTTCAAATGCAGTTAGTGTTCCATGCAACTCAATCATCCTTAAAAGATATTCAAATCTTTAGCTTCTTCAATAGCAGAGATTTTAGGATCAAACCTTCTAGGTAGGATCTAAGAACCTTCTTTACACCAACCTTCTCTTCCAATCTTTCTCCAAGTCCTCGAATATGATTGAAAATTTTATCAACCCAAAGCATGAATGCAATAATTTTCTCATCTTCTTTCATCTTAGACCCTCAAACTAAGCTTTGTACGTCTGCAACTTTGATTCTTCCACTTTATCATCACCTTCATAAATAGTTTCCAATTTTTCCTATATTTCCTTTGTTGTTCTGTAGTCAATCACTTTCACAAATTTATTGTTAGTCAAACCACATAAAATAGCATTCCTAGCCTTAGCATTCAGCTCAGGAGCTCTCTTTCCTACCTGATTTTGAGGAGGGATATTTTCAAGAGGATCATATCCTTCTACAACTAACATCCAGATGTCCATTCCTAAAGCCATCAAATATGACTTCATCCTAACTTTCCAAAATGCAAAATTAGATCCATAAAAAATTGGTAGTTTATTTCCTAATGAACTTTCATGTACCATCCCGGATCTAGCTTAAGCTTTTAGAAATTTTCAACTTAACTTAGCTCTAATGCCAATTGAACAGTACACAATCTACTGAGAAGGGGGGTGAATCAATAGATCTAAACAATTACAACAATTCGAGAAACCTTCACAACTACTTCATACATTTTCAACATGAAGAGAATTGAACCATATAAGCTAGTAAGTAAAGAAATTAAAGCACACCACAAGATAACACATAATACTAGATTTTATGTTGAAACCCAAGATGGGAAAAACCATGGTGAGAATTTCTCACAAGTAGGAATATAATAAGTAAATTTTACAATGAGATGTAGGAACCAACCTACCACAAACACCAATCCCCAAAAGATTTAGTAGAAACCAACCTATAGGAGACACCAATCCCTGTCAAAATCCCTGTCGAAACAATACAACAAGTGGAGCACCAATCCTACTAGAATAGAAATAATGGAAAATTTTAAATTTAACTATGACCAGTAGACACATTAATATTAGCACTCAATCTTTTCTTCACGCTTCTGCTACAACACAACTACACATCCCACTATAGTACTTTCATTGTAATTGCTGATACATTTAGTACATACACACACTTGACATCACATACACATGCAATGCATCTGAACATTTGAAATATATACATGACATTACAATAACACTCTTCTATGTTGACCAGGGATATGCTCACAAACCTAGACAACATAGGGTGGACCTAAATTCAAATTATATGAAACATGTAATACACTGGTCCAAACTTTTCACCAAAAGAACATGACAAATTGCACCACCATGGGAACCTTAAACAAGTCCTATTCTTACTCCACACACTTGATTTGAATTTTTCACACTTGTAGCTATTACCACACATGTATCAAACTTTGAATAGCTTGATGAACCTTTTGTTACTTCAAACTCCTTGCACACTAAGTCACACCACTGGAAACTCAGGAAACTGATAGAACTAGTGTAGGTACACTCTCCTTCCATGTACCACAAAGCAATACTACATTTCTGAAAGAAATGCCACCCATATTGATTAATCTCTCTACCCAAAAGATATCCTTCTTAACCACCACACTTGTGTTGATTGTATACCTGACATGGTATAATAAATTTGTTAACTATTTGAAGGCATTCACGCCACTACTAACATGATACAAGATATGATAGATTAGACAACCTACACAAAATGCTTTCAGAACTTTGTGACAACTGATAATACTTGTACTCCTACAATCTTCTTCATTTGATAACCTTCACATCTAATAGCCTTGACACCCTTTGATAACCATTGTCAATATCAATGACATGCTGACATCAGTTTGACATCAATGAAAACCTATGCTCAACACATTCACCACTAGAACAAGAGCTACTTCTTTGTGGGGAGGATATTGATTTTGTATTCATCATGGATGTAGTCCTTGAGGGATCATGTTGATTCCTTCCATTACTCATACATTTTTTCTCTTTAGGAGAGGAGTTTTCTCTTGCAATTTTTTCTCCTGTATTCTATTTGTGAGAGATCTTTTGTACATAGTAACTAGCAAGGCCTTTTTTTGAGAATCTTATTTTCATTCTAGCATTCTTTTATTCCTCCCTAATTTCCCCTTAAGGGGATTTGTTAGTGTGAATAAGGTATATTACATCAATATTTCTCATTTAGGTCCTATTCACATTTAGTTAAGTTTACTTAAGACACATTTATTTCATTACTTTTTGTGTCATGTCATATGATTGTGACACTTGTTATAATCCTATATTGTTCTTTCACCTTGCCTATATAAGCAAGATTCCTCTTGTGCATTATGGACTTTGTTGTATTCATTGTATAATCTAACATTAATTTCTTGCATATCTCTTGAGGAAAGTTATTTTTAGTTTTCAAGATGATCCTAGCCGCTTGAATCTATTGTGACTCTTACAATTTATATATGTGTTGACAATTTTTGAGTTAGTGGAATAATTAATTCATTGTCCTACTATTATTCCCTTCAAAAAGGATCATACAATCATCAATCAAATCTTGGATCTTATTCTTATTATTTTAACATTCTTGAGTAGAATAAACAAACCACCTCATGGTAACTTTGTAATGTGTAAGCATCAAAATATAGGGATGAGAGGAAAAAGGTATCCAAGAGTCTAATGAACCAAAAATAATGAGTTTAACCTCTTTAAGATTTTGTAATACAATAATTGAATGGATCATACAATTGATTAAAATTCATAAATTACCATTGATGCTTAGTTGAAGTGGCATTGAACACCTCACAAGATTGATGAGTACAATTAATACTATGCTTAGGTTCTTGTAGAGTGACATCAACAATTTGAGTAATGTGTCTAAATAAGGTTGATCCATGTAGCTCTAACATTAGTAAACATTGGAGCTCATCAAGTCTATGAAGCATGATCCTAGATCATCATATTACAATTTACTTCTTTAGAATTTATAATTAATGAAGAATGTTAGCTTTATGTTGATGTCTAATTGTGTGAAAATGAGCATCGTATATGGAAGAATTTAAAGAAGCATTGGGATGGGAGAAGCTAAACTTGAGGTTTCACTAGAACTAAGATGCTAAGATGGCTTGAAAATCTAAAATTAAAGAATCACTAGACAATTTGGGATAAACATATTGATTTTTTTAGTGGAAAATATTTTCCAAATGGTGAATAGATAAAATCATGGCCATCATTTTTGGTGAATACAAGAAACTATAAAAAGGACTAAACCACTCATTTTTTATGAAATTTAGTTTAGTATTGGTTAAATAATCTAAGCATTGTTTTTTTAAACTATTAAATTAAATTATTTTGTGATTGTAAATGGTGTGTAATTAGAGCATAATCATTAGTAGTTAATAATAAAAATTAAATATTAATCGTATTTACCATTAATATTACATTCTTGTTTATTTGGGCCATATTTTTATTAGTATTAGACTCTTACTTTCTTTTGGGGCCATATTTGTGTTGAAATTAACATTTGACAAGATTTTCCACTTAGAAATTATATATAATTAGGTTTTCATGAACATGACTAATTCTTCACTTTATTATAATGGCCTATAAAACTTAGAGCACACAAAGCTTCAAACCTAATGATTGAAGAATACTTGTAGCATAGAGTTTCAATACTAATATTATCTTTAAAATTTCATAGATAAGAAGTTAAGATCGTGTCTACAATTTGTGGAAAGCATTCACTTTGGCAATGCCTTTTTTGTATGGTAAAGTCCACCTTAAATGATTGATATCTTAAGATTTCTCTCATGTTCTATGCAAATAGTAACTGGGAGTATCTAAATCTCTTACAACAAATGTGATGGATCTTATTCCTGTAACATCATGAAAATAGGAAAGATTAAAGCAAACTCAAAGGCTAATAAACTCTAATGTAATCTAAAGCTAAAAAATAAAGAACAAAGGAAATAGCTAAAACATAAAACAATCTCACCAAAGATCGATGTAAATCCATGCATGACCTTCGTTGTCCTTCTCCATTTCGCCATGTTGGTATTCTTGCCCTCATATTTTCAGTAAGTGTGCAAGTATAGCCTTGATAGATGTGATTATAGCAAAATATTGAATATTAAACAAGTGCTCCAAAATTCATACAATTTTGGGAGTGAGTAAAATGATGAAAGATAGATCAACTTATAGAAAATTGATCATTCGAATGAGAGGTCGAGATTAAAAGATAGACGGATGATTCAGATTAAAAGATTTGACATGCATTGAGATAAGTGTTAGTACTGACGTTAGTGATAAAACCTAAGAATAGAGATAAAGATTAAATAATGATTTAATCTCAGGTTGAGAGTATTTGAAAGTAGAAGAATAATGTTTGCATGACAAAGATAAAGATAGAATAACATAAATAATTTGTTCGAACACATGCATAAGTTAATTAATTAAATAAAGATATTTAATTAATAAATGTGTACATGCTAATGAGTTAAAACTAGATAACTAACTGGTTATGATAGAGAGTTTATTCGTGAAAGACAATCAGTCATTAAATCAGAGATAACTGAATGATTCAAATAGATCTCGAGTCAAGTGGGAATGAATACTTAGATAACTTAAACATTTATCTAAATATAGAGGAATGTGTTAAAAATAGACTTTTATGAATTAAATGATTATTTAATTCAATATTTGACATTTTAGAGATTAATTAAATAAATAAGATTTATTTAATTGAGTAAAGATAAGGTTAAATGAATAATTAAGTAATTAAAGTATTTATTTAATTATAGTCGGAAGTATGGTAAAGGTAAATTAAATAAGAATTTATTTAATTTAAGAAGAAGGATAAAGTTAATTAGCGACATAATTAAATAAAGAATATTTATTTAATTAATCGGGATTGAATAAAGATCATTATGAATTAATTAAATAATTAAAATTATTTAATTAATAGAGGAATAGAGGTTAAAATGATTTAATTAAATAATTAAGGTTATTTAATTAATAGATGAATACGGACTTTAGAAAATAATTAAATAATTAACATTATTTAATCATGACAATGATGGTACGAATTATGAAGAAATTGAAGTCACTGGCCTAGACCAAATTTCAATATCTACAATTCGATTCTCCACCATTGAATTCTTATATAAATTTATGGTTTTGATTTCACTCAAAGTTTAAAAGAATGTCATGAATAATTTGTACTTAACCAATAATTTATTTTAGTTCATGTGATTACATGTTGATCAGACAATTGATATTTTATTCTACAAAGTTATAATTACTTGTCCTTAAAAATATCTCCTTAGCCCAAAAAAAAATGGGTCAAGCAATTACACATTGATCAACAACCCAAAAGAAATTATGAGCTAAGGAGACATTTTAAAATAAATGTGCTTATAACTCTACATTGATTTCTCTTTTAGTTAGGCCAACTATGTGGAATTTTTTTTTTTCCAATTTTGGACAATCTTTAGAATTCATCTTTGAGCATTCACCACTAGCATAAGAGCTACTTCTTTGTGAGAGGGATATATAGTCTCACTCTTTATCTCCTTGAGGGGATATTGATTGTGTATTAATGATGGATGTTGTCCTTGTGGGGTCATGTTGATAACTTCCATCACTCATACATATTTCTCTCTTTTGGAGAGGATTTTTTTCTTACAAGTTTTTCTCCTTTGTTCCATTTGTGATGATATTTTGTACATGGCACCTAGTAGGGCCTTGTCTCTGCGACCCATCTTTATAATCTTGCATTTGTTTGTTCCTCCCTAAGTTTCACTTAAAGGGAGATGTCGATTTGAATAAAGTATATTACCTCAATATTTATCATCTAGTTCCTATTCACACTTAGTTAAATTTACTTACGACACATTTAGTTCATTTAATTTTTTTGTTTCATGTCATGATTGTGACAGTTGTTATAATCATATGTTATTTCATCTTTCACCTTGCCTATACAATAAAGGTTCTTCATGTCTATTATTTATTTCATTGTATTCATTGTACAATCTAACATTCATTTTTTTTAAGGATAGAGAGCACAAGGCTTAAAAAATGATATTCATTTCTTGCTACTCTCTTGAGGAAAGTTATTTTTGGTTGTGAAGGTGTTCTGGATTGCTTGAATCAATTTTGACTTACAATTGATACATTTTGACAAGTTTTGAGTTAGTGGAATAAATAATTAATTATCCTATTGTTAGGTCCTTCAGTAAGGATCATACAATCATCAATCAAGTCTTGGATCTTATGCTTATGATTTTAACATGCTTGAATAGAAATAGCCAAACTACCTTGATGTAACTTTGTAATGTGTTAGCATCAAAATTCAAGGATAGGAGGCAAGAGGTATCCAAGAGTCTAATGGAAAAAAAACAACGATTTCAACCTCTTTAATATTTTGTAATACAATGATTGAGGAGATCATGCAATTGATTAGAACTTCTTTACTCTTGATGCTTAGTTGAAGTGGGCATTGAACACCTCACAAGTGTGATGAGTATGAATAATATTGTGCTTAGGTTCTTGTATAGTGACAAAAAAATTGAGTAATGTGCCTAAATAAATTTGATCCATTTAGTAAACACTGAAGGTCATCAAGACTATGAATCATAATCCTCGATCATCATGTAAGCGTGTTGTAATTTATCTTTAGAATTTACAATTTGTTAAGAATGTTATTTTTCTATTGATTTCTAATCATGTACAAATGAATAACCTATAAGGAAGTATTGAAACAAGCTATTGGAATGAGATAGCTACACTTTAGGTTTCACTAGATCTAGGATACTAAGATTGCTTGAAAATCTAAAATTAAAAAATCATTGGACACTTTGGGATAAACCCATTGATTTCCCATTAAAATGACTTAAGTCTTAAGTCTTTAACCGCATGGTTCTTGGTCCCGTCAACCTAGGCTAGCCCCCTTTTTAAGAATAACTTTTTCTGCATGTACAAATTTGTTGACAGTTGGATGTGAGGATTAGATCCTAGCCATTCTACACTTTCCCACATGAATAAAATAATATTTTTTGAAAAGCAGCGGGCTAGCAGGCTGAAGACATGTGTATTGTCATAGGCATGGGGCCCGATCTCCACTTACATATACATCATCATAAGCTTTGAACCAACTACTGAGATGCATTGTTGAGATTTAATCTCAACCGTTCCCAGCTAGCTCGCATAAATAAAATAATGTTTTATGAAAATAAATGGGGCCAATGGTCAATTGACACATGGATTCTTTCATCATCTGGAAAGAAGGTGGGGCCCATAGAATGAACGATTTAGCACTCCATGTAGCAATATATTACTGGCACAAGATAGGAGGGAAAAGGCGATAGAAATTCAAATTTTGTTGAATCAATCTAAGTCGTCTAACACGCCATCTCACAAAGCAATCAATGACTGACATTCAAAATTGAAGATGTGGCTATGGGAGTTGTTCTGCTTCGTGTGAGCGAGTAGTAATGGAAGAAATGACATGTAGAGCTACCCAAATATAATCTAAAGGAACACAAAAGATTGATTTTTCACATAATTGAAGATTGCAAACAAGTTTTAAAGCATCCAGGAGATCGAAGTGAGCATTCTAGAGTTCAAGGTGATCAGAATTAGGGTTTTCTTCAAGCATAAAAGTTGTAAGTGAAAACAAACACCATTCTCTATGTTTTCTTTAAATTTCCTTGGATTAGGGTAGATATTTTGCTATATCATTCTATCAAATTAATTTTGTATACCATTAAATTGTTTTATAGTAGTTTGAGCTTCTTCTAGGGTTTAAAGTTCTATCGAACTTGTTGAAATTGTACTATCGAGTCATGCCCTAGGTTTTAAACAAAAATTCTAGGTATTGTACCTCTCCAATTTCAAAATCCTAGATTAATTAGAACCTACCCATTACCAATGGCTCACAAGGCTCAAGTTTTTGGTTCTAAAACCACATCAAGACCTATTCCCCAAGATATCATTAACCAATTGAAACCCTCAACCAGCAAAAAGGTCAAGGGAACAACTCTATTTCAAAGCCCTAAAATTAAAGAAGGGTTAACCGACAAAACAATGCTACATCAAGGATGCCAATGTGTCATACACAGGGTGGCAAATGTTTCAAAATTGGTTTGGAAACAAAAATTGTGGAGTTCCCATCTGCAACACCTAGAGATTGGATATGGGGAAGTTAGTGGTTCCCAATGTACACATGGATGTGGATTTACTAAAGGGTATAGCTATAAGGTACGATCTTGTCCCAAGAGTGGTTAGGGCATATGATGGCATTGAAATGGTGAAGATAACCAGAGAGGAGATTGCAGAAATCTTCAAGTTACATGAATGGAGTCAAGATATGATTCCCATCGACCTTAGAGCTTTCAAAGCAGAGTATGAGAAAACAAAGGTTATGTTTAGGTTAACAATGCTTCTCGTGCATAATGCAAGTACATGTGTTGGGAAATCAAGGAAACAAGTAACAATTGGTAAGGATGAAAAGGAGCCATTCCCCATGAAGTGCTTTGCAAATTACTTCATAAAAATAGTTTTCTCCCTATTTCAAATTCTTGGTTTTGATCCACCATCCACCATGCCAATAGGTTACATGTATATGGAGTCACACCTTCAACACCCAGCCTATAATGTAGTGTATGATTATGCCACTTATCTAGCATAAAACATGCATCAAAGTTTGTATGCACTTAAGGATGGAAAGGATTAGGTGAGGTTCTGGTGGTATTCTCTCCTGATGCACAGAAGAATTTTGGTGAAGACATGACACTAAAGAAGGTAGAGGAGGAACTACTAGTTGAGTGTTGAACTCAGATTCTAAATAAGGATGATTTGAAGTATGATTATTTTGTCTTCCAAAATGTTTTTTCCTCCAAGTTGAGAAGGTTTTTGATTTACAATCCCCCAAGGATTTCAAAGGAGAAACATGATTTTTTAAGGCCCTTGGAAATCAGGTCTAATTTTAAATTGACTCATAATTGGGGGACATAATTTCATACCCCAATACAACAATCTTCAGAGTCTATGGCACAAATGTGAACCCACATGCATTACCAAGAGATGTTCCATTAAGGATTGGATTCATTGAAGTTATGAGGCAATTGGGGGCATCATAAATGGTGCATCTACCTGGGCAACAAAAGAAAGGATCATTCTTTCTTGAGTGGACTGTGTTTTCTAGTTTTGTGATGGCAAAGGGAGGATGGAAAGACCTAGGGCAGGTTCTTGCACCTTACAGACTAAAAACTATGTGCCCTATTGGAAACAAGCAACACTAAGAGGGGGGGTGAATCAGTGTTATGCAAAAATTAAATTTATTATTCTGATCTTTAATCCACTTAGAACATTCAACCAAAATTAATATGCAGAAACATAAAGCAAACAACCACAACACCATAACACAAGTATTTTTACATGGAAACCCTGTTAAGGGAAAAACCACGGTCAATGGCCAATCCACAATATGTTCCGAGTATACCCAAAATAAATATTACAAAATGGGAATGCACTTGCATTCATGCACACTGCCTAGAGCTCACTGCTCAAGATAAGAAGGCTTAGTGCCTTACAAAGATTTGGATTAGATCCAAAAGAATAAACTGAAAGAAAAGCATCTACAAATGCTTGATTATAGTTTCGGTTAGGCTTAGACATCAATCTTATGTCCTTTTGACTAATACAAAACTTTTGCTCTACTCTGCTCTGACTCGCTTCACAAAATCTTCATGTGCAAGTGAAATTGTGCATAAAATCGCTCCAACACTCTTCTGGTATTCGCAATACACATCGACACACCACACATATATATCAAAATGATATAAGAGATCATACATATATATATGTGACTAGAAATTTAATCACAATAAGTCAGCTTCAAATAAAACTTAAAAATATTAGCAATTGTTGGCTCAAATCATAAGAGTTATGCAATGCACATCCACAACGGTCGGCCACAACTTAGCTCAGACCCAAAACAAGATGAGAAAATAAAAAAATATTCAAATAAACATTTCCTTAATATCCACAACATATTACACCAATTGATTTGGCCTCAAAATACTATAAACCACTGATACATTTTGACTCAAAATCCGAAAAAAGTTTGTCAAAATTATTTCGTCAATTTTCTGGCGAAATTTGAAACATCAAAATTATGACCTAGCTGATGATGCTAGGTCAGAATTTCGATGTTTCAAATTTCGTCATAAAATCGATGAAATTTTGTCGAAATGATGCTGGGTTAGAATTTCAACGTTTCAAAGTTTGTCGAAAAATCAACGAAATAATTCCAATGAAAGTTTGTCGAAATTTTGACAAACTTTTGTTAGATTTTGAGTCAAAATTTATCAGTGAACAAAGAAGTATCAACTGGATCTCCAAACTCACACAAGACTTACTACAAGGCACTAATATTTCCAAGCAACATTTTAGATGTACTGAAAAACCTCCCATGAGGTCCACAACTCAAAATAACAACTGGAAATCTGTAAGTGAATCGATGATCACAAAACTATCGAATCGAATGTCATCAATCTGACTGTCGATATAAGCAAATGATGTTATGTGGATCTATCACCGACTAGGGTTGCCATCAATGACAACACCTAAAAGTATTCACAATGTTTCTTGCCAGCAATCTCCCCCTTTGGCATTGATGGCAACACTTAGTGAAAAATGACTAAGTGTTGGATCAAAACCAACATGAGTTACATTGTCATAAAAAGAAACTTCAATCTTGGGAAATCAAGATGACTATACATTTTTCACTATACACTTCTCCCCCTTTGACATCAATGGCAAAAACTAGGGAAACTGAAACAAAATTCCAAAACTGTACATGCATGAACTTGTGACTTACAAAAGTTTGAAAATATCTACAAAATTTTGCTTCAGCACTCTTAAATTGTCATCACAAACTTTTTTGTGAGTTTCCAAAACTGTTATGTGACCACACATTAAATAGGATTGAGCTTCTGCAGTTTCAAGACTCTCTGGGTCACTAACTGCTACAGCAACTTTCGCTTCCCTCAAAGCACTCACCATTATCTCCATCTTCGGATAAATTTTTCTCCTGAGTTCACACACTCTCCAAACAATTATGTCATTTTCATTCTTTAAACATCTTATTTTGTCAAGTAGGATTGTTACTTGACCTTCTTGTTGAACCACATCACCAACTAAAGGATCAAAAGTAGCAGAAATGGTAGCTAATTTATTTTCCAAATCCTTCACCTTTTTCTCATTACCTTCAGTAAACTTGGACAAAGATAAAAAGGACTTGTAGGATTTTCTAGCTTCAGATACAAAACCTTGAGTGTTCTTCATGCAAGTAGCTAACAGAATCTTATCCTTTGCAATCACTACCTTCAACTGACTAAGTCTTTTTCTATTAAACTCCTTTTTCACTTTATCCTCAATAGATTTCTGAAGAGACTCAAATTGAGTACTTACAGCATTTATGAGCTTCTTTAGCTCATCGGAAGAGGAACTTGAAGGATCCATGACATAAGTAGGCATTAATTTCTACAAAACTCCAGATGCAAGATTCAACAATTCACTATCCTTTATTTGAGACTTCAGAATCTTCTCACCGGCCTTAGCTTGAGAAATTGATGCAACCTTCATCATCTGAATTGGGGACAGATTAGATAGATTGATTGAACTTTCATCCAATTCAGGATCAAAATCTTCCTGTTGCTCCATCAGAGATCTCTTCACTACCTTGGCAGTGTCTCTTGCCTCCATTTTGATTTCCTAAACTTTTTCACCTTCAGCCTTGGGTTGTTCTGAGACTGCTTCCAATTTGACTTTGAGTGCCTCAACCTTTTCATTTTGCACCACCTTTCCTTAGCTAATACCACCTTAGGAACTTCAATTTCCATAGGTGTCTCTATATTTTCCACATTAGGAGAAATCAGAACATCCTCAACTTCTGGAGGATCAGATATATTCATTTTCTCCTCATTCACATTCTCTTCTTCATTTACATTTACCTCCTCTTTCACTACCTCATTTTCCATAACATTTTTAGTATTAATTTCCTCATTGTTAATCTTATTCTTTGATAGAAACTCTTTCAGAATTTCCTTAGTTTCACCAACAACAGCATCAATTTCACCAATCATGAGTTTATTCACCCTTGTCTTGCTCTTAAATTCCTTTTTAACTTTTTCAAGGAGTGAATCCATCTCTTCAATTTACATTTATGGACACAAATCTGCAAGAACTCTCTTCCTCAGATTCTCTTTTCTTGTTCTAGCACTTAACCTTCTCGACTCCAAAGTATCATACAAATTCTTGGGTAGGCCAGACATAATCTCAACAAGAACTTTATTGAAAATATTCATATGTTCTATTGTAGCTTCTTCTAGAATTCTTTGACTAGATTCATCAAAAGTTTCATACAATTCATAGAGGGGCTTGATATTACCGTCATTGACAATTGCATTCACAATTTTATCAACAAACATATGAGGTTTATCAACTTTAGCCTTCTTTGCCTTTTCTTCTTTGCTGGAAGATTTGCTTTTGTTTAACTCGACAGCCTGAGTTCCAATAGCTCTTACTTCTTTCAAAACTTCTTCTGATTGTGTTTCCTCATCTTCTGAAATAGGCTTATATGTTCTTGTACTTTTATTCTTCTTCCTTTTACCGGAAGGCTTGTCTTGAGCTGGCTTGGCTGCAGGGGAACTCCTTGTAGATCTAGTGCAAGTAGAGGATGCACTAGGACTAGCAGACTCTGTTTTTGTTTTCACTTCTGTTGATTATGCCTCTTCTCTCCTCCTTCTTGCTTCTCTCAAGGCTTCTATAGGTAAGCCCATCATTTCTGCAAAAACTTCTGTTTCTTTTCTAACTTTCCTAACTATCACCCATTTTCTCAATTCCTCATGAACTTGCATACTTTTCTCTGCATATGTTCCGAACCTCTCTTCTCTCAGATCCAGAGGTGAATTCAGCAAGTTTTTTGCATACATCTTAAGAACATTTTCCTCTACTTTGTATCCCATTGGCATGATCCAAATTTTTTTGGGATCAGCAGCTTCCATATGACATTGATCAATATCCACCATGAAGTAGATAGTATCTTTGTACTATTCCATAATTGAAGTGGGAATTATTTCCCTAGCATGCATCATATCATGGAAATTTTTGAAGTAACCCCACAAAGTAGTGTTCCTAACCTAATGGTCGCCCATTCCAAACAACTTGTTCCTTATCTGAATAGCTACAGGCTCATCATTTTGCCAATGTACATTTCCAATTCCCAGAACTTCATTCATGAAATAGAAAAATAAGCACAATAGCATATTACCATATTTGAAAGTATTATTCTTTTCTTTCTTGGTTTTTCTCAAATTCTCCAACAACTAACTTCTAAGCAGCTCGCACAAGTCATACTCTGCATTCTACTTTACCATTTCATAGGCTACATAGATGGTCGTACCGGATATAGATTTGTCTCCATCAAAATGATATATCTTGTAACCAATTGTAACACCCTCCATGCAAAACCCCAAAGGACAACAGAAACAACAAATTACCACAATTTTTTTTTTGAAAGAAGAACAATTCATAAGATAAACATGAACATATATTGCATATAAAGCAATTATACAATCACAATGACCATTATGTCCTCTGGGGTACACGAGATGGCATCACGAAGTCCTAAAACTAATACCATAACGATAACGAACGAATCAATATTACATAAAGATAACATCCAACCATCCATGATCAAAAGAGATGAAAAAGATACATATAACATTTTATTAATAGTTCAATATGCCAATTGTGGAGTATATTTCCACAGATACAACACCATTTAGAATTACATACTATGAAATGTTAACACATAAAAGTACCAAGTATTTATATACATTTCATGAACGACAAACATCCATCAGAGATCATAAATTAAGGTCAAGGATTACAATCATTACAATGATAATAAAAGTTACATCGTATAAGAGATACAATGATACAAATGTGTTCCTCAACATATACGGGAACAATACAATAAGATAGATTAATACAATTAAAAAGGTGAATACAAAGTAACAAGATCAGCTCCGACTCAGGTACAATCCTAGAGTCACCGCAAGAGGCACATATCTGCACAACTCGATCCTTGGTTGGGGACCCAATGGGGTGCATAGCACGTTCCACCCGACCACGTGGACCCGAAAGTCCACCCCCCGTGCTAGGAGTTGACAAGAAAGATCCCCATACCGCAATCCAAAACAATCAAATGAACCAATAGCAAACCAGACTCCACAACAAGGATATCATCAACATAAGATAGCAAGCCACAACATTGCCATCACTTAGCCAAAATAAAATAATGAAAAGTCCAACATAACCAAATGTCAAGATTATAGCTCAACAATAAATAACCATAAGAGGTGCCAACAACAATAAGATCCAAGCCTTCAAATTAAATTGCAATATCAACCAACAATAAATATCAAGGGCACCTTTCATTAACATTAAACAAGTTGCCATGAGGCATGTATGCAACACTAAAAGATAGAACTTGGAGGCTTCAACAACAATCACCAAGAACCAATTGCCTCAACAACATCAACAATTCAAACAACACTCCCAGAGGCTACCAAACAAAGGAAGATAAACGGGTACTGTAGGAGAGTGTCATCGCATGGCCTTACATGGATTTTCCAGGCAACCTATCACAAGGTACTGCCTCCATCTATGGTTATCCAGGCTGCCTATCTCAAGGCGACCGCTCCATAGGGTGACTCATGCGGAACCACTTACCTTTCGTGAGGACAAGGCAGTGATCTTACCAACCAGGTCTTCTCATCCCATCCTTAGTCTGTGAAAGCACTAACGGTATGGGTGAGGCTCATAATTAATCTTGTTTAGTGTTTATCTACCCAACCTACTAGTTAATTAATTACATTATCACTTGATTAAGAAACTCTTCCATGGGTTACCCAAACAGCCCCTTTGTGCACCGGCCCCCATGAAGAGCCACTCTCCCTACGGGTACCAAAACAAAACATGCAAGGGGTGTACCTCATCTCACATAAAAATCAATTGTGCATAACTCACAAATGCGAGGCAAGAACCATCTCGCAAACCATTCCATATTACTAAAGAAGAACAAGGAGGTACCACCCACCACATCAAAGGTCAACACCATAGTATAAGGTAATACCCAAAAGCTCAGAATCCAAAATAAGATCAATAAATCACAATGGTCCAACCGTAGAGCATCATTATAAATCAAATTTCTCCATTGCCTCTGGGAGCCTAAAATATCAAAAAACAACATACTTCCACTGAAGGTAATTCAACTCCTCGGGTTCCCAACCATCTCAAAAGTGACTACAAGAAAGTCTTAACACAAGAGAAAGACTCATAACTTGAACCACAAATTGACTATATAAGTTCCACAATCGCAAAACGATAAGAGAGGAATAAAAGAGGCAATCTCATAACGTGACCTTCAAACTTAATCAAGATAACATAATCAACTCATTGCATAATTAATTGCAAAGATCAAAATATTTTCAATAACCTTTTTGGACACAACGGACTCCTTCTAGAAAAGGCAATAATCAGAACCAACTATAAGTCAAGATCCTTCATAATATCTAAAATAAAAAAATAACGTTCCAAACATCGAAACAATACCCAATCAACATGGGTTTCAGTTCAAGCAACCCTTACATGAATACTCAATATCACTTCCACTTTGAACAATAACCAAATTAATGCAAACAAGGTATACTCCAAAACAATAATCAAAATTCAACTCAATATCAACAAACACAATATTCGATCAACAACCAAGATAGCCAAGAGGCATTATTCTGCCACTTCCTAAAACTCAATACTTAACCATTGACTCACTTACACATTAATACTCAAGCTCACATATTGAATCTAGTCAAAATAACTCCAACTCAAGAGGAAGTCATGTCAAGGTAGAACCATCAAGAATATCCGTTAATCCATCACGAGCAAGCAATCACAACAACCATGAAAGTTCACTCTCACAATATCAAATAAAGACATCACTTCCACATTTCAAATACTAAGTCATCCATCAATAGATCAAATTATTTAAGTTAAACAACTTATCAATTTCTTTACTCAAATTTTGAGGCTATAAAAGTCACAAATAACAATATCTAAGGTATATCCTAACATCAATCCACTTTTACTAACACAAACACAACAATAACATTAAACTAACATAGTTAAAACGATAATCATGATACTTTAACTTTTTACTCGTTAAGAAATCATTTGAATAATTAGAGCAATTGCATAAACGTGTTTATATACATTTCCCTATTAACGTCATACTCTTATAGATAACTCAATGCACCTTCTTAGACAATAACTTAATCTCTAATTATCATCATAGCGTTGTTAATACCTAACACCAATAACTGAAGCCAACAATTTTGAATTCATTAACACGATAGCAAATTCTAAAATTATTTATTATCATTCATATTACATACATCCTTATTCATATTTAACTATTATTTATTTATTTGATTATTTATTCTTTTACTCATACCATTATTTATATATATATTGAAATTTTATTTTATTTTATTTTTATTTTTCTCTGTACTAGGTGAAAATATATTCATATGATTAAATATATCTAAATATATATATATTCCATAGAAAGAAATACACATTGGATGCTTTATTTTTCCTCTCTTTAAAATCTAATACCCCTAAATTCCTATTTTATTTGAATTCTTTTAAAATTAAGGCCTTTCTTCTTCTTCTTTTTCCATACCATGAAAAAGTAGCTTTACTATTAAAGAAAATCAAGGGGGAAACTATTTATTTAGGAAAGGCTTTTTAAGAGGATAAATACGTGGCCCTTAAAAGAAGGATCTATCTCTTAAAGCTATCTATGGTGATAGTACCTTAAGATCGATATAAAAGTAATTAGTCTATGAAAATGTAATTAAGATAGAATAAAATGAAGACTACACTTAAGGTGCATCGATATTAAAGAATATTATAACCATGCTCTAAAGTTTATTTCGTAAGTAACCTATTACGATAGATTATTCTCGGACAGAGTATAAGGAGCAAATGAAAACGTAATGTCAGAGTACAAATCATGAAATATATCCTACTTGAATAGTGATTTTCAGGAGGCTCCTGTGATGCACATACCTTCAATATGTAAGGCCGGTTTCTAAAGGAATTTCAAGCTAAAAGTTGGTGAAGGGATTCTGTCAGAAGTTATAGTTGCAACTGCACTAATAGCAATGTACGCAAAATGTGAAAGTCATAAACAAGGAATGTTAATTGTTTGACAGAAATGCCTCAACGAACAGGTGATCTCAGGGGCTGCAATTACAGCAACGTATGCACAAGATGGATTTGAAGGAATAGTTCAAGACACTTTTGAAAGGAAATTTCCATTACCTTTACCAACATCTTGCCTTCCTATGTTGGATTGGGAGCTGTGGAACAGTTTAAAGACGCCATCAAAGTCCAAAGGATAGAGGAATTCTGTGAAATGTCGAATTTGTGACTACTCTGGTAAACAATGGCTGCAAAGGAACCGAGGGAGTAGAACAAGGCGTGTGAATTATTTTACAGCTTGCCTCAAGAGATACGATCTTTTGGAATGCAAAAGTTGCAGGATAAATATACAGAACGGATTTTCTGAAAAAAGCTTTAGAAACTTTCAAGCAAAAGCATTTGGTAGGTAACGCCAAAAGAACCAGGGAGGTTATTTAAACTTTTACACCCTTCTATATTCAAGGGCTTCAACTACGGCAGATTTCCAGTAAACAAAATACAGGCAGACTATTTTAAACTTTTAATCTTCCTATTGTGTTCAGGCGCCGCAGCTGAGACAGGTTGACAATGAAATCAGAGAGATTATTTAAACCTCTACAACATTCTATTTTCAAGTGTTGCCGCTGTGGCAGGATGCAAAAAGGCATTAGGGACATTATTTAAATTTATACACCCTCCATTTTCCAATTACTGCGGCACTGATAGGTTTCCCATGGGATGAAGGCAACAATTGCAGAATATGGACAAAACGGATTTTACAAGGAAGCTCTCAAAATCTGTGAATCCATGAAGCACTCTAAAACGTGGCAAGGCTCGAGACTGTTTGACAGAATGTCTCAAAGAAATGTGAAATCATGGAAATCAAACGTTGCAGGGTGCACACAAACTGGGTGCTTGGAACAAGGTATGTCCATTCATCAAGCATATCAAAGGGGAAGTTGGCCACATTGTGATTGCAAGTGCCCTGGCAGGCATCGACGCAAAAGGTGCAAGCACAGTCAAGGCACGTGAAGTGCTTAACATAATGCTTGAAAGGGATGTGGTCACATGGTCTGCAATGAGTGGGGAATAACAGTCGTAGCTCATAAACATAAGCCTTTACTCCCATTTAACAGGTAACAACTGAACAGTTTTAGAATGAAGTAAAACATAATAGAAGAATGGTCTGACTATGTGTAGATTCCAACAGAAAACCACCGAAGTTCCAAAAACCATGGCAGATACTTACCTCAAAACTTTGCATGAGCTCTTCCACACTTCCCTCCTTCTACTCCCTCGTATTAGGAACTATCGAACAAGATATGGAAATCCCTCCAGAAATGTGGTTCCCCGCCTGGGAAGCAATGCACACCTGCCAGATCATTTTCCCCAAAAAGACCACCTCTCTCCGAAAGAATGCCAAGCACTGAACATGCACAAAAGAGGAGGCAAACACAGGGCATGTGGTACGTTGAAGGAGTTTCCTTGAAGCAAGTGGAGAGTACATGCAAGTGGCAGGTGTAGACTTTCGCTTCTTGCACAAGTTTATTATTATTATATAATTTTCATATATGTATATGTTTATATATTTATTCTTACATAAAATAAATAGAAATAACATAATTATCTTTTGTTTACCTTTCATTCACCTCTTTATCCAAATAATTCAAAATTTATAAATAAACTTCATTTTAAATGGATGATTAATCCATTATATTTAATTTCAAAATAAACATTATTTATAATTAAAATTTTATATTTTTATTTACATATTCATGAAGTATTTTAAATTTATAAATAAACTTTAATAATAAGTGGATTATTAATCCATATTAAATTTAAAATACTCATCATTTATAATTGTAATTTATGATTTCGTATTTAATAAGGAAATAATGTAATCTATTAGATCATTATCACCTTCAAATAAGCTTAATAATTAATTATTAAATTTAATAATTTAATTTAATACTTTAATTAAACTAATGTTGCTATTATGAGCAACGGAATTCAAAACAATACCTGAATGACAAAAGGCCGCAAGATCTCGCAAGTCGCAAATGCACAACTTACTCATATGACGCAAAGGACCAAAAGCGGAGGGGTACTACATCCTCCCCCCCTTAGCATCGACTTACTGCTGGAAGTCGGATGATAAAACAAAGCGTATGCAGTTATAAATACATCAACACAATAAACTAACAAATAAGTGCAATAATTAAAATGGCATCAAATAAACAATTCAGATTAACCAACACAAAACAATTCGTTACCAACACATAAAATAGGATCGCAAATAGATGGCATTGTCAGACGTAAAGATGGGGTGACAGACTAGGATGGGGAAACTTTCTTGTCAACTCTGGTTTCCACATCATACCCATTGGGATTGTGGGGCATGCTCAAACCTGACAAGGCAGGTGGAGTCGATGCCCGGTACCTGCAACCTGCATCCAAAAAAGATGTCGAGCACATATATATCAAATAATAGGCACACCATGAGAGGAAATGACGGCGTGGTAGTGCACTCATGAACAAGTGATGCTACACTGTTCCCCTCACCAAGACCTCAAACAGTAACGACAACATTGAGTACAATAATAACATCATCAAGTAACACCAGACACATCATAATCAACATCATAAAGCAATTATGAATAACTGAATAACAACATAGTACTACATCCAGATGAAAATATAACCAATAAAGTTCAAACACCATGTATCATCATATTAAAAACCTTTGAATAGAGTAACATAGTCATCCAAGCACACTAAACTATTAGCCAAACTAGTCAAATTGGTGAATCAATCACTATCATATTCTTAAAGTTCACAACATAACATGAAAAGTATCAGAACAGTGACAATACACAAGAGGAATCACATTCATTCACATGTTATAATTATCATCTGCACTATCTTCTAATCATGATCTTAAAGCAAAAGATGGTGATCTACAATTATCATTACCGTTAAGAATTACTAACCAACATATGAAGGATTCTAAAAATGTACTTATTTTGGATATAATTCTTTAACTATTTAACAACTAAGGTATAACAATATGATCAAAGCAATATTCTAAAAGTTATCAAGATTATGAGTCCATCAATAAGGCTATGAGTAATTGAAAGACAAACTAGTCGACAAAAATATAACCCAATGCTGCTTAACATGATATTAATATGAATAAAGGCTAATTCTTCTGTAACGCTAATCATTTTTTACCATGATGATCAGGACAATCCTACTATGATAATCCATGTCACAATGAACAATTTAGTAAATTTACAACAATAATATAGGAATTCCAATTCTTGAGCAGACTAACTAAAACTTGTCTAAATTGCATCCTAAATTTTTAGTCAAAATTTAATCTCCAAATAGTAATCATAATATAAGTGACATCATAAAGTCATCACAAATCAAGTACCTAACAAGCATAGTACAAGTCCATATGATAACACAACCAATTTAATCCAATCACAACTTCAATCTCCACTCAACAATATGAGATATGCATAGTTAATGAGTGTCAAGGACCTCAAATTAGATAACATGTCATCCAACCCAAGTCAAAATGGTGAGACAGTCAACAAGAAGGGTCACAACGATCAAACAAGCGTGACAAAAGACAAAAACACAAGCTCAAGAGTCAAACTATACGACAAATTTTACACCCTGTCATAACAGAAAGCACAATTTAACACCTCATAAACACATATTTATAGGTTAAAACACTCATTTTCCACATACACACATAAACTTACATCACCAAAAGTCACATCTCAAGACAACACAAAGGTCCATAATGCATCCCTGGTAGGAAGAATATCGGTGCATTGCGCACTACACCGAGGGTCCTATTCTTTCCACCAGTTTCCTACACCATTAGACTGAAACCCCCACGAAACAAACTCAGTTTGCTAAGTGAGGATGACACAAAAGGAGGACATACCCTCAAGAGTTCGAGCAACAAGGTCGTGACGAATTGGGTTCATGGTGCCTGTACCTAACCTATGCTCCTCGATACTCAATGTCAACACCCCTCCATGCAAACCCCAAAGGACAAATAAAACAGCCAATTACTTCACAATTTTTATTTTATTTTAAAGAAGAACAATTCATAAGATAAACATGAACATATATTGCATATAAAAAAATTATACAATCACAATGACCATTACATCCTCTGGGGTACACGAGATGGCATCACGAAGTCCTAAAACTAATACCATAATGATAACGAACAAATCAATATTACATAAAGATAACATCCAACCATCCATGATCAAAAGAGATGAAAACGATACATATAACATTTTATTAATAGTTCAATATGCCAATTGTGGAGTATATTTCCACAGATACAACACCATTTAGAATTACATACTATGAAACATTAACACATAAAAGTACCAAGTATTTATATATATTTCATGAACGATAAACTTCCATTAAAGATCATAAATTAAGGTCAAGGGTTACAATCATTACAATGATCATAAAAGTTACATCGTAAGAGATACAATGATATAGATGTGTTCCTCAACATATATGAGAACAATACAATAAGATAGATTAATACAATTAAAAAGGTGAATACAAAGTAACAAGATCAACTCTGACTCAGGTACAATCCTGGAGTCACCACAAGAGGCACATATCTGCACAACTCGATCCTTGGCTGGGGACCCAATGGGGTGCATAGCATGTTTCACCCGACCACATGGACCTGAAAGTCCACCCCCCGTGCTAGGAGTTGAGAAGAAAGATCCCCATACCGCAATCCAAAACAATCAAACAAACCAATAGCAAAACAGACTCCACAACAAGGATATCATCAACATAAGATAGCAAGCCACAACATTGCCATCACTTAGCCAAAATAAAATAATGAAAAGTTCAACATAACCAAATGTCAAGATTATAGCTCAATAATAAATAACCATAAGAGGTGCCAACAACAATAGGATCCAAGCCTTCAAATTAAATTGCAATATCAACCAACAATAAATATCAAGGGCACCTTTCATTAACATTAAACAAGTTGCCATGAGGCATGTATGCAATACTAAAAGATAGAACTTGGAGGCTTCAACAATAATCACCAAGAACCAATTGCCTCAACAACATCAACAATTCAAACAACACTCCCAGAGGCTACCAAACAAAGGAAGATAAACGGGTACTGTAGGAGAGTGTCATCGCATGGCCTTACATGGATTTTGCATATATATGCTGTGCAACCTATCACAAGGTACCGCCTCCATCTATGGTTATCTAGGCAGCCTATCTCAAGGCACTGCTCCATAGGGTGACTCATGCGGAACCACTTACCTTTCGTGAGGACAAGGCAATGATCTTACCAACCAGGTCTTATCATCCCATCCTTAGCCTATGAAAGCACTAACGGTATGGGTGAGGTTCATAATTAATCTTGTTTAATGTTTATCTACCCAACCTACTAGTTAATTAATTACATTATCACTTGATTAAGAAACTCTTCCATGGGTTATCCAAACAACCCCTTTGTGCGCCGACCCCCATGAAGAGCCACTCTATGGGTATCACCTGAAACAAAACATGCAAGGTGTACCCTATCTCATATAAAATCAATTGTGCATAATCCTACAAACAGCGGAAAGAACCATCTCGCAAACCATTCCATATTACTAAATGAAAGAACAAGGAGGTACTACCCACCACATCAAAGGTCAACACCATAGTATAAGATAATACCCAAAAGCTCAAAATCCAAAATAAGATCAATAAATCACAACGGTCCACCCGTAGAACATCATTATAAATCAAATTTCTCCATTGCCTTCTGGGAGCCTAGAATATCAAAAAAAAAAAACATACTTGAACCACTGAAGGTAATTCAACTCCTCAGGTTCCCAACCATCTCAAAAGTGACTACAAGAAAGTCTTAACACAAGAAAAAGACTCATAACTTGAACCACAAATTGACTATATAACTTCCACAATCGCAAAACGATAAGAGAGGAATAAAAGAGGCAATCTCATAACGTGACCTTCAAACTTAATCAAGATAACATAATCAGCTCATTGCATAATTAATTGCAAAGATCAAAATATTTTTAATAACCTTTTTGGACACAACGGACTCCTTCCAGAGAAGGCAATAATTAGAACCAAATATAAGTCAAGATCCTTCATAATATCTAAAATCAAACATAACGTTCCAAACATTGAAACAATACCCAATCAACATGGCTTTCAGTTCAAGCAACCCTTACATGAATACTCAATATCACTTTCACTTTGAACAATAACCAAATTAATGCAAACAAGATATACTCCAAAACAATAATCAAAATTCAACTCAATATCAACAAACACAATATTCGATCAACAACCAAGATAACCAAGAGGCATTATTCTGCCACTTGCTAAAACTCAATACTTAACCATTGACTCACTTACACATTAATACCCAAGCTCACATATTGAATCTTATCAAAATAACTCCAACTCAAGAGGAAGTCAAGTCAAGGTAGAACCATCAAGAATATCTGTTAATCCATCACGAGCAAGCAATCACAACAACCATGAAAGTTCACTCTCACAATATCAAATAAAGACATCACTTCCACATTTCAAATACTAAGTCATCCATCAATAGATCAAATTATTTAAGTTAAACAACTTATCAATTTCTTTACTCAAATTTTGAGGCTATAAATGTCACAAATATCAATATCTAAGGTATATCCTAACATCAATCCACTTTTACTAACACAAACACAACAATAACATTAAACTAACATAGTTAAAATGATAATCATG
Source organism: Sequoia sempervirens (assembly GCA_007258455.2). Taxonomy (NCBI): domain Eukaryota; kingdom Viridiplantae; phylum Streptophyta; class Pinopsida; order Cupressales; family Cupressaceae; genus Sequoia; species Sequoia sempervirens. The sequence goes on along the minus strand of VDFB02026320.1, from coordinate 22,040,135 downwards.
ATACTTTATCTTTTTACTCATTAAGAAATCATTTAAATAATTAAAGCAATTGCATAAACGTGTTTTATATACATTTCCCTATTAACGTCATACTCTTATAGATAACTCAATGCACCTTCATAGACAATAACTCAATCTCTAATTATCATCATAGCGTCGTTAATACCTAACACCAATAACTGAAGCCAACAATTTTGAATTCATTAACACGATAGCAAATTCTAAAATTATTTATTATCATTCATATTACATACATCCTTATTCATATTTAACTATTATTTATTTATTTGATTATTTATTCTTTTACTCATACCATTATTTATATATATATTGAAATTTTATTTTTTTATTTTTATTTTTCTCTATACTATGTGAAAATATATTCATATGATTAAATATATCTAAATATATATATTCCATTCATTTCCCTTAATAAAAAGTTATAAAAAGAAATACGCATTTAAAATAGACAAAAGGGATGCTTTATTTTTCCTCTTTCAAATCTAATACCCCTAAATTCCTATTTTATTTTAATTCTTTTAAAATTAAGGCCTTTCTTCTTCTTCTTTTTTTTCCATACCATGAAAAAGTAGCTTTACTATTAAAGAAAATCAAGGGGGGAACTATTTATTTAGGAAAGGCTTTTAAGAGGATAAGTACGTGGCCCTTAAAAGAAGGATCTCTCTCTTAAAGATATCTATGGTGATAATACCTTAAGATCAATATAAAAGTAATTAGTCTATGAAAAATGTAACTAAGATAATACGAAATGGAGACTACAGTCAAGGTGTGTCGATATTAAAGAATATCATAACTATGCTCTAAAGCTTATTTAACAAGAGCTGCAGAGTAGCGAAGTTCCTGCCAAAGTGCAAGAACGGTTTTGTTTTTGTTTGCAGGTTGTTTGATTAGTTTTGTAGTATGTAAAGATTGTGCAATTTGCAAAAGTAAAATGAAGCACTCAAACTTTGAACTGGGCAGTCCATGAAGGAGACATTCTTAGGTTTGAAGCTTTAGTCATGCCACCCATTTATATAAGACTTGTGAATAGATGGATGAATTGAAACAGAAAAATGAATTCATTAAAGATATTGTTCAAAGATAATGCAAGAAGACAAGACAGTGTGGTAAGAAAATGAACTACAAAATTAAAACAAGCTTTACAAACATTCAAGCAAATTCAATTGGCAGATTTAAGGCCAAATTCCAAATTCCACAACTTTTCCCAGCATCCTGCCTGCTTGTGGCAGGATGGGAGCTTTGGAACAGGGTATGGACATTCATCAAGGATTATAGAAGGGGTATTTTTGTCAAATGTTATAGTTGCAACTGCCCTGGTAAATATTTATGCAAAATGTGAGAGCATAGACAAGGCACCTGAACTCTTTGACAGAATGTTTCAAAGAGATGTGTCCTCTTGGACTACAATAATTGCAGGATATGAAAAAAAAACATATTTATGCAAAATGTGAAAGCATAGACAAGACACCTAAACTCTTTGACAGAATGCCTCAAAGAGATGTGTCCTCTTGGACTACAATAATTGTAGGATATGCAAAAAAAGAAAAGAAAAGACATTGATTTGTTGAAAACGCTTTAGAAACATCCAAGCAAATGCAATTGACAGGTGTAAAGCCAAAATCCACAACCTTTAGACATCCATATTTCTATTAGTACTTCATCTACTAAATTGATAATTGATGCAGAAGCAGGGGATTTGCAAACTGAGAAAACACAAATCTTCAATGTTCCATCCACATGACCTTATTGTTTTATAATACCATGAAATCAAATTATCAAAAAAAAAAAGACTACAATACAATGCTTTGAATTAATTCGGGATTATTCTGTTTTCTGCTTATAGCAACTATGACTCACTATCATAAGAAGCCCAGTTATAGACTTCCACCAAGTCTTCTTTGGCTACTCATAAACTCAAAAAAACTCTTATACAATTGACTGCCTAAATAAATAATATATCTACTTCAGAACCCCCATCAACAAACGAGGTGTAAGAACCAAAGATATTTTTATAATCCAAGATTCTTAAGTATAACAAGTGAAACCTAACAACAAAAATGGAACAGAAAAAGAAAAGAAAAATCTTCAGCAACATGAATACTTTGACTTGGAAGCATCATCTCCATCAATAATTTTAACCCTGTCTAAGGACAATTCAGATGTATAGGAGTCAGAGTTCAACACTTTCCTACTCACACTATTGTAAACCTCTCTAACCACAATCTAGAAGGTGGACATAACTTTTGTGTTATCCAAGGCAGAGGTCTCTATTGAAAAAAGACCCTCTGCTTTGGCAAGGCTCTTGCTATCTTCCACTGAAACTTCTTTGATATGCTCCAAATCACATTTGTTTCCCACAAGCATTCTCACCAGGTTGGTATCAATGTGCACTGCAACACCAAAGAAACAAAAGTTAGAGCTGAAGCCATTAAACATACAAAATCAGATGTTCAACAAAAAGTCTAGTGGTGCGGTAACAATATTCATGATTATGGCTTGAGTTTAAAACCAATTAGACCATGCTCTATAGATCACAATGAATTCATTGATATCAATATATATTCTCCTAATATGCACCTGTACATTCCTGGGCTTATGAGCCATGTTTTATATCTACGTATAAAAGTGCCAATTATGATGAAGGCCTATCCATATTTAAGTCGAGTGTCTATATTTGGGTCGCCATCATGCCAAATTGCAATAAAGCTCAATTCTCCTGGTATATGAAAAGGTTCGTCCTAATTTCTTAATAAAGTGTAAAGTTAAGTCAAATTAGTCAAAGTGGAAATTTGAGAGACGTTTGTCAAATTTCTAAGTGCTTGTAAGTTGCATTGATATGGAAGTCCAGGAAAACGTTGTAAAAAATGTAGAAGCACAATGTTGAATCTAAAATTATAAGATAACCCCAGACCTCTGGTAATGAAAACTATTTAAGTCCATAAGGAGGTTCATGAGTCTGGGAAATCCATCAATGTTTTGGCATTGCATTGGTGAGTGGGTCACAGTCTTAAGTATAGATAAGTCAACTGAACACTAGTACAACTTTCATACAAAAAAAAATCTATTCAAATTGTCAAAAAGTTGAAGTCCAAGGATCAAGGAGATTGCAAATTTCACCAACATGCTAACAAATCAGTAGGTACATCCAAAACTTTCCACCTCATCCAACGCCATTCATTGGAGACAAATAGTCAGGGGATAGACATATTATAAGAAGTTGATGATTTATCAAGGTTTTAATCACATTGTTTGTCATAACTACATCGTACTCTAACAATTTTCAGTGTTACCAGATGCATTGCAAATCTAATTCAGATAACTTTCTAATAAGAAGCATATTCACACAACTTGATTTTAAAGTGCATCTAAAGTTCTGACCATTATCCCGACCATAGGACTGAGAAAGTTTAACTGCAGACACTTGGGGATCTCTTGAGCCATAATATTGCCTCATCACACTTATGGGTCTACATTCTAAAAATTGGCACTTCTTTGACTTAATGTTAAGTTTTCAGTAACTGTTTGGAATTACACTTGGGGATCTCTTGAGCCATAATATTGCCTCATCACACTTATGGGTCTACATTCTAAAAATTGGCACTTCTTTGACTTAATGTTAAGTTTTTAGTAACTATTTGGAATTACACTTGGGGATCTCTTGAGCCATAATATTGCCTCATCACACTTATGGGTCTACATTCTAAAAATTGGCACTTCTTTGACTTAATGTTAAGTTTTCAGTAACTGTTTGGAATTACTGCCCTTTTTGCAAAACACGTAGTAAAAGTAGTATGTGTTGTTGTAGATAAAGTGTTCATGACCACCTGTGAGACTATTAGACATACACTAATCTAGAAGAAAAGCTATATTCATGTACAACTCATTAGGAATTCTTGGAATAAATTGCAGAATCTTATATTTCAAGCTTGCAATTAAAAAAGGAGAATTGTATAACATGTAAAGGAACTTAAATTTGTCACATAAAAGAAAGAATAAGGGCTTCCTTGATCTAGGATAATTGATGAAGGTAGTTCTGAAGTATTGACAGGTAGCTCTCATAATTTTGCTCTGGAATGTATGCATGCCAAGTGCCTTAACAATTAGTAATTTTTTTTCAAATAATTTTGGTGTCATATCAATCTTGAAACATCATGTGATGGCTTCTTCAACTCATACTTGAAGGGACTAATTTTAGTAATTCTCTGTCGTAAACTTGAGTTTGAAATCCAATGAGATAGAGGGATCTCTCTGTTTCTATTTGAGGCTAATTGATATTAGTACCCTTCATTAACACCATTCACGTATATATCTTTCCATTCTCACAAAAGAATGGTGTTGAAATGAAGAGTGATGAATCAATAGAGCACAAACCTACAAGTGATAGCTATCAAAACCAAAAAATGATGAGTAAGAGCGGCCCTAACATGCACATCCAATGACCTAATGAAAGTGTTAGGATCCATAAGGATAGTCTCACAATGTACAAAAGTTATCATTCATGATAGTCTTATATGGAGATTCGAATAAAAAAATTGTGAGCAATGACAAGTAGCAAAGGTGCAGAGTGTCCAGTTATGAAGACTGTAATAGGGTAGTTTAGTTATCAAGTGGATAGAGTAATGACAGTTACAGGGACAGTAAGCATAACAATAACAGAGGGGAGTCAAGACAGTCATAGAAGGCTATGTTGAAGACATGTTACATACCCTTGCTAAAACCTTTGTTCATTGTTAAAGCCTTCCCTAACCCTGTGCATTCTACCAGTTCGAGATAACAATCCAATGATTGATAGATTAAATAGAAGGACAATGTTGTTTTAAACATCATCAACTTTGAGAGGGTTGGAAGGACTTGTGATGATGTTGAAGAATGAATAAGAGACAGTCCATTATGATTTGGGGGTTTCTCAAGTCAACAAGACAAGGATCACATGACAGTAAAACTTATGATGAGAGGACCATTATGATGCTGAGTAAATGCTGCAAGACCCAAAAGCATGGATATGGCACATGGAAGGAGTTCAGTCTTCAAGGCATTCAAGACAAGACACATAGACAAGTCTGATATGGCAAAATATGCACAAAAAAGTATGACAGTCCCATGAAATGAACCTAGCAAGTGAAGAGTTTGAGGACAATTTTAGTTGTCAGTTTGACTAAAATTGATGTCAATAATTTATGCCTTGTTTTCCTTCCAATCCACAGTGAGCAAGCCATGGAGGGACTGAGTTGTATGAAATTTTGCATGTATATCTTAGATGATAGGTGGACAGTACCAAAGTTAGCATAATAACCTCATATAGTTATAGTCAGAATAGTGGTAGTCCTTCACAGAGTAGTCATCATGAAGTATAGTGATAGAATAGTCATATTGAAGAGATGAATGATAGTCTATAATAGGAAATGGCCATCCTAGGGCAAATAAAAGAAATATGATAGTATTTCAAATGGCAGTATATTCATGACAAGTATAGGGCAGTCTATGGAGGGCAGTAGAAGTGCATAGTCAAAAGGAGTCTAAAAGACTGTTACTTACCATGGTAGCCCAAAAGGGAGGATACACTTAGAGACAAACACAAATGATCAATCAATGGTAGTCATGACAATGGGTCAAATGCCAAATCACAAATGGCAATCCATGAATGGCATAAGGTCTGGAAGAGATTCATAATAGTAGATAAAAGTCTAAAAATGACTGCCATCACAAAGATATGATTATCTAAAGGTAATGCGTCAGTGCTGTCACCTAAAGGTTGTGTTTCAAATGATCAAGTTGAGAAAAGAGGCTACGAGAGTGTTGACAGAGATGACATAGTGGCCATATGAGGACAGTCACGAAGAGTCATGAATGCACAATCCAATCATGAAGATAATATAAGGACATTCATGAAGACTCAAGAAGCACAGTGAATCTACAGTGCTTAAACAGTGAAAAATAAACAGTTAGTTGAAGAATATAATCACCTATACGACCATGGGATATTTACAAAGACTGTCACAGGAAAACCATAAGAGATGAAAGAAGGACAGTGTTGAGAGGAGTCAAAGAGAATCCACTATAGTCTAAAAGGGAGAGTCACAATAGTTAATAGATAGAGATCTATCTAAACTGAAAAATAAAGTGAAAGACAAAAGGATAAATTCGGTAATGTGTGGCATTTCAATGAGAAGAGGACTGTAGTCGAATAACAAAAGTAGCATGACAAAAGAACCTTGAAGACATAAAGCATGTCTCAAATTCAAACCTGGAAGTTCTCCTACACCTCCAAGGGATTGTTGACCTTGTCAAATCATCAACACATGTCCTGTAAGCATGGTAAATGAATAGTTATGAGCAGTTCCCTGTGTTCTTATTAGTTATAACCACAGCCTCTAAAATCTCTCCAAACTGCTCAAAGTACCTGCGCATGGTATCACTTTGAGTCTCCCATGCCAAACCTCCAACAAAAACTTTGGTAAGTGTGGTGTCTCCAGACTGCGAACCTGTAACCTCTAACTGATCTAGGCGCCCTTATTCCTTGTACTTTAACAACAAACACCCAATATCACTGCTGCCAGGAAGAATATAATGTAACCCTAACAAAGCAGAAACAAAATTGCTAAACAGATTAAGCACAATGAAGAGAATGCGCAGATTAATGTGCAACTGAATCTAGGATTCTTGCAAGCTGTGAGAAACAAAAATGAGAATTAGGAGATCACCAAGAAGATTGTGCATTAATCAATCCAACCATCAATAATTTCAGTTTACCTGAATGAAAAGTAAATTAGACTGTTGTAGATCAACACAGATATCATATATAAGTCTCTCAAGATTTTGTTGGTAATTGTCAGCAGTTTCCTCAGAGTTGGCATCACTTTCACCTTGATACCATAAAAAATCCCTTAAAACTTTAGAGCTTTCATTATTGTATCCAAGAGCTACTCTGCCTGTGAATAACAATCGATGGTGACTGCCTTCATCCTGCAGACCAGCCACGTCTCCTCTACATGCAAACATTGACACCATGTTAATTGCCAAGTGTCACAGCCTGTCAGATGCAAATTGTTTATCGTGCGGTCTCTTGCCTTAAAATGCTACAATAGCCCCTGAAAACCTCTGTAGCACTAACCACAGGCAGACAAAAATACTGAATAAATATTTTGACATAAAAATCGTGCATGTTTGGCCCCCCCCGAATTATCACTGCTCTGTAAAACTTGGAAATATCTGCATACTGATTGGCCAAAACAACATTGCTTTAATCATTGTTTAGCGATTGAAGGGTCCACTATAGTTCCCGGCAAGAACTAACAAGTAACCCATTAAAATGGATTATTCTCGGACAGAGTATAAGGAGCGGAGCGAAAGAAAACATAATGACTAAGTAAAAATCATGAAATGCATCCTATTTGTATAGTGATTTTTATGAGGCTCCTGTGACACACATATTAAATCAACAAATTGGTGCCTCCTCCCATAGCCTACTGCCCAAGGAGATGGGCGATACCTTCACAATATAAGGCTGGTTTCCAAAGGACTTTCGAGCTAAAAGGAGGGGTAAAGGGATTCTGTCAGATGTTTTAGTTGTAATAGCACTAGAAGCCATGTACGCAAAATGCAGAAGTCATAAACAAGGAAAGTTAATTGTTTGACAGACATGCCTAAATGAACAGGTGATCTCAAAGCGGCAGTGATTGCAAAATATGCACAAAAGGGTAGAGTTTTCAAGGAAGCTCTCAAAATCTTTGAATTAAAGGAGCACGGGGTAACGCATCCTAATGCAGGTTTAGTGGATGAGGACTGCACAGACAATGCTCGTGAATTGTTTGACAAAATGCCTTAAGAAATGTGGTCATTGGAAAGCAATAATTGTAGTACGCACATAATGGATTATTGAAAAAGACTTTGAAACTTTTAAGAAAAGGCACTTGGTGGGTGTAAAACTAGACTTCCAGCATTTCCCAGGGAGCTTCAAACTAAAGGTATGGTCATCTATCAAACAGAAAGAATGAAGGGATTCAGAAGAATAATGCAGTAACTTCAGTTCAGTATATCATGCCTTGGTGAATTCTAATTTCTTTTTTTTTTTTAAAGAAGACAATTTAAGCTGGAGAAATGCATGAATTGCGTGATTTTTACTAGAAAGAAGGATAGGTTTATTTGTCTGAAATTTACTTATCTATGCAAGGTTAAGGTTACCATTATTTTAAAACCTAAATGTGCGCATTGTTAGGATCTTTTCAGTAATTTTCAATTAATTAAACATACTCTAAAACCTCAGACAAAGCCTTATTTTCAGGCTGCAAATTCGCCAAAGTGGAGAAGTGAAAGGTCATTACCAACAGCATGCGTGAATTGTCGGATATGCACAAAATGGATTTATTGAAAGTGCTTTAGAAACTTTCAAACAAAAGAGACTTACTGGTGTAAAACCAAATTCCACTGTATATGTCTGTGCGTGTGTGTGTGTATAATGATCAGATTTTACTGTTATGATTGCCTTGATAGACATGTATGCAAGAAATGGATTTGATGTAGGGCCTAAGAAACTTTCAAGCAAATGCAATTAGCAGGTGTCAAGAGAATCAGGGAGGTTATTTAAACTCTTACACACTTCTATGTTCAAGTGCTGCAACTATGTTAGATTACCAAAAGAATCAGACATATTATTTAAACCTTTAAACTTCCTATTACTTTCAAGTGCGGCAGCTGAGACAAGCTAGCAATGAAATCAGAGAGATTATTTAAACATCTACGCATTCTATTTTCAAGTACAGCAGATGTGACAGGTTGCCAACATAACAGGAATGCTAATTCTCACCTCTACAGTCTTCTATATTCAAGTTTTGCTACAGTGACAGGTAGCAATTGGTATCAGAGAGGCTGTTTGAACTTGTACACTCTCTAAAGCCTAAATACTCCAGCTTGGCAAGTGAATCCACAGCCTTTCCCCGTGTCCTCTCTACTTTCCCAAACTCTCTCTGCTTGCCAATGCCAAAACTCAGAGCCCTCTCCCGTGAACCAAAAATTACAGATGTGTAAAAACTCCCCAGCTTTAGAAAATTTCAAACAAAACAAAACAATTGACAGGTGTAAGAAAATTTTCAAGGTAGGAGACAAGTGTACAACATGAAGACCGCCAGATGCAAAAGGGATAAAAGGAACTCAGAAACTTTCCTTTCTCCGTAATCCTTTTTCTTTAACAACTCCTCTGCATATACATATATTATTCAGCTTGTAACCCCCTTTATTTCACTTTATTCCTATATTTATTTATTCATTTATTTGTTTGTTTGATCATTTATTTATTTATAAATTATTCCTTTATTTTAGACTAATCTAAAATAATTTTATCTATTTTATGATATTTGTTTATTTAAAAATGTAAGTTCTAAATCAACTAAGTCTTTTTATCTCACTTATGCTTCTTTATCTAAAATATTTTAAATAAACTTCAATAATAAGTGGATTATCAATCCATATTAAATTTTAAATATTCATTATTTATAATTGCAATTTACAATTTCTTTTGTTTTTTTTATATAAAGAAATAGTATAATCTATTAGATCATTATCCCCTTCAAACAAATTTAATGATTTAATTTAATACTTCAATGTTGCCATTATGAACGATGAAGTCCAAAATAATATTTGAATGACAACAGTCAACAAGATCTCACAAGTTGCAAATACACAACTTACTCATATGATGCCAAGGAACAAAAGTGGAGGGGTACTGCATTTGGGTCAACATCAAAAGAGGTTCTTGAAGGACTCAATTTATCCACAAAAAAGATAATGGAAAATAGTAATACTTATATGAATCAAATGACCACCCAAACGAAGGCCTTGGTCAAAACTACATCAAGAAAAGTGAGCCAAAGCTTTCACCTCCTTTACTTACACTTTCTATATTAAGCTAGAGATGGCTTCTATAATCTCTATTAGCAATTTGGTGGTGTAGATTTTGCATCATTTGGTAGGTTATTCTTGAGCCAAAGCTTGCTCATTTTTCTGTTGTGTTTTGTAATGCCTTGCCACATAACCCTAGAGGAAGTTGCAATTTACTACTCAAACGTACTATTTTTTTTGTTTGTTTAAGTACAATTAACATGCAAGATCACTATCCATTTCCAACAACCTCTAAGGTTACGAGACTGAGATTACTTAAAACCCAAACAAGAAACATGAACAAAAAACATAACATTTAATTACTTAACAAATTAAATACTCATACATTCCCTACATGATAAAATTACATCAAAGACATAAGAGATACCACATGTTTCCAATAATATAATTTACAATATGATTACAACACTCATTCCCCGAATGAGGAAAATCCAATAAACAAGGTTACAAATTACAAATTCCACCTCGATACAAGAGGGGTAATAAATTACAATAATAACTGAAAGAATAAAGCATGGAAGAATTGAATCCCATGAGCTCTCCAACTGGAAACCTCATCCACACAAACAAGAAGACGACCCAATGGATTAAGGTGCACGTTCCACCCAACCATGTGATACTCAAAGGCTCACCCCCCGTGCTAGAAGATAGTAACAAGGAATTCTAGACAAGACCATCCACCTCTAGACACAGGCTAACTCACACTAACACAACCAAACACATGAACCATACAACCATAAGGATAACACAAGTACAACTCCAACATCACTGACATAAGTCACATTGCTTCTAGAATAAAACAGATCGAGTATGATAAGAAGACCATACACATAAAACCAAATACCAATTGTTGTCGTAGAAAGTGTCATCACATAGCTCGTCATGGGATATCCTCATGGAATCTTCCTAGGCTCTGACCCCCACTATGGGTTGTCTTGGTGGCCTCTACCGAATCCCAACATCCATACTCATTCATGCGGAATCAAATACCTCTCGTAAGGACAAGATAGATGACCTTGCCATTTCAGGCCTTCTCGTCTCATCCCAAGTCTATACAAGCCCTTGCGTCCATGAGCGAGGCTTAATTATCTTAATTAGTGTGAAATACTACCTAACTTCTAAGTACATTGATTTAGTTATCACTTGATTAAACCACTTCTGAAGGTTTCCCAGTTTCCCTCTTTGGGCTCTGGCCCCTAACAGAAGCCACTCTTCTACTTGACAACATACCAACCCAAAATAAGTCACCAAGAGAATCCCAAGCCTATACCAATACGATAAAACCACTCCAACTCTAGGAGGAACACATAAAGAAAACTAACTCCAAACATTGGAGACAACAAAATTCAAAACTCTCTCCAAACACTGGAGGCAACAAAGGTCAAAACTCTCTCCAAACACTGGAGGCAACAAAGGTCAAAACCCTCTCCTAATTCAAAGGAGGCACAAAACATCCCCGTTCGTGAAAACCGGGTAAAACAACATGTACAATTCTATGCACTACCCAAAACAATACAACCTCCAACCTCAAAGGAAACCCAATCTGGACGACTCACATAACAATAGACACAATTGCCCAACACCGAGAATGAACAAGAACATCACTAGAAAGCATTTCAGGCAATTTAAATAAACTAATGTTAGGATTTCCTAAATCCAGACAACTCGACCTATGTTACTTGCATTTATGCAAAAATACATAAGATTTATTTCACGATGTTGAGGAATTTAAAAACCAATAAGTTAACTCTGAGTTTCTCAATCATACTCAATAATCAAAATAACTTGATAAATAAAAATCATTTGATTAAAATAAATCAATCTTTATTTCAACTACGAATATAATAATCAACTTAAATTTAACTATTTCTCCTTTGCAAAATAAATCATTTTGAAATCAATTAATCTCACTATTAAACACCTTATATTTAAATCCAATGTTTGTCCTTTCAAATAGATTGTTTTAATATAAAAACAATAGTTTAACTATGAACACAATATTTTAAATTCCCCAATTGCGCATTTCATAAAAATCACTAATCTTATCATAAGTTCGCTTGCAACCAATAAGAACTATAAATAAAAATGCTCTTTTAAATATCCCATTTCATTTAACACAAATATCCCTTTTTCCTTAAAATCATTCCCTTATTAAATAATTGTTTAAGCATTTGACAAGTAGTCATAATTTAAATCCAAGGGTCCACGTCAATTTCCCGATAATATTGAAATATAAGAATCCCATTGAAATCATTTCATTATAAAATCAATGTATACATCTTAGATAATAAAATAATCTTGAATAATCGTGTTTAGATATAAATATATTTTAACCTGAAAATATTATTTAAATATATATTTATATTTTTGAATTAAAATCCAACTCATAAATATTTCCCAAACTATTTAACACCCATTTAAAAATCCAAACCATTTAAATAATGCCCAAGTATTTCTTTTTAACACATAAAATAAATAAAATAAAATAAAACATAATATATAATATATTATATATATAATAAATAAGTATTATATTTATATATATAATATATATAATATATATATATAATAAATATTAAATTATAAATATATAATATATAATAAATATTATATTTTATATTTATAAAAAAATAAACAAAACAAATTTAATAAGATGAAAAAGCTTATTTAGGGCATGCAGGTCATCCCTGCCTCCCCTGGGCGGTGGCCTGTGTGCCATGCACAAAGTCTGCGTCCCATATGGGCGGTGACCTGTGTGCCACGCACACATCTCGCCTCCCCTTGGGGCGGCCCCGCACACATCCTGCCTCCCTTTGGGGCGGTGGTCTGTGTGTCACACACACAGTCTGCCTCCTCAAAGGTGGGCGACGGTCGCTTCCCCTACCATGAAACCCTTAAAAAAATAAAATATATTTTATTTTTTTTAACAAAAAACTAAAATAAAACAACCTCCCCAGTTTGCACAGTAATTTTTTGTGTAGAAAATTTTCAAGAAATAAAGTTTTCCAGAATGTTTAAAATTCATTCAAAATATATGTTTGTATATATATATATACAGACATATGATAAAAATATACCTAAATTCCCATTTTACAGCCAAACCGTGCAATTGCACAACAAAATTTTGCAATAAACAAATAAATTTGTCAACACAACAATTGGGTTTAAGTTTCAGTTTGAAAATAAATTTTCTTTTGGTTTTCTTCAATTTTTCATTCTGTGATTCTTGTTTTGATTTCCTTTCCCAAAATTTCAACAAAGTTTGCAAGTTTTGAAACAAATTCACATGGGTTTTCATTGAAATTCTAAACAACATTTCAAAGATTTTCCAACAGCATAACAAATATTTGAAACTCATTTCAAAATGAAAACAAAATCAAAGAGGGAACCTGGTTTTTTCTCCAAAGCTTGAAGAACTCAAATGGTGCTTTCAAATCTTCTTCCAGCCCACCCAAGAATTTCAATCTTCTTTTTCAAAATCCAAATTAAGCCACAACAAAAACTCTCCACCAAATTGAAAATTCCAAATTATATGAAATAGAAATTGCTCAAATAGAGATTTCCCCAAATTTAGTCAAACCCCTAAAATATCCCATCCACCAAATTTATTGCAATTTTGAGGATATTTCCATTTCTTTTAAATTTAAAACAATTTTACTTTCTAATTGAAATTTCATGCATTTTTCAAAATTTCTTTTAAAACAAAAGAATTTCAAAGTTTGCAAAGAATTTATTTAATCTAAAATTTCAAAAAGTGAAATTTAAAACACTTTTTTATTTTTATTTTAATTCATCTCTAAATATCCAAACATGATTTCCATTTTTATTTTAATTTAAATCTTAATATCCCATAATGCCAAAGCAACTAACTTTATTTAATTTATCACCATTAACCTAATTAATCAATAAATTAAATCTAATCTAAGATTAGATTATTTTATTGATTAAATTAAATTAATCAATAAAATAACTAACATTACACTATTGCAACCAGATATATTTAATCATCATTTTAACTATACCCACCATTTAATAACCTTTTCCACTTGCAATTAAATAAAAATAGGGAGAGATGAGCAACAAAGAAGCAACTTAACCCGACTAAAACCCGACGACACACTATGACTAGGGTGATGACTTGGCATGAAAAACCTAGCTACTATCTTTCAATCGAATACCGTTGGCCAATGGACATGCTTAACCCTGTGAAATCAGGTGGAGTCGATGTCCTGTACCTATCAATCTATGAACAAAAAGTATGTCGAACATGCATATATATATATAATATGATAAAACACACCGTGAAGAGGAAAGCTCAGAATCGTAGGGCACTCACAAGCGAGTGATGCGATCTCCTCCCCTTCACCAATACACTCATCATAGACTGACAATTCCTTCATAAACAAATATTTCATGCAATAACATGTTACACTAACTAATCATCATTACACCAATTGAAACATGACAATAAAGCATCAGATAAGATACATCACATCACACCAATAAACTATCGTTCTATAAACAACAATCAAATAACACACACATGATAAAGTATCTCGAGAACCAAAAAGCACATCCAAACCAACAAGGACATACTGTCCAGCCATAAAGCAAAACAGAGGGGTATTACATGTTTTTTTTCCAAGGCCTTTTCATTGGTTCTAAGTTAACCCACTTGGGTATTCCTAATCCCGAATGTCCTTTTTACATTTATCAAGTCTCTCAAGCTTATTTTCTAGTTTTGTCCTAGAGCTCAAGTTGCTTGAATTTTGATTCATAATTTTGTAAAGTCTTTCCATCTCGAGTATTTTTCTTGGTATGTGGTGTTGTTAAGGGATTGTCCAAGAACCCCTTCTAAATGCAATCATATATGGCATGCTTTCAAGCTGATTTTTTTTTTATTATTTGAAAAGATAGAAATGCTACTGGTTTTTTGGATGTTTTTGATATTGGGGAAAATAGATTTTGAAGGGATCCGGAACCCTTTACAACCAAAAAGCCAAACTGCTGAAAATAGCCAAAAATACCAGACTACAGAAAAGACAGTCTGCAGTCAACAAAAAACCAGCTCCCAAACAAACACCATTAGGTTTTACAATTAGAGTTTCGCTTGTTGGAGTGAAGAGTCATATCGAAAGAAGGCCCAAGGGGTTTAGATTTTTTTCCAGTAACAGTAGTCCATTCTTCTTCAACTTGTGTTGCCTTAGCCTGCCAAGCCAACCCATCATTTCCCTAAGGATGAAAATCCGAAGCCCTAGAAGTAACTAGTTTTTTGGATGTTCCTTTGATCATAATTTATCATTTTAGACTAAAGCCATGATATATGCTCTAATGTGCTTATGCAGATAAAGTGTGAGACAACAAAGTTGGACTTGAATTTGCTCACCTTCAAGTGTTGTTGGATCATTGGGGTAATGTCTTATGTACTATGGACAAGGTCCCTTTAATTCTCATCTTCAATGGAGGTTGTCCTTTATCAAGTGTGAGCATAATTGAGGGTGCATCTAGTCTACTCATGACAATCAAGATGCTCAAATTCTTAGTATTCTTTGCCTCCTATGAGAAGAGATTGTGCTCAACAAGGATTGTTGTGACCCACTAGTTGTTATTTTTCTTATCCCTCAACTTTTAGTGGTGGGACTATTGGCTAGCTAGACTTTAGCAAGTTCCCTTCACTAGCTCTTGCTATTTCTCCTATTTGAGTTGTAACTAAAGATAAACAAGATGATAATGATAAATATGGTTATAATGGTTGGAACCTTCCTATGGATACTTTCAACCTCACTGATGTACGAGGTAAATTGGATGGCCAAAACCCATCTCCTTCTCCCATTGCCCTTGCTCTCACCATATATTAGCTTACTGTAATTGTGTGACTATGTTTTGTTTCATGTTGTTGTCTTGTTTAAATTTCCAAAATATGACTAATACTACCCACCTTTCTTTTATAAATATGTGTAACACTATATTTTAAATGATAATATACACTATTCATTAATCAAACTACTAGATAATAATAATAAATAAATGCAAGTTGATGAGAGTTTTCAGCATGATCATATGCCTTAATAAATGTACTACAAAAGATCACAAACTATAAATCTAAAAATTTCAGTAACATATTTTAAGGCGAATGTATACTTTTTCAACGGTCAGCTTTAGATATTCAAATAGGGTGCACGTTAAGAGAGACAACAAATGTTTCTCCTCTAAACATAAATTACCCAAAAGACTTCTGAAATAAGCAGGTGGTGGTCAGTACAAGGCTAAATTTAGCAATGAACAAAAAGTTCGGCATTACAGGTTTGTGACATCCTTTTATAATTATTTTCGCTCTCTCCTTTACACAACCTGCAAAAGAAAGGTTTAAATAGCTGACGCCTTGTTTTTCCTCTTAAAATTTTAGATGTCTGAAATTGTACTTTCAAAGTTGTAAACGTGATCATATAATTTTCCACAGTGCGGCCGTGATCAATCTTTGTTTGTATAAAATATAGTTTACTTTCTGATGGTGGGCTATCTGCAACCCATTTATATATTCATAAAATTATGATTTTAAAGAATGGCGCTGTCTACCTGAAAAAGTAGAATCCACTTGTACAAAACATTTGTATCATAATTTGTCTTTGTTCATATATTTTTTCCATCTCTTGGAATCTTCCAGATTTATCAAAACTATTCAATAATTAGAGTGGACACAAAAATCCACACAGGACGTCGGCAGCCATGGATTTGGACGTAGTTGGTTAGACTACATGTTGATAAGAGCCTGTCAAACTTGTAGTCTCTACGTTTGGTGCTTCTTCATTTCAGATTATTTTATTTTCACTGATCCAAACTTTTAATTGTTTTTAAGAAATGGGATTTAACTCTTTCCAAATGAAATGTGTAGATGTAGTTTTGATACAGGTCAGTTATCGTGGTCAGTATAAGGCTAAATTTAGCAATGAACAAAAAGTTTGACAGTGACCAATCTTTGTTTGTATAAAATATTCTGTGCTTTTTTATGGTAGCTATCTGCACCCCATTTATATATTCATAAAATTGTGATTGCTGTCTTCCTGAGAAGGTAGAAATCCACACTTGTATCCTCATTTGTCTTTGTTCACATGTTTTTCCCATCTCTTGGAATCTTTCAGGCTTTACCAAAAGTATTCAATAATTTGAGTGACGCCATTAGACAGATAAATCCACTGAGTACGGCGGCAGCCATGGATTTGGTGAGAAGCCATGTTGATAACAGCTCTGTCAAACTTGTTCTCTTTGTTTGCTGTTTCTACCTTTCAAAATAGTTTGTTTTCAGTCACCCAAACTTCCAATTGTTATTAAGAAATAGAATGTGTAAGTGTAGGTCAATAATAGAGGGATGCAGAGATCCACGCAGGACGGGCGGCAGCCTCCAAACACATGTTTAATCAAAACGAATTTCTCTTCCTTGGCAAAGCTGAGATTTTATCAACTTGTTGGTTAACCAAACGAAATTCTCTTCGTTTGCCTGAGCTCTTATCAACATTTGTTCTGACCAAATCCATGGCGTCACTCTAATCATTGAGTCGAATATTTCTTTAATAATACAATATTAAAAAAAGTTGGTAGAGAACCGTGCCCATAAAGTCAAAGCAGTCAAGCAATTAAACTAAAGTAAGAAAATGTGGATCCCGGGTCAAAAGTTAACCAACAATCTTTTGACCATTTCTTTAAACCATCTTTGAGTGTTTTGTTGTCTTGATGCTGCTCCGTTGTTGTTGTTGGTTTTTGTGTTGTAGTGTTTTTTGTTTTTGACTGGTTGTTGGTTTCCAATCTGTTTTATTGGGTTGTTCTACCCTGATGTAATGCTTTGTACAGGATCAAGGTCCTTCTCTTCTTATCTAATAAAAAACTAAAGCGAGGAGGAGAATGGCTAATCAAGCAAAAGGCCAATTAAAATCAAACATGTGGAAAATCAAGCAGAAGGCCAATTAAAGTAAATTAAATAAAGATCAGGTAACCATACCATGTCAAAAAAGCTCTTTGAATTGATGTGGTTGCTCATATCCTAGGTAGTGGGGAGGCACGATGAATGTTGGTAGGGGATTTCAATTCCCCCCTTTTTCCTTCTGAAAAGCTTGGGTGCTTAATAGATTAAACAAACATCATGGCCAATTTTCTCTACCTACTTAGTTAAATTGGGCTCATGAATATATATTTCGAATCTACATAGAAATCACCATAAATCACTAGTTCACGTCATCTTTAAATTCTTAACAATTTAGCTATTATAAGTCTCAAAAAGTGAAGATTTAGTTAAAAATGTTGGTTTCAATATCTTACTTTGGCCAAAAGTGTGACTCATTATTGTCGGATTATCCTGAACAATTCTTTGTGGTATTAATTTAATTCCATGATTATGGTCTCCAATTTGAGGTACAACTTTGGATTCTTGAAATAATTGTTGATGGTGGTGAATAATCTCTTGAATTTGTGTTTGACAAGTTGAGTTATCATATCCGCTACTTCTATAAAATGTAATTGTGCCCCTACATTATAAGAGCCTTTCTTGAGTAATTTCTCCATCCTACGGGAGCTAATGATTTCACTTGGTGGTGATTTTATTCCCAAAATTTCATGCTTTTTCCCATGTATTCTAAAATCCATGAATTTAAGTCTTGAAAATTGAAAGATATTGTTTCTAATTGTTTAAGTCATTACACACCCAAAACTACATACACTCACCTAATAGGGATCACAAACATTTCTAAATCTAGTTGATAATTTCTCATTGAGAGTTTTATATGATGACATTTACCACCACAAGATAGTTGCTTCCCATCAACTATCATGACTTGAAAATTAGAGATTGGATAAATAAAACAATTGAGCTCATTAGCTAATCTTATATCAATAAAGTTATGTGTACTACTAGTATCAACTAACACTTTCATATTTTTATTTTTTATATTACTGATTACTTTGATTGTCCATGGTACATTTGTTCCATTCAATGCCTATAGAGAGATAGTAGTGCTTTATTTTTCCTTGGAATCCTCATTCATAAGTTTTATGTTTGGTTCATTTGTAGGTACTTCTCCCTCTTCTTCAATCTCATTCTTTTTCTCACCACTAGAACACTTATGAATCCTTGACGATTTTCTATCACAATTCCATGGTTATTAATTTGAGAAGAGAGAGCTTTTTAATTTGTCTCATGTTAAAAAAATTGTCCATATTTTTTCCAGAAGGATTAGTCACATTTTTATTAGTTACTCTTATGGTTTGACCTTTGGTGTTGTTTTGTTTATCAATATGCAATGCTTGTTGCATAACTTTCCTAACTATACAAGGTTCTAACAAATGAACATCATGTTGAATTTGATCCTTAAGTCCATCAATGTATATTTTTAGCCTTTAGTAAGGTGTTATCTCAGGAGCTCTAAGTGCCAATCTCAAATCCTTAGCATTATATTCTTGAACTAAGGACCTTAATCATTTTAAATTTTTTATTTGGGTAAAATAGTTTTCTATGCATGGTTTCTCATGTAGAAGGTTGTTAATTCTTTACTGTTTTTACCAACTGAACATTTGTCCTTGTTTGTCACTCATCTTCCATTGGTGTCATTGGTAAGGTCCTAATTCTAAATATAGTAAAGCTATGTCAACCATGGAATTATATGGTATATTGTGAATTTTAAATTTTTGCTCTATGATATTTATTTATGAAATTAAATTTCTACCATCACATTTATGAATGTTTATTCTTGGTAAGTATAATTGTTGACCTTGAAAAGGTTATCCTATCCCTTGATTTGGTTTAATAGGGTTATACCCACCTTGATGGTTTTTTTGCGACTTTAATTATGATAATAATTTTTTTGTAAACCTATCTAAACCCTCATTTATGGATTTTACAAACGGGTCAAACAATTGATCTTTAATGAAATATATCATTGTTTCATGTCCTTGTGGAATTCCTTCCTCAATTTTAGGTTATGGAAAATAAAATGGATCCTTATATTTTGTATATGTAGAAAGGTCCTCTAATCCTAAAGATGATGTGGCTCTAATTATGTTTTTATTTTAAGATTTATTAAGATAGGAAAGAATTTTGTGTGAGAGAGAATTTGGTGTTTTAATTTAGACCAAACTTAGACCACTAAATCAAGGAATATATTTTATGTATAAAAATAACGTTAAAATAACTAACCCTACCTAATTTTTTATAAGATTTTCAAAAATGCAAATATTTTTAAAAATTTCCAAAAATGCAAATATTTTTAAAAACTTCCAAAAATTGCAACCTATAGAGCAAATTAATGAAAGTTTGACTAAACTTTGACTACTAAATCAAATAATTTATCTTATTTTCGATAGTAAATTAGAAAGAACTAACTCTGCCTAATTCAGACAATTGATTAGGGTCAAAACTCTCTTTTAGCTAAGATATCATGATTAGGGGGATCCATTTTTTCAAAATCACTTTAATGTTATCAACTAAGACTCATGGGTTAGATTATGAATTTACACTAGCTAGCTAATGATGGCACCAAAGGGTTGGTGAATTATTCCTCACTTTATCAACTTCTATGTTGAAGAATACAACCTTTACCAAGTCTTGTTCATTAGATTCTCTCAACATATAAGGAGGTCTCTTATTTGGCTTGTAGGAAAAAGTGCTAAAATAATTGGCCAACCCCACCTTTCATAGGAAAGCCTTTAAGGATCTTTGATCAAACATCATGTCACCATAGGTGTCATAAGTGCATTGACTAGGTGTTTGATCGTTCCTAATTTTGAAGGATTCACCTAAGAGAACATGTTCCTTTGTGATATAATAATAATACAATTAAAATATTCTTGAACACCGCATGTCCTACATTAATAAAAAATGTGCATTAAACAAAATAAAGAATAAAAGTCTTCTAACACTATAGTACAAGATTGACTACACGTGCATACTGATTTTGGAACCACAAATTTGTATAGTACAAGACTAACTAGGGGCTAGTAAACTAGTTGTTAAAGAAACAAAACATGATTATTCAAAATACAACTTATATCCAAAACAAATGGACCAATAGATGAACACTAATTTTTTTTTTACAATCCTTCACTTTTCATGAGAAAATACAAGGTATTTATTGTGCTCACCTTTTATATTTGTGATAGGACAAACTATTAACATGAAATACTCCAATACATTTGCATTGCTACCCCAATAGTTGTACACATAAAATAGTAGTTTTTCAATAAAAATTATTTATTTTGCGTGTTAATGTGTATTTATGTTTTTTATATAACATTCATAGGTTTCCATGTGCTCAAGTATGGGTCCATCTTGACCAACATTTGGTTTTTTTTTTTGTTTACATGTGGATTAATTATTTACAATATATAGTAATATAAATATGTGACAAGACTATAAGCACAAGTGCTATAACAACAATTGGACCCCGCACACCTACTGACCCCCTCTTCAAAGGACATGTGCTACATGTGCATAATGTATTTGCAACTATAAATTTATAGGGGAGAGGGCCCAGTAGTCGTGCACCCTAACTTCACGCTTCTAATTATCGTACGTTGAAATTTCAAATCACTCCCAATTTTTTACAGCAGCTTACTTGGCAAGTTCTCTGCTTATAACTAAGGTTTCAGGGCCACATCATCAAATATGATGCCACATCAGCATGCGTTTTTGTCAAGGTGTCCAAAAAGGCCCCAAAAAAATAGTGAGACCAATTCTCGTGCATTACATCATGAGTAGTTGAGCGCTGATGTGGTATCACATGATTGGTTGCTTTTTAGATCAAAAGCATACTTTTTGTTTAATTATGGGTAGTCAAATCACAACTATTGGACATTATATAAACGACTATTGGGTATTATATTTACAATTGGGTGCACGACTATTGGACCCCGCACGACTATTGGGCCCTCTCCCCTAGAAGTACTTTTCACGCTTGTCAATTATTTAATAATTAAACTGACATACCTAATATTTGAACTTTGGAGTATTTAATAGTAAAACAAAGGGGAAACATTATTATGATATTGCTATCAGGATTCAACCGTGTAGTTTCGAGTCAAACTCATTGACCCATGTTTCATGAGTAGTGGTTCACCGGAACCCATCTCTCATGATATCGAATGGTCCACTTAGCACTCTTTGCATCTAGGGGATGCTCACAGAGGTGAAGCACTGGTCTGGCCCGGGAGGTCACCCATCCCAGTACTGCTCCAGGAAACATGTCTGATAATATTTGATAGGGCGTCATAAATTTTGATCTGATGTTCAGTTTAATTTGATTTACAGATGGGCTTATTCCCCGAGACGTGATTGATATGACATGTTACCTACCCCATGGGTACGTACGGCGGCCCACATGAAATGGCAGAGTGGCACACATATCAAACAGTACGGTCAGCTGAGATTCTCTGTCCACGTGGCATCAAAGTCGTCTTCACATGGGAGTTTGGGTAAATTTCAAAGATTCCACCAAAAACAAATACACGTGATTCTGCTTTCTCTGCTACGTGGTACGAGTCCGGACATCCCACCATTAAAATGCACGGAATATAAAAACAAAAATACGGTTTACGTGCTGGACCGGAATTCTATATTTTGCATGTTCGTTTATCAAAGTACGACAGAAGTTTATAGGACTCCAGAGTCATAACAGCCCTCAATTTTTATGATTTTTTTTGTTGATGATAGATCTTGTGTAATGGATTTTTATCGAGTAATTTATTATTTTGTTATTTAGTGTTTTTTAAATAAAATTCTTAAAGATTAAAAAAAAAAATGTATTGAATCAATGCATAAAAATTAGATTAAAATAAAATGAAAGAGGATAGTCAAAATATTATCAAGAATAAGACAAAAAAACAGTTGTCAAAACAATATAATTAGACACTAAAGAATAAAACCTTCACATGACAATTTGATTACAATCTGTTATAAGTCCACAAGAGGGACCAAAATTCACACAAAACATTACATAGCTTAAGGTTACAACTGTAATTTGAACTTGAACAAACTTTGTAGCTGCGTAGAGCATGTAATATGTTTTATGTGGTAGTGGACAACCTATAATTTAATATTATCAAAAAAAATTTGATCTTGATACATTCCCCTTATAGCTAAAAAATAAAGAGAGACAATTTGAAACAAGATATTAGAGTAAAACTTTAGATTTTTCCCTTAGTAAATTGACTAGTTTGAAAACATTAACAAACATTTACCTTTCCATATATTAAGTAAAACAAATTGTCTAACAAAACCAACCACAACATTATTATGAAAATCGCCACCCAAAATAGCCTTTTTCTAGCTCAAAGAATTATAAAAATGATGGGGAAATGCTTGAAAATGTCATTCCATTTATTGCCTTTGAACAATCCTAGAATATATGTTTTAAGCTCTCATTATGTTGATAAAAGGGGCATTTGACAGATTGGATCACATATTGCAATCTATTTCCAATTGATAATTTGTAATGCAAGAGTTTCCAAGCTAAGATCTAAGCATTAGCTTCCACTTTAGACCTCCATATTTTCCAACTCAATCTCCTCCACTTCCTTTCATGGGAACTTACATCTCCATTTCTAATTCAATTTAGGATTAAGTGACAAATTAAGGAGGAGGTTTTCTAAATAAATGTTTTTTAAAGGAAATCTAGAGAATTGATATTTAGACAACCATCGCAAGTCTTTAGTAAAATTACATTGTATGGGGGGTACAAATTTTTATAACAAGATTACTAGCACCAACACAATTTCACAAATTATACTTAACAATCTGCTACAAGGTCCACTCAAAGGAGTTATATTCCCAAACATCACCAAATTGTTGAACTCCTTTCTTAAAACAATAATAAGCATGCGTAGGGAAAGCAACTGCAAAAGACTAGCCATAATTTTGTACTTGCCTGTTCTGCCAAATATAAGAATTTCCAAAGCTAAACCCATGTTGTAAGGAAGCATTTTTCGAACTTAAGAATGTACTAACAAGTTGTCAAGCCTTCCAAATGGATTGAAGAGGAAATGAGGCTTTTATTTGAAAGAAGAGAGCAAGAAGAATTTTATCTATTCATCCAACGACCTGTCATTCCCCTTTAACAATAGCAAGAATAATGCAGTGACAAACCAATTATTTTAATGGCTCTTCTCTTGAAACAACCCTACCTATCCATTTGTTAGTTAAATCAATCCCTTGTGTCTTGCGTTCGAAGAGGCCTAGACCACCTTTAGCTTTTGGTTGAATACAATGCAACCAAGAAGCAAATTAATAACCAACTTTACCTTCCCAATTTAACCACAAATATTAGTGAATAATATCATTTAAATCCTCATAACTCTTCTTAGAAGGCATCCAACAAGAAGAGTAATAAATGTGAGAAGCAAGGAATATCAAGTACACAACTTGAATCTTGCTAGCATGAGATAAAAATTTGTTCCCCTAACTCAAAATTGTATTTATTAACTTAGAAATGAACCAATTCTACATATATGAAAGAGTAACTCCCAAACCAAAAGGAATGCCTAGGTAAATAGTGATCTATCCGTGTTTGATATGTATCCAATATTTGGGAATCCACTATGGCACGGATTAGACTGAACCATAGAAAATCCTCTTGTGATGAATTAACTTTGAACCAAAAATTGAGCAATATAAATTTAAGACCTCTACATTTTTATTTTTTATATTACTAATTACTTTGAGTGTTTGTGGTATATTTGTTCCATTCAATACCTATAAAGATATAGTAGTGCTCTATTTTTCCTTGGAATCCTCATTCATAAGTTTTATGTTTGGTTTATTTGTAGGTAATTCTCCATCTTATTCAATCTCATTCTTTTTCTCACCACTAGAACACTTATGACTCCTTGACCATTTGCTATCACAATTCCAACATAGGCCTTTTTTTGTTTTTTCTATCTCTTGTTGAGGAGAGAGCTTATTAATTTCTCTTAGGTTAAAAAAATTGTCCATGTTTTTTCTAGAAGGATTAGTCACATTTTTTATTAGTTACTCTTATGGTTTCACCAAACAATTTGCAATGCTTGTTGCATAACTTTCCTAACTATAGAAGGTTCCAACAAACGAACATCATGT
This sequence comes from Sequoia sempervirens, assembly GCA_007258455.2. NCBI lineage: Eukaryota > Viridiplantae > Streptophyta > Pinopsida > Cupressales > Cupressaceae > Sequoia > Sequoia sempervirens. The sequence goes on along the minus strand of VDFB02026320.1, from coordinate 22,015,129 downwards.
TGAATTTGGTCCTTAGGTCTATTGATGTACATTTGTAGCCTTTACTAAGGTGTCATCTTAGGAGCTCTAAGTGCCAATATCAAATCCTCAGCATTATATTCAACTAAAGACTTTAATTGTTTTAAATTTTTTATTTGGGTAAAATAGTTTTCTATGCATAGTTTCTCATAGAAGGTTGCTAAATTTTTACTAAGTTTTTACCAACTGAACATTTGTCCTTGTTTGTCACTCATCTTCTATTGGTGTCATTGGTAAGGTCCTAATTATAAGTATGATAAATCTATGTCAACCATGGCATTATTTGGTATATTGTGGAGTTTAAATTGTTGCTCTATGGTATTTATCTATGAAATTAAATTTCTACCACCACATTTATGAATGTTTATTCTTGGTAGGTATAATTGTCGACCTTGAAAATGTTATCCTATTCCTTGATTTGGTTTATTAGGATTATACCCACCTTGATGGTTTTTTGGGACTTTAATTATGATAATAATTCCTTTGTAAACCTATCTAAACCCTCATTTAAGGATTTTTCAAATGGGTCAAACAATTGATCTTTGATGAAATATATCATTGTTTCATTTCCTTGTGGAATTCCTTCCTCAATTTTAGGTTGTGGAAAATAAAATGGGTCCTCATATTTGTATATGTAGAAAGGTCCTCTAATGCTAAAGATGATTTGGCTCTAATCATGTTTTTATTTTAAGTTTTATTAAGATATGAAAGAATTTTGTGTGAGAGAATTTGATGTTTTAATTTAGACCAAACTTATACCACTTAATTAAGGAATATATTTTATGTATAAAAATAGATTTCAAATAACTAACCCTACCTAATTTTTTATAAAATTTCTAAAAATGAAAATATTTTTAAAATTTTCCAAAAATTGTAACCTATAGAGCAAATTAATGAAAGTTTTGACTAAACTTTGACTACTAAATTAAATAATTTATCTTATTTCTGATAGTAAATTACAAAGAACTAACCCTGCCTATTTTTTGATAAGCTTTTAAAAAATGTTTACAATTTTAAAAAAATAATCCAAAAACTATGGCCTATAAAACAAAATAATGATTTAAAACATTAAATATTAAATATTAATAAATTTTAGAAAGTGTACCTTCAAAGTTTGAATATTTTATGAAATATTATTTAATACATACCTCAAAACTAAAAAAAAATAAATCAAATTCACATTTATTTGGATGTTATGGTGGAAACAAAAAAGTTGGCCCAAATTGTAACTTTGATACCCCTTGTTATGATATTTTTTGGAGATTTTGTAAAAAACCAAAAATATAGCAAACCACTTTGAAGGGGTCACCTTCAATAATCAAATAATATGATATGAATTCAATAATGGATAATATTATGATATGGGAGAGAGTTCTCTTCCTTATTTATAGGCTAAACTATGTAGGGACATATCCCTTATCCTAATTAAGAGGTATTAGTGTATTAACTAATATTTATTATGTTAGGGTTAAGTATGCCACAAGTGCTTATTCTTATTATAATTAAGAATATATAATATATACACCTAAAAATGGCCTGGATAATCTAATTAATTAAATATGATTTATTTGATTGATTAACCCTTCTATTTTCATCTACTTATAAATAAATAGAAATATTTATTTATATAGTTCACTTCTAATTCTTCTATCTTTATCATATTATTTCATCTTAATTAAATAAACAAATTTAATACTTTTTTTAATTTAATTATCTAATTCTTCTATAATTATCTATTTTCTCCCATCTTACATTAAATAAACAAATTCAAATACATTGTTTATTTAATTATCTATTTTCTTTCATCTAAATTAAATAAACAAGTTCACATACTTTGTTTTATTTACACATTTCTTCTATGTTTGTTTAATAAACAAATTTCTATAGTTTATTTTATTAAATTAAATACCCTCTTTTATTAAATTGAATAAATCCAATAATTTAATTAAAGCATATTTCTACAGCCATTTCCTCTTTTCACTCATCATATTAATTCAACAAAATTCAGATATTTCATATCTAATTAATTCAACTCAGCCTTCACGGACAAATTTGGAGACAAATTACAGGAAAACTTCTTCATCTTCTTCCATTGATCATTCCTATCCTCTGGTTGAATGTTTTTGTGGGGAGGAACAATCTCCATAATCTTCTCATACTTCTTCATCTTTCACTATTGAAACTTTCAAATCAAATCTAGACCCTTACTTGTTGCCACATCACAAATACACTGTTGGAAATCTATAAATACAACTTTTTCCTACCAGAAATGGATCCCAACTTTGTGCAATCTTACTTTGCAGAAATAGCATTAGAGAAATTAAGCATTTGAGCATTGAGAAAACAACAAATAGTAATTAGCAATCATATACCAATCATGATCATGTCTTTTCATTTAGCTGCATCTTAGTTTATAGTAGTTTTTTTAATCATTTTCATTTAATTATCAGCTACAGTATCATCGTCATATCATTTAGCAATCATTGCATAGGATTAGATTCCTGTATTTTACAATATCTCATTCTCTAGATTGTCATTTTAACAGTCACGGTGGTTACAAAATCTGAGAGCCACGGTGATTTAATAAATCTTTGGAGATAGAGAGCAATAGGGCGCTTTTAAGATATTTCCTGCTTTAATTAGATTAATTGTAATTTTTTTAACTCTCGTGATGTAATGCCTTATTAGGTATGTTTGTTATTCATTACACATAGTTTTCTCACACAAATAATATATCATATTAAGATCATAATATTTTCACAATAATCTATCTATCAATCAACAATATATTTGGCGGTATGTTATTTTTTAATGTCAAAACCATCCTCTTGTTAAGACCCCATGGCTCTATGATTTAAAAATATCAAAAAAGGGATTAAAACTCTCCTAGATCTCTTCTCCAAAGTGGCCATTTTTTTTAACTTGGCTTGAAATCAAAGAAAGGTTTCATCTATTTAATTAGGATCATGAAACTTTTGAAATTATTATTGACATTATTCTTATAGACATGGTTCATAAAATTGGATTTTGATCTTGTAAACCTTGGTGGAAAGATTAGAAATGGTGCCCTAATACACCATTTTAGAATTACAAACCATAGAAAGGCTGCTCTTGGCTTTCACTTTATTTACCTATGGTTTCTATATTAAACTAGAGAAAGCTTAGATACAGTCTCTGTTAGCAGTTTGGTGGTGTAGATTATGCATCATTTGGTTGGTTATTCTTGAGCCAAAGCTTGCTCATTCTTTTGTTGTGTTTTTTTTCCAAGGCATTTTCATTGGTTCTAGGTTATCCCACTTGGGTATTCCTAAACCCCAATGTCCTTTTTATGGTCATCAGGAGTCTCTCAAGCATATTTTCTAGTTTTATCTTAGAGCTCAAGTTGCTTGAATTTGGATTCATGATTTTTTTAAGTCTTTCCATCTCGAGTATTTTTCTTGGTATGTGGTGTTGTTAGGGGATTGTCCTAGAATCCATTCTAAATACAATCATATCTGACATGCTTTCAAGGTGTTTTTTTTAGTATTTGAAAATATAGAAATGCTACTATTTTTTTGGATGTTTCTTTCATAATTTATCACTTTAGACTAAAGCCATGATATGCTCTAATGTGCTTATGCAAATTAAAGTGCAAGACAACAAAGTTGGACTTGAATTTTCTCACCTTCAAGTGTTGTTGGATCATTGGGGTAATGTCTTGTGTATTATGGCCAAGGTCCCTTTAATTCCCATCTTCAATAGAGTTTGGTCTTTGTCTTGTGAGCATCATTAAGGGTGCATCCAGTCCATTCGTGGCAATCAAGATGCTCATTCTTAGTATTCTTTGCCTCCTATGAGAAGAGATTGTGCTCAACAAGGATGGTTGCAACCCACTAGTTGTCATTTTTATTATCCCTCAACTTTTAGTGGTGGAACTATTGGCTAGCTAGACTTTGGAAAGTTCCCTCCACTAGCTCTTGCTATTTCTCCGATTTGAGTTGTAGCTAAAGATAAACAAGATGATAATGATAAATATAGTAATAATGGTTGGGATCTTCCCATGCATGCTTTCGACCCCACTAATGTATGAGGTAAATCAAATGACCAAGACCCACCTCCTCCTCCCATTGCCCTTACTCTCACCATGTATTAGCTTATTGTAATTGTGTTACTATATTTTGTTTCATGTTGTTGTCTTGTTTAGATTTTTAAAATATGACTAATACTACCCACCTTTAACATTATATTTTAAATAATAATATAGACACTATTCATTAAACAAACTAATAGATAATAATATATAAATACAAGTTGATGAGAGTTTTCAGCATGGTCATATGATTAATAAATGTATTACAAAACATCACAAATTATAAATCTAAAAACTTTTGTAACATATTTTAAGGCGAATGTATACTTTTTCAACGGTCAGCTTTAGATATTCAAATAGGGTGCACGTTAAGAGAGACAACACATCAAACCAAATACTTTACCTCATCCTCTTCTACAACATAATAAATTACCCAAAAGACTTCTCAAATAAGCAGGTGGTGGTCAGTATAAGCCTAAATTTAGCAATGAACAAAAAGTTTGGCATTACAAGTTTGTGACGTCCTTTTATAATTATATTCGATCTTCTCTCCTTTGCACAACCTGCGAAAGAAAAGTTTAAATAGCTGACGCCTTCTTTTTCCTTTTAAAAGTTTAGATGCCTGAAATTGTACTTTCAAAGTTGTAAACGTGCTCATATAATTTTCCACAGTCCAGCCGTGATCATTCTTTGTTGTGTATAAAATATAATGTACTTTCTGATGGTGGGCTTTGTTTTTAAATAATGGCGCTGTCTATCTGAGAAAGTAGAATCCACTTGCACTACACATTTGTATCCTAATTTGTCTTCGTTCATATGTTTCTCCCATCTCTTGGAATCTTTCAGATTTATCAAAAGTATTCCATAATTAGAGTGACGCCATGGACACAAAAAGTCTACACAGGACGTCGGCAGCCATGTATTTGGACTACATGTTGATCCAGAGCTCTGTCAAACTTGTATTCTCTACGTTTGATGCTTCTTCATTTCAGATTATTTTGTTTTCAATGATCCAAACTTTTAATTGTTAAGTATTTTTTTTACTATTTGGAAAGTTAGAAATGCTACTTTTTGATAATAATTTCTCACTTTATTGTAAAGTCATGATATTCTCTAATATGCTTATAAAGATTCAAGTGCAAGTTAACAAAGTTGTATTTGAAGTTGCTCTCCTTTAAATGTTACTAGATTATTGAGCTAATTCCTTGTGTACTATTGCCAAGGTCCCTCCAACTCCCACTTTTAATAGAGGTTAATATTTTCCTTGTGGACATTATTGAAGGTGCCACAGTATTCTCGTAGAAATTGAAATGCTTATTCTCAAGCTTCTTGGCCTCCTACGAGAAGATAGTATGGTCGATGAAGATGATTGTAGCCCACTAGTTATTGTTTTTCATACCCCTCAACTTTTGGTGGTGGGATTATTGGTTGCCTAATTTTGATAGATTCCCTTGTTTGACTCTTGTTATTTTTCCTATTTGATTGGTTATTGAAGATAAATATGATAATAATGATAAATATGGTAATGATGGTTGTGACCTTCTTGTGAATGCATTAAAACCTATTGATGTATGTGGTAGACTGAGTCATTGAGACCCACCTCCTCCTCCCACTTATCTCACTCTAGTCACATAGCAATTTATTGCAATTTTGTTATTGTGTTTTTTGGGTTACTATCTTGTTTAGAATTTTGGGATGACTAATATTAAAATGGATGATTATATTGCAATTTTAACTTACACAATGATTAAATAAAATATATTATTCCTATAATATTTTCATTCATTCAACTTGATTGGTATTACATTTCGACATGGCTTCATAAAAAACCATTTTCTCATAACTTCTATATGGTAAATTATTCCCATCAACTAACTATTAACTAACAATTACTAATATTATAATTTATTTATTTATAAACTATAAACTAATAAAAGATGTAATATTTCTAATATTCCCCCCTTATTACATCAATCTGAACAAATGAAAAAATATTGTAAGGATTGAACATGACAAAGCTTCTAGAAACTTTGATGAAGCACCTCCACCATATATCCTTGCTCACCTAGTAAACAAAAAATTGAATCCATCAACAAATCTCTTGACTATCAAACCTACAAATCTTCTATATAACATGATAAAACATCATCCCATACTTCACACACAATGAGAGAACTCTCCTCAGAGAGTCCACAACTCCTTTAAGTGTGTCAAAATCCCTCCTCTAGCACCTGCATATGAGACACCAACTCTCCTCCAAGAGTTCATTTCCCTGTATAAGTGTTAATATCCCTCATCCAATTCCATGATTACCAAATCCCTCCTTTGGTGTACAAAAGAAATAGAACAATATAGATACACTAATCCCACCCTATTTTAGAGATTACACTATCCACAAGTTACATCAAGAATTGCCAAGAACCCCTTGCTCCATGAAGAGACACAAAATGAAATTGGTTCTTCTCATGAAAAGTATCATCTCTAAGTGAGAAGCTAGCTTGAGATGATAAATATCTTCCAAGATCCAATAAAAAAAATTGTCTTTAAACTCAATAAATCCTTTTTTTTCTTCTCCATTATCTTTCATATTTGCCTCTTAACACCTTTTAACCTTTCACTTTTCTTGTTGTGTGCAAGATTTAGCATCAAATAAAATATAATCAAGAACGCCATGTGTGATAGGGTATTCAAAATTTAGAGGCCATGTTTCCTCAAGAATTGTATGCAAAGGAAAATAGAATCCATAGGAAGACATTGGGTGTTTTGGTTCTGCCTAAAATGCAACTTATAACTCTAAAATAAAAAGACAACCTTATCTCTTAGAATAAAATATTATCTCTCCAAATAGATTTGTAGACTTCAATGAATAAATATCAACTATATATTATAAAGCTTTTCCAATTACTCCATCCTTTCTGAAAACATTGTTCCTTTTAATTAAACTCTTGAAAAATTACAATCTACATTTGATATAATTTTCCTTTGTAATTTGAGGTAATATAAATTATACCCCCATTTCATCTACCTTGCAATTTCCAATAGTTCCAAATTAGTTGAGAGAGCTAAATCATATGGTCACCAAGTTTATCATAAGATTTGTTTCCCCACTATGGTAGAGAAGATCCCTCGACTTTAACAATAAAGGGAACCCTTGTAATTGTATTTATGAGATAGGAGGATTTTCATCATTTAAACTCTCAAATTTTCTTCTTGAATAAATCTCATCACTAGGAGATAAAAAAATTACATGTAATCAAATTTTCAAAACTAGAAAACAACATTTTAGCATTGAGAAGCAACCACCTAATCAACAAAAGCTATTGTGTAGAACAAATATTTGGCAAGACATTTAGTGATTGAAAAATAAATATATTCAAATACTTTGGCATAGTGTTAAATAATATGAGCATGAAACATGATTTGGATTACCATGTGACATTGCATTCAGGAGTTGTCTAGATTAACATGCAATGTTGCATTCAACAATGCATTAAAGAATTGTCTTTGCATTTAACATAGCTAGTAAAAAACAAAGAAGAAGGCTTAGAATGCCATGCCCTCATACTCCATTACAATAGGTATCAAATCTCAATGCTTTTACCTCTCTTCTATGTGCATCATTAATTTAATCTCTTTAACCTCTGACTAAACCTACTACCAAGATTGAAGGCTGGAAATATTTTATAAAACACTAATACAATATTAATAAATCCTAATGAAAAGAACAACATATAATAGGTAATTCATCACCCTTTGCCTCCATGGAATGAATACTCCTTCTCACTAGGCCTAAGCTCACAACCACTTTCATATCATAGTAAAATGGATGATCAAATTGCAATTTTAACTTACACCATGATTGTATAGAATATATTATTGCTACAAGATTTCCATTCATTCAAGTTGATTGCTACTACATTTCAACATGGTTTTATAAAGTCTTAAGAACAACTTAGTTTTCAAACACAATCAAATCTAAAAACTAAGTTGTTCTCAATATTATGAATTGTGAAAATTTGACTTTTTTAATTTATAAAACCTTATTTTCCCATAACTTCTCTATTGAAAAACTATTTGAATCAACCAACTATTAACTAATTATTAATAACAATCTAATTTATTTATTTATAAACTACAAATTAATTAAAAAAAATATAATACTTCCAACAATAAGTACCACTCACCTTACATTTTTTAAATGATAATAATAACATTATAAATGTGCCTTGGTGAGTGTTTTCAGCATTAATTAATGTGCTGCAAAACATCACTAACTATAAATCTACAAATCTATATAACATATTTTAAGGCGAATATATAATTTTTCAACAGTCAGCTTTAGTTATTCAAATAGTGTGCATGTTAAGAGAGACAACACATCAAACCAAATGTATCTCCTCTACAACATAAATTACCAAAAAAAAATCTCAAATAAGCAGATCGTGGTGAGTATAAGGCTAAATTTAGCAATGAACAAAAAGTTTAACAGTGACCAATCTTTGTTTGTATAAAATATTCTGTGCTTTTTTATGGTAGCTATTTGCACCCCATTTATATATTCATAAAATTGTGATTGATGTCTTCCTGAGAAGGTAGAAATCCACACTTGTATCTTCATTTGTCTTTGTTCACATGGTTTTCCCATCTCTTGGAATCTTTCAGACTTTACCAAAAGTATTCA
>VDFB02026320.1:21943394-22006261 GCA_007258455.2 Sequoia sempervirens | reverse complement strand
TTGTTGATGAACTAGATTTCCACTTCATCTTACTCTTAGATTTACTATCATCTAGTGTTGCCATATAATTGACAATATCTTCTGCAACTGCTTCTCTATTACTGTTTTCCACCTAAAATACAATTTCTACTTCAACATATAGTCACTTCAATAAAAAATAAAAATAAATAACACAATGTAAATTGAACCAAAAATCCATACACTTACTGCAAATTTGTCCATTTTGGCATGCAACCCACCTCAGCCAAATGTATATCTGGCCCTCACATTATCTCTTGCTCTCTTACCTTTGTTACTCTTTGCCAGATATTCTTCAAAATGCATACTTTCTCTTAATGCCTTCCACTCTTCGAGAGATAGAATAGAGTCGAACCTCTCTTTTCCCTCCATGATTGTTTTTCTGCAACTATATCTATAATTTTTCATCAAAATTCTCATCCTTTGCGTGTAATATTTTCTAGAGATTTGTCCGCCAGTAGTATCAAAACCATTTTCCATTTTTTGTATAATATTTTCCACAACTCGTGGATCTTTCTTTGCAAAACTTGATTTGCAAATATCCAAATGGGCCCTACATCTTACACCCAACTCAGTGGCCCACTTTGCAACATTTGGCCCAATGGGCTCACCATCTCTCGATACCTCAAGCAAGAATGGCTTCTTTCCTTCTAATTTTCTTTCCTTTGCATTCCTCTCTGTAGATCTATACAAATCTTCAATCAATCTTTGTATTTTGACAAAAGCATCTACATCTTCTATTAAATTACCACTACTAGTATTTTTGGTTGATCCACTAGTTCCATCAAAATTTCTAGATGCAAAAGGTGCACTCTGAGGCACAATAGATGCAGCAATATCTATTAATGACTTTCATTAACCAGAACTTCATGCTCCTTGGCGACATCAGGTGTGGCATGAGTAGGTAGATCAGTACCGGTCTCTACAGATTTCAAATCATTAAACACATCCTTTAATAATGTTGAAAAAAGCATCTGCAAACGTGTTGTTCCTTTGCCCTAATTTTTTTCAATGATCTCTCTTAGACTTAATTCTAAAAGATCATCACAACGTCGCACATCACCATGTGCTATATCAGGTTGTACATCACCATGTGTTGTATCAGGATGCACATCACCATGTGCTATATTAGGTTGCACATCACCATGTGCTATACTAGGTTGCACATCATCACAACTATTGTTTTCACCAACTATATTTGTTGAATCACAAAAGCATCAACTTCTACAAGATGGTAACACTGTATCTTTTCTTTCCTTTTGTTTTTTCTCCACATTTTCTTTGCACTCTTTTTGTTGCCTATAAAAAAAAAATATCATATTATGTCTTATAAACATAAAGCTATTGCCTATAAAATTTCATTAAACACTATTAAAAAAATAATATACTACTTAGTGGATTTACAACTTGCCCGCTTGTCAAACCAAGACTCAATAAATATTTATTATTCTTGGCCACTTTTTCACTACACACGCGCTCATATTCTATCACTAGAATTTTAGCATTATGATCACTATCATCTAATTTGCACCTTACAATCCTTTTCTTCATTTCCTGAAGTCCAAATAAACAATAATGTATAAATCAAGAACTTGAATCAGTAAAACTTTTAACTGTTGACTTTCCAATCCACTGATAAATGTAAATGGAAACTTAAAATAGAATTCAATTTACAAATTAAAAGGAATTTGTAGTCAAAATCTAAGAAGATGTTTACAATTACAAGTATCAAACAAATTTTCCTTAGGGATATATTCATAAGAGAAGAATTCATAAAAACATAACACAAGAAAGATGAAGGAAAACATAGTCTAGTTCATCATGAGGTGTGTTAGAACCTTAAAATTTTGCCTAGTTCCATCATCACAATTAACCTTGAGCTCCATGACCTGAGTCTTGACCCTTATGTTCCTTTTTATTTTTGACTGAGCCTCCCCACTATAAACAAACATATAAATTTTTTAGGTCTAACTGACACTGAAAGACCCATACAAAACCAAAAATTCATCATATATACATAGGCAAAAACATGTCTATCCAAAAACATTTCAAATCCCTTAATAGTCTATTACCACGATCCCTCAATAGTAATCTAAACCCTTGGTAGGTTGGTGGTATGTAACAAACAACATGAAGATATTTACCGCCATACCATGTAAGTATTATGATGAGGAAGTAGTTGGGCGGTATGAGAGAATTTAAATACATCATAAACTGTCATATCTTGAGAAGTAAAAATGAAGGGTGCGGTATAGCAAGGTAACCCGCCATCCCACATGGAAGATCATAAAGGCATGTGGTAGGATGGTATGAACCGCTATACTACAGAAGGATGTGATGAAGCATGCAGTTTGGCAGTAAGCCATATGTGATTGTTAATGTAAACCATAGTGCCATGGGTTAAACAATTTAAGCTTATGGTATAGAGGTAAGGATCCCACTACTCCAGGGTGAAATGCAAAGAAGCATGTGGTATAGCGATTTATACCCCTCTATCCTGTGACAGTTAGAGAAAGTGTGGCAATAAAGTGGTATTAAATGCATGAATCACATCAACCGTCTAATCTTGTAAAATCAATGGTGCATGTTCAAACTCGAACTACGAGCAAAATATTTGGCATAAGGTTGATATTAATGTTGACATGACTAAGCTCAGAAGCCATTAAACCAAGAATTTGACATTCTCTTTGCACTCATTTGTAAAAATTATCATGTGGGGAGTTGGGAGTTCGAGGAAGTTAAGCTCTGCAACCATCGTAACCCAAGTAAGTGCATAGAACTCGTTGTGAATTAAGTTTTACGAGTACAAGATTGTTTGGAATTCTACATTTCAAAAGTATAGGAGAAGTAAGATACTTAAACATTATGTCACCCAATAAGAAAGAACTTGAAACTAAAAAGGACATCATCTCACCCAAGAAGAAATAACCTGAAACTAGAAAGGAAGAATCTAAGGTTAAAAAGAGGTTGTTACAACAGTCTTATATCCTGGATATACTCTCTGAATCAAATGTTAGAGGATTTAAGAAAGTTTTTAAAGATGTGGCTCATGGTTGTAGAGATTCCCTTACCCCTATCTCCAGGTGGGAACTATTATGGTACTTCTATGACAAAAGGGAGGACAAGATTTCAATGTCAAATCCATGGGCATTAGATTTGACCAAGTTAATTTTCCCAAATGTTTTTATAGATGTAGAGCTCATCAGGGTATTGGCTCAAATTTATCATCCCACTACTACGTCGGTGAGATTGTTAGATGGTTCACCATTAGTTGTGTTGACTAAAGTGGCCATCATTGAATGTTTTCACCTAAACAAACAAGCCCTGACTAAAATTGATTTACAAAGACGTGAAGAAGAATACACTAGATTGAGGAGAGCCTATAGAAGTGATGAAATACCCATTTACATGAAAAGGGGTGTGAACAACAAGGTGATTCCTATATTGCCTTCTGCTATTGAACCATTTGTTGTCACAAATTTCCAATTCTATTTCAAGAAAACCTACTTTGCTCTCTGTCAAGTACTTGGGATAGATGCACAAGAGTGAATGCCAGTTAGTTTAATGATGATAGCTACGATGATCCAAAACCCTAAGACAAACATTAAATATGATTTTGCCTCATATTTTGAGAAAGCATTGCATGAAGGATTTATGCAAGTCAAGGAAAATATAGCCCCCATAACATCCAAGCAATATTCTTTGTTGTGGCACCTGATATTATACCAAAATAAAGATAGATGGACCAAAAGGACATGTTTGGGTAAGATTGACCAATAGGGGAATTCGTTGCAGTGCAACGATGGTGTTATATATGGGACAACAAATGTAAGAATTCAAATTATGTGATATTCCATGATGACTTTGTGTACAAAATTATGAGAGTTCTTGACCACTAACCACCAAGACTACACACACTTGTGCTACAACTGTTAAGACCTTTTTCTTTGAAACTTGAGCAAGGCCATACTCATAACTTCAGTGATTGTTTTTTTCTACCAAATATCACAATAATCAAGATTTATGGATGCCCACAGGCCCCACATATACTTCTAAAGTTTTTCCCCCTTCGATTAGCTTTTTTAGAGTTCATGTGGCAAATTCTATGGATGGAAAAGGATGTCATGCATAAACAAAGGAAGGGTACATTTTTACCCAATTTGACATGTGGGGAACTGTTAGTGGGATTTGATACACTTGAAGAGTTGCAGAATTATCTACAAACAAGATAATCTTTAGAGCCTGGTAAGGAAAGAGCTTTTGACCCTGAGGGTCACATGAATTTTGTAAGACACGCCATCCTTACCAAGGATATGGTTACTCACCAAATTGATTATGAAGAAGATGTAATCAAAAACTATTTCACTCCTTAATAGGTATATGAGAGGAGGAGAAAATGGGAAATTATGAAAAGGCTTGAGGAAGAAAGAAAGATGAAGCACAATGATTTCTTTGGGTATTTCATAAAGGAAGCAAATCCTCTCAAGAGGATTGACATGATAATTGATAGGTTTCATGAATTGCATAAAACTACAATGAAGATGGGGATGGCGAGACCTGCCAAATTGTCTCCCAAAAGGTCGAGTGGTGTTTTAATTATAAAACCAACTCTGGATATTGTTTCAGTATGTCATGCTTCTCTGAGATCACCTCCTAAACAACCACCTTCTAAAAAACAAAAGACACAAGAGATAGAACCACTTGTTTCCTATGAAATATGTGAGGAGGTTGGATATATAGAAGAAGCAGTTAATGTGTTAAGACATTTCAAGGATGATGTTGAAGTGGACCACCCTATGCCTGAAACTAAAGACTACGGGCCTGAAGCTAGAGCTGATATTCAAGTACAAGGATAAAGAGAAATGTATGAGGATGAGAGAGTAATTGTAGCTCTCAGTCAGTTCTTAGAAGATGATGAATTTATCAAAACCCCTGAATTTAAATACTTTTGGATTAAGATGAAAATGAGAGTTTCAAGCGAGGGTTGAAATAAATAAGATGGGAGCTAAGGAATCCCAACATGAGCAGATATCAGCCAAAAAATATAATGAATTAAGGATTGATAATAGTGATGTCAACCCACAAGAGGCTAAAGAGATTATTTTGAAAAGTAATATACTTATTGTCCTTGGTATGGAATTAAAGAAAATGTTTTTACTTGGTCAAGTGAGAACATAGGAAGACCCAATGTTGATTACTAAGTTTGAATCAGATGAAGGGGTAAGTGGCACAGGGTATAACCCTAATATTGAAACCTTGGCATTTTGGGCTAAAAAAAAGGGTTACTAGATGTAGTGTAGGAAATGAAAGGGATAGTTATGGTGAAAACATTAAAGGATGCATCTCCTCTAGAAGCTACAACCATGACAATGCATTCAACTATGTTCACTTGAGTTGCAGTTAAGGAGATGGAAGCTAGATTAGGAGAGTACGAAAAAGAAAAAATAAATAAATGATGAAGTCAATAAATTGTTCATGGAAAATGTGAAGTTGAAGGAACAATTGAAAGGAGTAGGCCTCTCATAGAACAAGGAAATAATGTTATACTAGTGTCCTCCTGCTCCACCAGTTGATATAGAAAGTGCTTCTACTGAAAAACTGAGCATTCTTAGACAAGAGATTAAAGAAAGAAAGCCAACAATGAGGGTAACGAAGGAGTTTAAAAGAAAATCTGCAATGTTTTAGAGAAGGTCCTCGAGCATAGGATAAAGCTAATTGTTGATAAGTTGGAAAGTGTGTATGATTGCCACAACTCACTGACACGGGAAATTGATCAGATGAAAACACATGTACCCATATTGGATCCCCTTTTCAAGAACCGGCAACCCATACACCACACATTGGTAACCTTGTGTAGAATCTTACGAAGGAGTACTGAGGCTCCTAGAGAATTAAAACCTATAGAGTAGATGGCCAAAATAGTTATAGATGAATTCCAATATATAAAAGGAGAGGACCAAAAGATCAAAACAAGAATTGATTCATTTCATACTCTGAAGCAGTGGTTTGTGCCAAAAATATTGAAAGATGATGACCACTTGAAGGACCTCAATGAATGGAAGAGTGAATTTGGCCAGATTGTTCCATAGTGCATCACTCGCATACAAAAGGATGGTGAGTTGATTCTTGAAAGGTTTGACTTAATCATGGATGGAGTAATAGCATTGGATGTTGGATATTCTAAGTTTATCATGGATGACATGGCATTACTAGACAGTTGATGGAAGATTCACCTTGCAAATATATTGAAAATTCAAGAATACAAATGGACACATGATTATACAATGTATGAGTGGGAGCAAAAGTATTTGGGTCCTCCTGAATAGTAGGCCTTGGGGTTGTCACGGTGGAAGAACCAAACACTCAGATACACTAATATGGAGAAAATACCTTGAATAGATCTTTAGTGATCACGAGCTCCTTATGGAGATTAATGGACTATAGTGTCATGAGTGCTACAAACTTCATTAGTTATCTACTTTCTCTATTTTATATTTTAAGAAAATATAATGTTTATCTTAGTTTATACGAAGAGGCATGAATTTTGAAAAGATGTCATATTTTGTAATGGTTTGAAGCTTATTGCTTCTCTTATAAAAGAAAAACCAAGACTGAATTTTGATATCATCATCATAAGCATTTATAGAAACATATATGAGGAGAATTATGTTAAATTGTAATATCTATTTGAAGCAATCAATGGACAAGAAGATTTAATCTAGTGCTCGAATTATGGTCTCAATTATTTGTTGATAATACTATGTATGATTGGATTTTTTATGTATTTTAGGTTGGAATATGGGGGTATATTATGAATTGGTATCAATTATTTGTTCATAATATTGTGTATGATATAGTAAATTGTGGTCTCAAATTGTGGTAATAGATTTTTTATGTATTTTAGGTGGGAATATAGGGGTATATTATGAATGTAGTATTTTAAATATCATTTTATTGAAAAGATTGAACAATTTTTTAATTTTGCAATCTCTTAGTTTTAGTTTCTAGTCTTAGTTAGACCTAAGAGATCATTTTTTTGTTTGTAATGAGGAGGCTTAGTTCACCTAATGTTAAGATATCTATATGTATTATTAAATCATAGATGTTCATTATTGTTTCCTTCGCACAAGCATATTCAATGCATGTGGAGGCTAGAATTTGTATTACAACTAAAGCTATCATCTAGGACATACAAGAAAAGTATAGCATCTAGAAAATATATAGGACATACAAGAAATTATATTATAAATAAACAAAATTAATTTCAACCAAAGCAAGAAAACTAAGAAGAATGAATTACATTCAATAATAAATTACACCATGTGTATAACCAAAGTTTAGGTGACAAGCTAACCTCTTAAGGTGATAGGCTAGTTAAGACCTGACAAAATCATCTACATTGTTGATTACATTGCATTGTACATCTTTCAAACTCAAAGTATTACTTTACATTGCATAACTAATAACTAGATGTTGGTAGATGACAAAATTTCAATTACAATCTATTTTTTACAAAGTCAACCTAAGCAGTTATCCAATTACTTCACATTGCATAACTAATAACTAGGAGCAGCTGCCAATTGCATTTGCTTGTCATGGCATTCCATGGGACCACATTTCTAAGAGGCATTTTTTTAAATAGTTCATTGCCTTGTCTATGCTACCACATTTTTCATACATATTGTCTACCAAAGCATTTTATCAAACAATTTGTTGCCTTGTTATGGCTAAACACTAAAAAAAGTGCTTTCGAACAAGCTATGGATGCTTGGAAAAAATATATCAAAGCATAATAGTAAGCAATAGCATAGACAAGGCAACGAACTGGTTGAAAAAATGCCTCAAAGAAATGTGGTCTCATGGTGATGGAATGCCATGACAATCCATAACAATTCACTTGTCATGGCATTCCATCACCATGAGACCACATTTCTTTGAGTCATTTTTTCCAAAGTTCATTGCCTTGTCTATGCTACCACATTTTTCATACATGTCTACCAAATCATTTTATCAAATAGTTCACGCCTTGCTGCTATGCTAAAAGCCTAAAACAAGTGATTTCAAACAAGCTATGGATGCTTGGAAAAAATATATCAAAGTATAATGGTAAGCAACAAGCTATGGTCTCATGGTTTTTTTTGGCACAAAATCAGTGTGATTTTATTTGCATTTTTTGCAGGTTTTAAATGCATTTTTTGGCAATTTTGCTATTTGAAATGGGGAAAAATCTTTGTGGTCAGTTTTGTGCATTTTTTAATTATAGGATTCACATAGTTAGTGAAAAAGTTAGTGTTCATGAAGGAATGGAAAAGATGCATAGATCCTTTGAATTATACCCATACTGTGCAATGGCATTGAATCATTTAGAAAACCATTTTTTCTTCATAGGGCAACATTTTCTTGTGGAACAGCTGATTGAGACAACTCTTGTTTCAATTGACCACCCTCTCATGAAATCTCATTCATATTATAATCTTGCATGATCTTATCATAGTAAAGGTTATTATGGCACCATCGGCTACTACTACATGACATCAGTCAAGGAAATCCAAGGGCCACATGATTTTGTGGATAGGTTCAATTGAAGCTGTGAGATCTTAAGAGTTCTCTCTCAAATTTTGAAAAGGTTCTGGAGGTCCAACCTAAGAATTGTGACAGCTTAAAAGTTGTAGGCCATATATATGCTCAAAAAGGGTGGGCAAAGAAGGCTTTGGAAATTTTAAGAAAGGAAACTCACATAGATCCACGTGATGCCCATGCATTTATCAAGATGGGTGAGTTATTAATATCAGTAGACCCCAGTGCAACCTTAGATTCTCTTCAGACAACAAAGTATCTTATGAAGAAGAGCGGAGTTGAAGAACCCATTGAATTGTTAAACAACATTGGGATTCTTCATTTTGAGCGTGATGAACTAGAGTTGGCTCAACAAAATTTTATGGAGGCATTAGGAAATGGAATTTGGGTTGAATTCATAAATAAAATCCCTAGTGCCAATTCTACAAAAAAAAATTGTGTGCTTTAAGGATATGGAATTCTTCCATCGACTAGAAGAAGGTGGTGTTTCACTTGAGTTACCATGGGATAAAGTCACAACACTATTTAATCTTTCTAGGTTGTTTGAACAACTACATGATACCAAAAAAGTAAATCTTTTATACAGGCTAGAATTGTTCGAGATTCATGATTATGTGGATGCATATCTATGTCTTGCAGCCATGGCTCAAGCTCGAAATGAGATCCAACTAAGCCTATAATTGATTGGGGATGCACTTAAGGTGGATAAAAACTCATCAAATTCTTTATGTGTGCTTGGCAACATGGAGCTAAAACCAAATGACTAGATTTAAACAAAAGAAACAATTAAAGTAGCACGCCAACTTGTCTTGGCTGATGAAGAACGAAGGATTCAGATGGAAAGGAGAAAGCAAGAGGAATAACTTTGGAGGGTGATGCAACAAGAGGATCAATTTGAACATGTGAAGGAATTATGGAAGAGTAAGTGTAAGGACAAGGATGATGATTCAATGATGATGAGGTTGGTCAGTCTGAGAAGAAACAAAAGAAGGGAAAGAAGAAAGATAAGGACCACAAGGCTTATGATTGTTATAAGGAGGAACCTAATGTTGCAATGGAAGATGAGGAAAATTATATGAGTGATAAGGAATAAGATGATGCAAAAAATTCCCAAGATATTCTTGTAGCTGCAAGTCTAGAAGACTCTGATGATGGCAAGAAAAATTCTCTAGTTCAACAAAATCGTGAAGGAGACATGCATACTTTGATTTTGAAGATGATGAACCATTGCAGAAACAGATTCTATGAGAAGATGATCCATATAATGATGATGTCTAGGCTTCCTGAGCTTTAACCAAACCTAGCTTCTATTTTCCAAAAGAAAAATCCCCAAGGCCCATGGGAAATGAATGATGAGCATTAGAGCTTCAACTTGGTTTCATTTTGAAAAGGGGACATTACATTTTACAATATTTTTTTAACAGCTGAATAATTTAATCTACCTATTTGGGATTGTAAAATGAAAATAGATGAGTTAATCTATTTTCAATTATAGGTTCTTTTAATCTAGAATTTGATAGAAAGATAAAGCATAATACATTGAAAGACACATAAAATGTTCTAAAATAAAGACTAAAATAGGTTGCCCATAAAAAACAAGAAAGAGGAAAAATGAAAAGATAGCATATAGATGATTCATTTGAGGTTTTTGATAAGATCTCATTTAATTGTGTCAAATGGATTTGGAAGGGAAAAAGCATATTTGATTGACTAAAATTTTGAGGTAGCTTATCCATCATCATTGTATGCATCATCTTCTCTTGGAATCTATTGAAACTCAAATACTCATCATTCATTTCCCATGGGCGTTCGAGGTTTTTCTCTTGGAAAATAGGAGCTAGGTTTGGTGCTCAAGAAGCCTAGACATCATCATCATATAGATCATATTCTCTCAGACTTTGTTTTTGCAATGGTTCATCATCTTGAGAACGAGTATGCATGTCTCCTTCATGATTTTGTTGAAGCTGGAGAATTTATGTACTTAATGAGTCTTCCTAGACCTACAAGCACCGAAAGATCTTGGGAATTTTAACATCATCTTGTGCCTCATGCTCCTGCAATTTTCCTCATCTTCCATGGCAACATCAGGTTCCTCCATATAAGAATCATAAGCCTTGTGTTCCTTATCCTTCTTCTTTTTCTTCTTTTCCTTCGTTTGTTTCTTCTAAGACTAACCGGCCTTATCATTGTCATCATCCATGTCCTTACGCTTACTCTTCCATAATTCCTTCACACATTCAAATTTCTCCTCTTGTCACATCACCCATCAAAGTTCTTCCTCTTGCTTTCTCCTTTCCATCTAAATCCTTCGTTCTTCATCATCATTTCATTTTGCTTCATCAACCAAGACAAGTTGGCATGCTACTTTAATTATTTCTTTTGCTTTAAGCTAGTCATTTATTTTCAGTTCCATGTTGCCAAGCATACATAAAGCATTTGATTAGTTTTTATCCACCTTAAGTGTATCCCCAATCAATTCTAGGCTTGGTGCATTGTAGAAATAGATTCCAAGAGAAGATGATGCATACAATGACGATGGATAAGCTACCTCAAAATTTTAGTCAATAAAATATGCTTTGTCCCTTCCAAATCCATTTGACATAGTTAAATGAGATCTTATCAAAAACCTCAAATGAATCATATGTATGTTATCTTTTCATTTCTCCTCTTTCTTGTTTTTTATGGAAAACCTATTTAGTCTTTATTTTTAAACATTTTTTGTGTCCTTCAATGTATTATGCTCTATCTTTCTATCATATTCTAGATTAAAATAACCTATAATTGAAAATAGATTAATTCATCTATTTTTATTTTACAATCCCACATAGGTGGATTAAAACATTCTACTATTAAACAAATCTTGTACAATGTAATGTCCCCTTTTCGAAATGAAACCAAGTTGAAACTCAAATGCTCATAGTTCATTTCCCATGGGCCTTGGGGAATTCTCTCTTGTAAAATAGGAGTATAATAATAACTCAAGAGGATCTTAATGTCATAAAAGGGACCACTTTTTGAGAATCTGAAAAGATGAATAACCCAAAAAACTAGCACAAATAAATAGATATGAAACTATGAAAGCAAATGATACAAGATAAAAATAGCAACACAGAGTTAGTCTCCATGAGAGTAATGCAAATGCTCCAAAAGCAAAATAGAATTATGAGGATGCAAAAGCAAATATATATTTAGCTTGAGAATTTTAGATTACAAAGGAAATTCCTTGGTTATATAGGCAAAGGGGAGAGATAGATGCAACCAAATTATGACAAGTGTTGGGATCCTATGAGGTGTGACAACTCATGTCATTAAAGGCTCAACCACCTTATCCCTTTGTAAAGTTAAGCTAGTGTGAAGAGGGCTTTAGTGGAGAACTAGTTAAGAATGAACTAGTTAGATAAAGTACCCCTTTCACACTAACAAGGTGAGTATAAATAGACTATGAGAGAGGGGAGAGGTGGAAAATACGACCAATGGGAAGAGCCCACTACAATAGCCTAAGATAGGCAAGTGTAACTCCCATGGAAGATGCTGACACCTTGCACCCACTCACACTACTATGAAGATTAGGCACATAATATAACCTAAGAAAGTTTAATTAAAGTGTAGGAAAAACCTAGGAATATAGGAAAATAAATAACCCAACTAGGAAAATAAAAACCTGCACAAACACCCCCCTTAAGCACAACTTAGGAGGATGTAAAAGAAGATGGGTCCCGGCGAATGAGGCCATGTTAGGTACCCATGTACAAATGCAATGCAAAAAAATCTCTCACAACCGGAGAAAAGGAGAAAACCCAGCGGGACAAAACTCCTCCCCAAAAGAGATGGAAAAATAAAAAGACTAATATCCCCCCCATGGATGACACCAATTGCACCCCAAGCAAAGCCTGCAAATGAAGGAACTTGCTCTCAGTGAAGGGTTTGGTAAAGATATATGCATTCTGATGTGATGTCAGATAGTACTTGAGATCAATGATCTCACTGTGAATTAGCTCCCAAATGTAGTGCATGTGGATCTCGATGTGCTTAGTTCACTGATGATGGACCCGATTGCGAGAGATCTGAATTGCACTCTAGTTGTCATAATGGATGATTGTGGGCTTCCAAAATGGAATTAAAAACTTAGTGAGAATGTTCTAAAGCCAGATGGCCTCAGTAGCAGCATTAACTGCTCCTCGATACTCAACCTCTATAGATGAAAGAGCAATAGTAGACTACTTCTTGCTCGATGAACAAATTGGACCGAAACCAAGGGAGAAGCAATCCCCTGAAGTAGACTTGCAATCTTGAGAATCGCCTGCCCAATCTAAATTTGTGTGTCCCACCAAGTCAAAATTTGCGCCCGCTACATAATGAATCCCATAATTGTGAGTACCCTTGATGTAGTGAAGAAACCACTTAGCTTTTATCTAGTGAAGCTCATGTGGCTCCTGCATGAATCAAGAGACCATGCCTACTGCATATGAAATTTTGGGCCTCGTATGAGTTAGATAGATGATACTACCAACAAGTTTTTGATACAAAGTGCCATCAACCAAGGGTGAAGAACACTTAGCCTCAAGTTTGACCCCTGACAAAAATGGAGTTGGTGCAGGCTAGCAATTAGCCATGTGAAACCTATGGAGCATGTCAATTGTGTACTTAGACTGTGCAAAAGTGATTCTTGAGGGAGACTAAGTTATCTCAATCCCTAAGAATTAGTGCAACAAGCCCAAGTCTGAGATCAAAAATTGATCATGAAGGGCAGTTTTCACTGCCCAAATGGTGGATGAGTGACTGCCTGTGATCAAAAAGTCATCAACATAGAGCACCAAGAAGGTGTAAGTATCATCCTGTTGTAATATGTAGACATTAGGATCAGAATGGCATCGGTTGAACCCCACTGTCAAAAGGAAGGAGTCCATCTTGGCATACCAAGACCGAGGGGCTTGTTTGAGGCCATCAAGCGACTTTCAAAGATGACACACAAGTGAAGAATCCTGAATGAACCTCTGTGGCTGCTCCATGTATATCTCTTCCTAAAGATCACCGTGAAGAAAAGAACTCTTCACATCCATCTGATGAACATCCCATCTATGTGTTGCAGCTATGGAAAGAACAAGTCAAATGGAATTCATTTAGGCGACTAGTGCAAAATTCTCAGAGTAGTCAATCCTTGCAACTTGGGAGAATCCTTTGGAAACCAAGCAAGCCTTATGCTTGTCAACTGACCCATCTGCTGCATATTTTGTTTGATAGACCCACTTGCATCGAACAAGTTTCCTTCCTTTAGGAAGTGGGACAAGATCCCAAGTGTGGTTCCTCTCCAAGGAACTAAACTCTTCTTGCATGGCTACATCCCACTTGGGGACACCAAAAGCTTCATGAAAATTTTGTGGATCGAAAGTTGAAGCAAGAAAGGAATGTGGAGCATCCTAAAACTACAACCTTGTTCTCTTATGATTTGATGGATCCCCTACCCAATCACCTACTAACTATGAATTCTGACGAGCCCAAAGAGGCCCTATGGTTGGAGATGGAGGAGAATCTGGAGGAGAATCATCATCCTCTAAAGATGAACTATGTGCATCCTTATGATCACTATCATCCTTTGAAGTGGAGGAAGAAGACCCCTCATCATGAAGTGTTATGAACCTCTGAAGAACTATCATCATGATACAAGCACTCCAAGTTGATGGTGGTAGGAGAAGTGCTAAGAGAAGGATTGTAAGTACTCTCCTCAAATTGAACACTCCTCTCAATGGAAAACTCATGTGTGGTAGGATGAAGAAGCCTATAGCCTTTGAAATCATCTGGGTAACCAACAAATATACAAGAATTTCTCTGTAGATCCATAGCCTTACGTTTCTCTACTGGAATGTGAGCCCATACATTAGAGCCAAACACTCGAAAGTGCTTAACTAGCGGTTTTCAACCGATCCAAGATTGAAAAGGAGTTACACCATTCATAGCTTTGCGGGGAACATGGTTCTGGATATAACACACATAGTTAATGGCTTCTTCCCAAACAGGTGGTGCCAAAGACTTGGAGTGAATCATACAATTAGCCATCTCTTTCAAGGACCGATTCTTTCGTTCTACAACTCCATTATGCTGAGGACTATAGGGGACTGTATGTTGCAAATCAATGCCCTTTGAAGCACAATATTGCACAAATTTGTGCTTGATATATTCCCCCCATTATCTATATGTCGAACTTTGATAGATTTTTTAGTTTGTTTCTTTGCAAAAGCCTTATACTCCAAGAATGAATCAAAGACTTCAAAATTTTGCTTGAGAAAGTACACAATGGTGTACATGCAGAAATCATCAATGAATGTCAAAACATATCAAGCTTTACTGAAAGATGGTTGTGGAAATGGCCCTACCAAATCACTATGTACCAACTCCAAAATATGTGAGGCTCTCTAAGCTTTGCCTTTGTCAAACTTCTCATCAAGATGTTTTCCAAGAATGAAACCATGACAAACACCTTTAGAAAAGCGAACTATAGGCAATCCTGTAACCATATCTTGTTTGTTGAGTTGTTGCAAATAACAGTAGTTCAAGTTTCCAAACTGTTGATGCCATAAATTACTCACATCATTTGAATGAGTGAGTAGAAAAGTCAAGGGGGGATTGGGAACAAAGTGAGAGAACAAATAAAGTTGAGACTGATGATCTATTCCCTCAACTGAAACTGTAGAATCATTCTACATCTCATGAATCACCATTAAATCAGGAGTAAACTCAACTCTCTTACCTGTACTTGTGTGAGTGATTTAATAGATAGATAGGAGATTAGTTGATAATGAGGGCATACAAAGAACATCCTGAAATGTACCCTCCCCCATATCAAAAGACCGTTTCCCACATACCTTAAGTGGAGTGTCATCACCCATTAAAATGGAAGGCATAGAACATGTCTCCATAGATTCAATTTAATCTTTAGTTGAAGTCATGTGGTGTGAAGAACCTGAATCAAGAACCCATGTGGATGGTGGAGAAGCAACAACTACAAGGGCCTTTCCCTTTCCTTTCCCCTTACTGTTTTCTTTGGCCTTGTGAGAACCCTCCTCTGAACTCTATTTGATGGAATCAAGAGTTCACTAAGATTATTCTTCTCAAGAATGTGTGTCAAATGATCCACTTGTTTCTTCAAACACTTGTGCTCATCATGACTGAGTTTCTTACAATAGGCACATTTGACCTTCTCTTTCTTAGGATTTTCTCCCTTAGAAGATTGGGTCTCATTGGTTGCTTTTGAAGCAACTAGAATCTGATCCTTTTTCTCCTTGCTATTCTTTTATTCCTTATCCTTATTGCTACTACTTTGTCCTTTTTGTTCTTTTGTACCTTGGTTGACAGCTAGGTCACTTGACCTAGAGGATTTCAAAGTGCCCATCTGGATTAGCTTATCTTGTTCCCATGTGAAAGAGATAGCGAATCATCCAAAGATGGCATAGTGAACGGTGTCCTAAGTGCACCGTTAGTAGCATACAAGGTAGAAACAAAGACAAAATATTTTGAACTTAGTTTAGAGATAATATTAAGAATCAGTTGTTCATCTTTCTTATCAATAGGTCACATCGTTTTAACTGTAGCCTTAGTGATTTTAATTTTGTGAAAAAATCTTGAATTGTGTTGAAATTGCCTAGACTTAAACTAATTAGTTCATTTTCCAACATATGACCACTCATTGAATCTTGTGTGCCAAATAGTGTTTCTAGCTTTGTCTAGATTTCATTTGGTGAATTCAAAGACTCAATGTGGAATAGTAAATCAAGAGAAATAGACAAACACAATGTTCCATAGGCCTCATCACATTTGTTAAACCACTTAGGTTTATCTTCATCTTTAGCAAGTTCAGTTTCAAGTCCCATTGTTATCCTATGTAATCCAACTTTCCTTAAGTAGATTGTCATGCATGATTTTCGCTCAAAGTAGTTGTAAGGAGTTAATATGGGTATTGTTGTTTGATTCATGATGAAAAAATGGAGAAAAGAGATGTTGAAAAGAAGAGAACATACACAAGACAACCCCCCCTTTTAACTCAAAGAAAGACCCCCACAAGCAAATATGATTTGGCACTTTATAATTAGTGCATTTACAACTTCCACTAGCAATAATACTTAGTGGTCTTGATCTCAATGCTTTACAAAATTCTCACACATTGGGTGTATGCTGAAAGTATAAAACTGGAGCTAATATGAGTGAAACCAACAGCACCTCTGTGATCTACTTGAAAAATCATGCACTTTCAAAAAAAGAATCACCTTAATCTAAGATCATTTGAGAAAGTTATGAGTCTCTGAAGTTCCCAAAATGAGAATTGTGTAGTGTCACGGGTAAGAATCTAAAATTTCTAAAAAATGATTGCATCAAAAACAAAAAATGCCTGCACTAGTGCAAAGAGCATGAGAAAATAGCCCAAATAAAAAAAAATGCTTGAGAAATGGAGCCAGTATGAGTGAGAACAAAGCGTTTGAAAACTGCCTTCAAATCTGTAGTTATGTCAATGGAGAGGGGATCTACTAAAACATTCTTATTCAGTTTCTGCAAAATATATAACCTACATGCAAAAACTAGCAACAACCCAGATGGTTTTTTTCTGCTGTGAACAAAATCCAGATGGTAGATTTTCTTTAAATTATATAGAAAATATGGATCTAGTGTAAAATAATGCTCCCAGCAACAAAAAAAATGACCCCAAAAATGAAAAAATGACTTGTAAAGGCTCAATTAGCTACCTAAGTCAAGTAAAGGCATGCTAAAACCTACAATTTTAACAAGATCTTCATAAATCCTTTTAGATTCTTCAAATTGTTTGAAAACGTAAGAGAAGAGCATACGGGATTTTGAAAAAAATTGCAACAAAGCTTATTAGCCCCCCCCCAAAATAAAACCATGAAGTAGAGAAACTACAATCTATATTGCACTAGAATTGCTCTAATACCATGTTATAATCTGAAAATATGAATAACCCAAAAAAACTAGCACAAATAAATAGATATGAAGCTGTGAAAGCAAATGACACAAGATCCAAATAGCAACACAGAGTTAGTCTCCACGAGAGTAATGCAAATGCTCTAGAAGAAAAATAGCATTATGAGTCCATGCAAAAGCAAATATATATTCAGCTTGAGAATTTTAGATTACAAAGGAAATGCCTTGGTTATATAGGCCAAGGGGAGAGATAAATGCAACCAGATTATGACAAGTGTTGGCATCCTATGAGGTGTGACAACACATTTCATTAAAGGCTCAACCACCTTATCCCTATGTAAAATTAAGCTAGTGTGAAGAGGACTTTAGTGGAGAACTAGTTAGATAAAGTACCCCTTTCACACTAACAAGGTGATATAAATAGACTATGAGAGAGGGGAGAGGTGGAAAATACGACCAATGGGAAGAGCCCACTACAATAGCCTAAGATAGGCAAGAGTAACTCTCATGGAAGATGATGACACCTTGCACCCACTCACACTAATACTCACATAATATATCCTAAGCAAGCTTAATTAAAGTGTAGGAAAAACCTAGGAATATAGGAAAATAAATAAACCAACTAGGAAAATAAAAACTTACACAAACACACTTAAGTGTTGGCATAGAGACTAGGAAATTTTTCTGTTGCAGATGGGGTAGCCATTGTGCTAGCTGAAAGGGGTCAATTTGATATTGCAAAGGAAATTTTTACACAGGTACAAGAAGCTGCTATAGGAAACATCTTTGTTCAGATGTCTGATGTGTGGGTAAATCTAGCACATGTTTACTTTGCACAAGGAAAGTGTGTGCTTGCAATGAAATGTTTATGCTGCAAATGGGGCATCCATTCTAAAGTGTTGGTATAGAGACCAGGAAATGTTTATGCTGCAAATGGGGCAACCATTGTGCTAGCTAAATGGGTCAATTTTATATTGCAAAAGAAATCTTTACACATGTACAAGAAGTTGCTATAAGAAACATCTTTATTTAGATGCCTAATATGTGGATAAATCTAGCACATGTTTACTTTGCACAACGACAATTTCCACTTGCAATGAGAATGTATCAAAAATGTTTGAGGAAATTCTATTTGGCACTGAAACCCAAATTCTATTATATTTAGCTCGAACACATTATGAAGAAAAACAGTGGCAAGATTGTAAAAGAATATTATTAAGAGCAGTACATTGTAACTACTGTAAGTTTCCAATCAGAAAGCTCTAGATTTTGTGTTTAATGTAATGAGGGCTTCGAATTACCTCTAAATTCGCTGCAGAGGGCATCCCCAAATTTGACTTCGTTGTAGACTTCAAATACTTTGCAACAAACAATGAAGTCCTTTCCTTCCTTTTCAAAATTCTCTAGGTCATCTCCAAACAATCTTTATCGCTCATGCAACGGTTGTAACTCAAAACGCCTAGTGTAGTTCATGCACCCAGCTGTTGTAAGTCAAAACCAATACACGCCTCAATGTTAGGCTAATCAGTTGTTTGAGCTCCAAGCTAACCAGTTGCAATAATGTGTTCAAGCTCTGCAATGAACGAAGTCTGGAATGAACATGAATAAATGTGAATCCATGAATCACGCCAATAATTGGCCAAAATCTTTTTTTTAAATATTGTCTAATTTGTATTTGGTGACTAACTATTTAGTCATTTTTTTTTATGACTAAATAATTTTTTAGTCAACAACCAAATTAGTCATTTATTTACTCATTTATTGCTGAGTTGCAAAAAAAAGTAGAATTTAGTCATTTTTAGTTGTTGTGACTAAAAATTTTAGTCATCTAGTCATTTATTCACCAAATTCTACTAGTGAGTGATCAACAGTTGAAGGATCAAAGCCATCATCAGAAGAAAAATTGTGAAGGTGTATAATTGAGATGCATGATCAACCATCTCGGTAGAAATAATATCTCTACTCTCCAAGTCTCTAATGATAACTAAATCAGGAGTGAATTCCATAGTCTTCCCCCACTCCATCATGGGTAATCTAATAGATGGAAAGAAGATTGTTTGAAAATTTGAGGTACACATAAAACATAATTGAAAGTGCCCTCCCCAAATATCAATAGATCCCTTTCCATTTGCATTCATGTATGTATTTTTCCCATAAAAATAGGTGACATAGCACAAGGCTCAAAATAAGAGTAAAATGACTGTGAAGATGCCATATGATGAGATGCTACTGAATCTAGAAGTAATCTCCTTGATCCAAGACCTCTAGAAGCACAAAGAGCTTGTCCTTTAGTTTTACTAGATGTAGTAACTGTTCACCAATATGGACTTTCTCCTTATTTGACTATTTTAAGAAGAAGTTGACTTAGATGTTTGGAAGGTATATCAATGTGATTCTTTTTAAGATGTTTTAATTCATCAACACCCTTCATATAACAAGAATTATCTTCGTCTCTAGTCTTCTTGCAATATGAAAAAGTAGGCTTCTCCTTCTTAGATGATTTATCTTTGGAAGATAATTTATTTTGTGTTTGATCTAAATGTGGATTGTTCTTTGATTTCTTTTGTTTCTTATCGGATTGTTCTGACTCTTTCACTTGACTAACCAACAATGCCTAAGATTGAGGTGACTTTTTGAGACCCATAGAGAGAATATTTTTTTGCTCATGTATTAACATCTTAGAAAAGGATGCAAATGAAGGTGTAGTACATGCAAACCCCAAAATTAACCTAAGTATGAAAGCTAGAAACAAAAGTTGCACAATCGAGACCAAGTTTGTTCAATGCATTATAGACCAACTAAATGTCCTTTTTCTCAATTCCACATGTTTTATATTGCTCTCTTAGATCATTAACCTTAGTGATGCAATCAAGTGGATATTATAAAGTTTCTTAGGACCAAGGATCATCATTTCATAATCAATTTGATAGCCTTTTACTTCATTCATAGTACCATAAAAAAAAATCAATTTGTTCCAAGATTCATGGGAACCCTTACTTGATCCAATTTGAAATAGTAGATCTTGATAAATTAAGCTACAAAGACATCCAAGAGCTTTTGTATGTTCAGTCATCTAGTTTATCTTTTTATCATCATCTTTAGGTTTAGGTACCTTATTCTCAACATATAGAGAGTGTCCTTGATTCATTAGGGTACTCCATGCATGTTGATGCCAAGTTGAATAGTTATATGATGTTAGGATAAGATCCTTAGAATTATCCATGGAAAAGAAGAGAACTAGCAAATAGGTCAAAGAATGCACCAAGAGACTCCCCCAAATCACTCAAGCAATAATCCCTCCTAAATTATGATTTTACACTTTATATGTAGTGTGATTACAATGCCAAATTTTATTTCTAGAATTGTTACAATGCCATGATGGATATAACAATATCTTAGAATGAGATCCTCAAACTAAAATTACTATTTCCCAATATGATTTAGACTGAAAATGAAGCCTTCCCAAAAGGAAAAATCTTCTCTAGGTGTTAGTATGTCCAAGTGATCAACTAGAATGCAAATACACACAAATCTAAATAGAAGATATCTGGAGCTAAATCTATAAAAAGTGTATAGATATTTACTATAGAGCTCCTCAATACCTTTCCAACACCATTTGAAAAATCATAAAAAATGGATAAATTGACAAAAAATTATGAGCTCAGAGGTCCAAAAATAAAATATGACTTCAACCAACAATAAAATTTACCTACAACAAAATCTTAAAAAATGGCAATCACTATGAAGTTCTTGAAACTAGCTTTCCGTTAATATCTCATTTGTAAAATTTTGACACTCTAGTGGAAAGTTATGATATTTTGAAAAAGATACCCTATTAGCGCTTGGGGGAAAATGTTAAGCCCCTAAGGGCTAGGTCGTTGGTCACTCATATGAACCTCCACATTATTGGTAGTCTAAAAAACTTTTGCTCCACTCTTCCATAGGAAAAAGGTGGGAAAGTCCTAGTGGTAGTGGCTCTCATGCCTTTGTAGCACCCCTCCAATTGGTCCTTTTGGATTGTTGGCGTAAGTGTTATTTGTGATTTTGTTGATAAATATGCCTTGTTCAATTAGCTAATTTAGTTAAATTGTGGTGTCATGAGTAATCCGATCATTCATTGAAGTTTAGAGCACACAGAATTAAGTTAAATGGATTATATGTGCCTTGGAACACGGTTATATTGTTTTCAAAATTAGCAATTATCTTATTATATATGATTTTTCACTGTTAGAACAGTGACTCGATCTATTTTATTTGTATTTATATAATTATATATGTATTTGAATATATGAATGTAAACATTAGTTTTATTGGAAATTATTATGCAAGCAATTATTTGGAATTTCGGTATTGGATACGTTAAGTTGTAATTTCAATATTACAATCTAAATATGCCATATATATATGAATTTAGTAAGTGATATTATTTTGTAAATAAAACATAAAATAAAAATAAAAATTGCATATATAAAAAGTAAATTGTATGTATATATGTACTTAATTACTAAATGAAAATAAATAAATAGTATATATATATATACATTATTAAGTTCTATTTCTTGAAGTGAGTAAAAGTGTTTAAAAGGGATAATTATGTTGCTAATTGTTTGATTACTTAGTAATCAATTAGATAAATGATAAATAGAAATAAATGCTTATACATTATGAAATTGAAATAATAATAATAATCTTGTGCAAGAAGTGGAAGTCTACACCTGCCACTTGCATGTACTCTCCATTTGCTTCAAGGAAACTCCTTCATCGTACCATGTGCCCTGTGGTTGCATCCTCTTTTGTGCATGTTCATTGCGTGACATTCTTTCCTTTAGAGGTGGTATTTTAGGAGAGAAGGATCTAGCAGGTGTGCATCCCTTCTCGGGGCGGGGGGACTACGTTCCTGGAGGGATTTCCAAATCCTGGGAGAGCTCCCAATTCGGCACAGGCAGGAGAGGATGAACTAAATCTTCTAGTGAATGCTACATTATTCTTTGGTGTTAAAAATACAGGTATGATCCTTGATGCTGACCACAAATTGTAGTTTTATTTATATTTATACCCATTATTCATCTTACTTGAAAGTTTCTTAGCCATTTCTCCAACTGTAAACCGTGCCCTTCTACCGTTCCTGAACAGATGTATGGAAAATATTGAATGTCGCAGTATACTTAATGTCTAGTCTTAAGCAGTGTCACTGGAAATACCCAACTTATATTCGCCTTCAACCCATAGGCCACCTCAGTTTAATGGGCATCATAGTAATACGACGTAGGGGTCCCCAGACTAGTCTATATGGGCATGAAGTTCGATCATGCACTCCTAATGATCAATTATATATGTAATGCAGTAAGGGTTGCGATTGTGTAAATTATGTGGAGCCCCATCCTCCAAACATTCATGATTGCGCGCACCTATAACACACAAAAGCTTACGGTATTAGGATGATGTGTTTCAGAGTGCTTCGTTGATTCACCGATTTTGAGAGCTTTCGTGCAAAACCCATTTTGTGCCCACGTTGTTATCCTTGTGTTTCATTCCTTAAGTTGACATCTCTTTGAGGCATTCTGGGAAACAGTTTGCACGTGTATATTTGGGTGATTGAAACCAAATAACCTCCCTGATACCATTGGCAACCTGTTACAGCAGCAACACTTGAGCATAGAAGGCTGTAGAGGTGTAAATAACCTCCTTGATACCATTGGCAACCTGTCACTTTTGCAATACTCGAAAATAGAATGTTGTAGAGGTTTAAATAATCTCTCTGATTTCATTCTCAACCTGTCTCAATTGCGGCACTTGAACATAATAGGAAGTATAAAGGTTTAAATAATCTGTCTGATTCTTCTGGCAATCCAACGTAGTTGCAGCACTTGAGCATAGAAGGGTGTAAAAGTTTAAATAACCTCCCTGATTCTCTTGGCAACCTGCTAAATTGCATTTTCTTGAGAGTGTCTTAAGCCTTTTCAGCACACCCATGTTGTGCATACTTTGCAATCATTGCATTCCATGAGATCACACCTCTTGAGGCATTGTGTAAAACAGTTCACACGCCTTGTCTTTTGCCACAATTTGGATGTACGTCTTTCCTTCTTTTATTCTTTTGGAGATTTCTTCATCCCTCTAATATATATATTAGTAGATGATGTTTTTACTCTGTGATTTGCTACCTCCGACATTGCTTTACTCATATTCTTGTCAGTTGCTCAGATGTTGTTGTAAACTTGACTGAGGTGTTTTATCGGTGGGTTTCATTACTGTTTTCTATTACATATATGTTTGTTGCATTAGACCAATCTTCTCCTTAAGTGGCACTCTCTCTCTCTTGATCATGTTGACGGACGTCCTTTGTCATCTGTTGCATGCTTAAGGCTTGATAGCAATCCCTCTTATTGCTTCTCGATGGCGAATCCTTCCCTTCATATCGCAGCCTTGTTTACTCCCACGTATTCCCTTGGACGTCGACTAAGCTGTAGGGTGCCATTTATTTTCCCTGGGTGAGTTATTTTTGGTGCGAGGTATCCGATGTTAAATTTATATGTTTGACATTCAGTTAATCGTATATGTATGTGTGTTGGTTTATGCTTATTAAAATAAAGAGTATGGCCAAGGGCTCCATAATGATCACTTTTACGAATCATTTAATTCGATGAATAAAATGAATGCCTACTGACTATCCAAGGTAATTCAAGCGACCCATAGATATTTACCTACGCATAATTTCAATGGAATTGGGGAGAGTGTCGAATACATGTGAAAAGTCACGTGAATGAAATCTTCTTTAATATTATAAGTAAAAAGAGTGGGTTATCCAAGTCCCGTGCTCTTAAGAGAAATAGAATAATAAAAAGAAAGAGGAAATGTAAATAAGATATTAAAAGAGGAGTGGGGGAGTAAGATTCACATTCTCTTAAGAAAAAGAGAGATTCGTATAAACCAAAATTTAGACTTTATTTATGAATAAAATCTAGTACTACTAGAAATGCATTAAAACTCTAAGAAAGGAAATTAATTTATTTTTATTCCTCTTCCCTACTTTTAAAATTAGGTGACAAAATGGGAATTAGTATTTATTTAATGGAGTAAGTAGGAGGCTCCACATTTATTTCATTATGAAGTCTTTATTTCTTTTTAGGAAAAATAAATATATAGTTTCCTTAATGTTCTTTTAATAAAGAAACTACCATTTTAATAAAGAAACTACCATTTTCCTTGCTATGGGAAAAGCACTAAGTTAAATAAAGATAAAATAAATTAGAAGGCATCTTTTGTATTTTAAATGGGATAGTTCTTTTTAAAGAAAGTAAATGGAATATGTATATAAATAGATGCATTTATTAACTATGAATAATTTAAAAACAAATAGTGATAGTTTATTATGAAGGGTATTATTAATTTAAATAGTAATTCTAATATATGTAACAAATAAAGTCATTCATGTTTAGATGTGCTTGTACAATAATCTCATTAACAATGTTAAGACCTTAACTAAAAGGGTATTTGATTAAATCATGATAATTATTTATATGAGTACAAGTGAGTAATTTGGATATAATAAGTAAAAGACATTTATATATATATATTCTTATATGCATGCATTCGTGTATTAATAATATTTATGTGATTGTGCCATTTTTACTAGTTAAAGGTGTGAATAGGGTTGTGTTGAGGTTGGGATATGATAGTGATAGTATTAGTTTCATTTAGGTATTTGAAAAGAGTAAAGCACTATTTAATTAGATAAATCATTTTCGTTAGCTTAAGGTAAAAAGGTATTGATTCGTTTCAGGAAGGAATTCTTAGAATTGATAAATGTAATGTGTGTTTAAAAATAGTGCTTATCATACATTTGCATATTCAATGTTTTTCACTTTTATACGTGAAACTATGGTAATTGTCTTATTCCATCATTGTTTGTTATATGAGAACGAGGTTTGTGAGATAGCCTAGTGTTCCTCTTGGATATAGTTTTAGAGTGAATTTTGTGTTGTGTTTAATGTTTGATGTTGATATTGATGCCTTTGACTATGTGGATGAGTAATGGTTTTATTGGTTATTGTTCAAATGAAAGTATTGTTTTATCTTGCTAACAAATAGTTTCCTTTGATGGATATAATAACCTTGATGGTCCATCATGTGTATATTAAAATAGGATAAGGATTTACTCTTCAATTTGATTAATTGAAAGTTTCTTATGATTTATTATTGTGAGTTAAAATGTATTTGTACTGAATGAATGAATAACATGTAAATCGAGCGTCTATTAGTCTTTATGATTAAGAGTGTTTTCATATATTTAAAGGTGAATTTTATGGTTATCATGATTGACTAGATTGATCTTTGAATTGAGATTGTATACCATGTATTGTTGTCATTGTAATAATTGTTGTCTTTGTCAAGGGTGATTACTTGCCATACTACAAGGGTAGCTTGAGAGGAGAAATAGAGGTCTCCCATGGACACCCAGTTGAATTTGTGTCGAAATTGATTATGTTTGCTACAATTGAATCTGATGATCTCTTTATGATGAGGCCACTTTTATTCTACTCTTTTAATTTATGATTATGAAACTTATATAGTCTTTTGGTGGGGTCCTTGATGATAGTCTTCCTTATTGTGTTAATTCTGATTGAGGAGACTTTGTTGCATTTTCTTTCTTGTGGTCATATTTGAGATGGTTGGGAACATGATATATTTGAATTACCTTCAATAGAAGGTTGTGGATTTATGGTGTTTTTGGCTTCCAGAGGCAATGGAGGAACTTGACTTATGTTGATTTTTCCACGGTTGTTCCGTTGTGATCTATTGCTCTTATTTTAGATTTTGAGCTCATGGGTAGTACTTTGTACTATGGTGTTGAATTTTGATGTGGTGGGTGGTACCTCCTTGTTCTTGTTTCAGTGATATGGAATGGATTTGCGAGATGATTCTTGCCTCGCATGTTGTGTGATATGTACTCCTTGATTTTTATGAGAGATGAGGTACACCCCTTGTATGTTTTGATTTGGTACCCGTAGGGAGAGTGGCTCTTCATGGGGGCCGGTGCACAAAGGGGCTGTTTGGGTAACCCATGGAAGAGTTTCTTAATCAAGTGATAATGTAATTAATTAACTAGTAGGTTGGGTAGATAAACACTAAACAAGATTAATTATGAGCCTCACCCATACCGTTAGTGCTTTCACAGACTAAGGATGGGATGAGAAGACCTGGTTGGTAAGATCACTGCCTTGTCCTCACGAAAGGTAAGTGGTTCCGCATGAGTCACCCTATGGAGCGGTCGCCTTGAGATAGGCAGCCTGGATAACCATAGATGGAGGCGGTACCTTGTGATAGGTTGCCTGGAAAATCCATGTAAGGCCATGCGATGACACTCTCCTACAGTACCCATTTATCTTCCTTTGTTTGGTAGCCTCTGGGAGTGTTGTTTGAATTGTTGATGTTGTTGAGGCAATTGGTTCTTGGTGATTGTTGTTGAAGCCTCCAAGTTCTATCTTTTAGTGTTGCATACATGCCTCATGGCAACTTGTTTAATGTTAATGAAAGGTGCCCTTGATATTTATTGTTGGTTGATATTGCAATTTAATTTGAAGGCTTGGATCCTATTGTTGTTGGCACCTCTTATGGTTATTTATTGTTGAGCTATAATCTTGACATTTGGTTATGTTGGACTTTTCATTATTTTATTTTGGCTAAGTGATGGCAATGTTGTGGCTTGCTATCTTATGTTGATGATACTTGTTGTGGGGTCTGGTTTGCTATTGGTTCGTTTGATTGTTTTGGATTGCGGTATGGGGATCTTTCTTGTCAACTCCTAGCACGGGGGGTGGACTTTCGGGTCCACGTGGTCGGGTGGAACGTGCTATGCACCCCATTGGGTCCCCAACCAAGGATCGAGCTGTGCAGATATGTGCCTCTTGTGGTGACTCCAGGATTGTACCTGAGTCGGAGCTGATCTTGTTACTTTGTATTCACCTTTTTAATTGTATTAATCTATCTTATTGTATTGTTCCCATATATGTTGAGGAACACATATGTATCACTGTATCTCTTATACGATGTAACTTTTATTATCATTGTAATGATTGTAATCCTTGACCTTAATTTATGATCTCTGATGGATGCTTGTCGTTCATGAAATGTATATAAATACTTGGTACTTTTATGTGTTAACATTTCATAGTATGTAATTCTAAATGGTGTTGTATCTGTGGAAATATACTCCACAATTGGCATATTGAACTATTAATAAAATGTTATATGTATCTTTTTCATCTCTTTTGATCATGGATGGTTGGATGTTATCTTTATGTAATATTGATTCGTTCGTTATCGTTATGGTATTAGTTTTAGGACTTCGTGATGCCATCTCGTGTACCCCAGAGGACATAATGGTCATTGTGATTGTATAATTGCTTTATATGCAATATATGTTCATGTTTATCTTATGAATTGTTCTTCTTTCAAAAAAAAAATTGTGTGGTAATTTGTTGTTTCTGTTGTCCTTTGGGGTTTGCACGGCAGGGTGTTACATGCCTGCTTAGGTTAAGCCCCTACTCTATGTAAAACTAGGGGCTCTCAATAGATGTGATTAGAGGCCAAAACTTCAAAAACAAATTAAAAAATGATTTTTTTTAATTAATAAAACTCAATGTTTATACCTTCATCGATAGAAGCTAATGCAAGCCCAACACAATCTGACAAAAATCATATACTAGCATAAGGGTTATATAGGGAATATTCTTTATAGGATGTCAATTCCTCAAAATATGCCACTAATACCTATAGAGTACAAATCTAATACCAACAACATCATGGATCTATACAAATCATATAAATTCATACACTATATAGATAATATTTTATTGACCCCTACCAAAACCTAAAAAATGGCCAAAAAAAGTTGAAGCCCAAATATTACTTGAATTTTATATGAAAATGGGAGTTTTGGGCCTTTTGGATTTAATGGTGAGGTTCGTTTTTCCCCAACATGCACCTAGCAAAATCTCAAGCCTAAATCACCATTAGATCTAAGAAAGGGATTTGTAGATCTGAAGCTTGGATACCATGTTAGAGTCACTTAAGGACTCAAGCTCCCAAGATCGCTTGTAAAACAAAAAAAAAAGCTTTTACAAGAGAGAAATGCAAGAACATAAATTTGCAATAATGGATGCAATATAATATATAGATCAAATGTGATCAATATGTAATACAATGTAATGCAATGGAATAATTTATAAATGAGAACCCCCTAGTTATATAGCCTTGAGGTGGGACATATGATTAGACAAGATCATCACAAGTGTCTTAATCCTATGTCATGAGACAACTAACTCAACTAATATTAAATGACCTAGGATACACGTATTAAATACCATAAGATAAGATGATATTTAAATGATAAGTAAGACATCTAGAAATATTCCTAGGACCTAAGTAAACTTAACGCACGATCCCACAATAATGGGTTACACTTTTTGGCCAAACTTGACATTGAAATCAACATTTTTCACCAGATCTTCACTTTCATATACCTATAGCAACTAAACCATTAAGAATTTGAATATGAAGCAAACTAGTGATTTGTGAGATTTTGTTTTTAGATTCTAATTATATTTCTTTTTTAAATAAAAAATAAATTGTGAATCTTTCTATGTAATTTTTAATAACTTTTTTTTTACTAAACAACATTTTTAAAAAGTGATGTTTACTTCGTAAAACATAACTTTTTTTTATAGAAAAGATACAATTCTAATTTTTAAAATACAAATTTGTCACACCAATATCTAGTGCATGGATATTTTTCATAATTTTTTGTCACATATATTTTTTTAAATAAATTTTCCAAGTCAGAGTAATTATAATTTGGACAGAGGTGTACTTCATACCGCATAACTTTTTTTGTATGCATTTGAATTAGCTTATTCCTTTTTTGTTGGAAAAAGGACATCAATACCTAGTGCACATGTATTTTTTAGAATTTTTTTTTCTCTATTTTCCTATTTTTTTGTATGTGTGAAACAAAAACCTTGATATTCATTGAAAAACCTACATTCACAAGAAATACAAAATAAATATAATAATCAAATTAAATATATTTAAAATTATACTTTTTGGGAAGCTTAGAATAAGGGCTACATACTTACAAAACATAATTTTTAAATGAAATCATTGATCCTCCAAAAGGTAAATCAAAAGTGATTTTTTATCAACATTTTGATAGGTGTAGAGGAGACTCCAATATAGGTATGGTTTAAAACTAATGAGGTTCTATCCAAGGGGGTTTGATATAAGGGGGTTTGATCAAATCCTCTTTAATTAAAATCCTTTAAATGGAGCCTTTAAAGGCTTAAATCATTATATTTTCCAAAAATATGTGATTTCAGACAAAAATCAAGATGTTCCAAAAAGTGTAACCCATTATTGTGGCAACAACGCATGTGAATAGGACCTACTAGAGGAATAGTTAGGTAAAACACCTAATTCACAACAACTTCTCTTATTTGGGTATTTCCTTAGGAATTACACCTTGAATAATATCTTTCCATAAAATTGCAAAAGAAATACATATTTGAATAGAAAATATTTAAAACACATATTTGTTAAAATAA
The DNA here is from genome assembly GCA_007258455.2 of Sequoia sempervirens. NCBI lineage: Eukaryota > Viridiplantae > Streptophyta > Pinopsida > Cupressales > Cupressaceae > Sequoia > Sequoia sempervirens. The sequence goes on along the minus strand of VDFB02026320.1, from coordinate 21,976,136 downwards.
AAAATTTGCATGTAGCAACAAGCCACACACACATTCCATGCAAATATGAATATTTTGAAACATATCTAAAACACCTACAATTCCATCACTAGTAGATTCACATTTCAAAATGGATTATCACCAATTTGCAACATGAAAATCTAACACATCATGAATTTGCAACATGCAAGTACACGTATTAAAAAGAATTAAGGGTAAAACCAAGCAACCAATAAAAGTACTTCAACTATTAGTCAATACAACCAAAAATTTCCCATGTGACTAAGGGGATGACAATAAGCACCCAATATAGTCACTTTGCAATTATATAGGAGCACAAGATAAAAACTCTTCACAACCCCCACGTGACCATGGGTAGGTTCCATACCACTAAACATGGCTCTAGGTCCAAGTCACTATATGATTAAGTCTAAGATCCTCCATCCAGAGCTTCCAAAGCTCAATGTTGGTTCTATTAAACCTCTCCACCTCCATTCTAAAATGTGTTTTCCATGTTTATTTCCTTAAAGATAAATTGCAAAAAATCCCACCTTAGAAAGTATTAATATCACAAGGAAGACATCCCCACCTACAACCTCAAACTAGGCTCTGCTATCAAATGAAAGAAAATATGTCTACAAACTCACTAGTACCAATATTCAAAACCAAGTTTGTATACTAAATGGAAGTGATATGCAAGTGCTTCCTATATGAGAAGAGAGTTGAAAGTTATTTGATATAAGAAAATTTCAATAATATTTTGGCATATGAAACAATATTTCAAAAATATAAAGAATAGAGGAAAGAATGACAAGAATAATGAAAGAATGAAAAATAGAATAACCAAAAAATAAGAGTGAACATATTCACTTTGGTAAACCCCTATAAAGGAAAAAAGTTAGTCTCCAAAGCACACGTCCAATGAATAATCAACAACATCATGTTACAATACAACATGAGAACCCTTGTGCTCCAATGATATCAACACTTTCCAACCTAGATGAATTCCACCAATATACCCTTGCATAAACAAGTGCCTCATACCTTTAACCCAAACACCAAATATACAAGTAAATGCATTTCAACAAACCACCAATGGTTTATAATACCACGGCCTAAAACCATGAGCCCAATTTGCATTCCTAAATTGTTTGAGATTACCTCGCCCCACTCATGATGATTCCAAAAATAATATGTAATTCTTAAGGTCAAATATTTCACTCATTAAAGTTGAGTGCTCCATTTTGGTGCATTTGAACCTTTTTAAAGATGCTTTTATGCAAACCAAAAAATAAGAGTGAACATATTTACTTTGGTAAACCCCTATAAAGGGAAAAAGTTAAGTCTCCAAAGCACACATCCAATGCATAATCAACAACACTGTGTTACAATACAACATGAGAACCCCCGTGCTCCAATGATATCAACACTCTCCAACCTAGATGAATTCCATCAATATACCCTTGCATAAACAAGTGCCTCACACCTTTAAGCCAAACACCAAATATACAAGTAAATGCATTTCAACAAACCACCAATGGTTTATAATACCACAACCTAAAACCATGAGCCCAATTTGCATTCCTAAATTGTTTGAGATTACCTCGCCCCACTCATGATGATTCCAAAAATAATATGTAATTCTTAAGGTCAAATATTCCATTCATTAAAGTTGAGTGCTCCATTTTAGTCCATTTGAACCTTTTTAAAGATGCTTTTATGCATCTTAAACTAGTCAAAGGTTCTCTATGAATTTTGTAGTCCACTTTGTAACTCCTTATATGTTCTTATGTGTCATATATTTTGATATGCGTGATAGATTATCCTACACATTTTATATCGCATAATACTCATACTGGTCACATAGTGCATAATATAATTAGTAAGTGATAGAGAATGTGCTGTGAGACCCTAAGATTCCATCTAAGCAAGACACTCTTTTCTATATAGAAACAAAATTTACAACATTACAAATATTAAACAATTCCAACTAGACCTAAGACTTGCAAGGTGTATACACCTAATCCTCTAAATCTTACACTAAATACTTTTATTTTAATAGACCATATATATCAATGTATCACTTTATTTTAAACTTTTATAAATATATTTTTTAATATTTTTTAATTAGTATGATATATTAGAACTGATTTTTTTTTTTATAAGATCAATAGATTTTTGGTTCACTAATGAAATGAATGATTTTAGACGAACCTACCGAAAATTAAATCTTATTGAATGTAAGTTGTCGACACCATAATATATAAAATTGAGATAGAGATGAAGATCAAAATAGAAATCAGATTGAGATCAAACCCAAGAGAAAAAAACAAACTAAACATTATACATATTAGATTTCTCATTATTAAATGAAAAGAAGAAAAGGACTAGGTACATAATCTAAATTTTAATCATACTACACACTATGATCCAAACATAGATTAAAAAATGTTCCCAGTCTTCCCACAGAATCCTTTGGCCACAATAATTTTCTCTACTTTTTCCTACCGGAGATCTAGCAGCAATAATGGAATTTAGTTTCCCAAAACCGTTGTTTGCAGCGCAATTTGCGGTTAGTCAAGCAAGTGGCGCGTTCTCCACCTGTTTATCTGCTTAAACATATCTTATTTCATGTTCAATGAAAGTGTGTCTTTTTTCACCATAAAAAAAACCCAAAATGAAATTTAAAAAAAACTATTCCCAAACCCTTAGAGTTTGGCACGTATACATTCTCTGTATTAATATCTTTGGAGATCTAATTTTTAAATAGAAATGACATCAGATCAATTTACACTTCTAAATGACCAAAGAAAACTCGACATTTTGAAGCTGTGGAGCTCAAAATTTTAGCCAGCCTATTGAGGTATGTAAAAGATTCCATTTCTCTGTTCACATTAGCTAAATTTGTAAAATCCTAGGGTTTAGGATTGTGTTGAAAAACAGTTAGTGGTGGAATTCATGGTTAGGGTTCAGAATATAATTTTTTTTTCCCGGTTTAGACTTGATCTGACGAGAAATTTATTACATTAAGGTGTATTTCAGTGTTTTCCCTGCTATAGTGTTCGATCTGGATAAAGCATTTTATTTATTCTAAATAGTGATGTAAAATAATGGCCTTACATGGCTTTGAATATGTGATCTTTAAGCATACTTTCGGATCAGGTTAGTTTTGTTATGAATTCTTGTTGTATTTGAACTGCTAAAAAAAAAATATTTTTCTTTTCTTTTTGGCTGTGTAGAGAATAGTCCAAATGCAGTCAAGTTAACTGCTATGATAGTACCTGGAACTTGCTTCGTTAGATCCTTATGTCCTTGTTAAGACTTGTTTTCTATGTACTAAACAGGACTCGAACGAACGACCTTTGGTTAACTTTTAATGTACCGACCTTGCAATTTAAGCATAATTTAGCTCGTACGGTAGTAGGTGGAGCTTGCTTTGTTGAATCTGGATCATTTAGTTAATATGATGGTAGTTGGAGCTTTCTTCGTCGAATCTGTATCATTTAGTTTGTACGATAGTACCTGGTGCTTGCCTTTTTAAACCTGGATCTTCTAGTTTAAAGGATAGTGGCTGGATCTTGCTTTGTTAAATAGGGATCTTATAGCTTGCATTATAGGAGCTCAAATTTGTTTTGTTCAATCTCAGTCTTTATCTATTTGAAGTTCCAATTTCCACCGATCAGCTGGGACTCCAACTTAAGACCACCTGTTAGCATGCTGAGGCACTCTTCTACTGAGCTACTGTCTGCTGTGCTGTGTGGAGTGTGGATTGTTTTTCTAACATCAAGATTTTATTTTAACTGAAAATTGATTACTTTCTTTATTGTTTGATTTTACATCTGTTCAGAGCAGAGCAGAGCAGTAAGCTGAGAAATGGAAAACCCATCTGAGTGCAGATGACTGCTGCAGTTCATGTCTCTTTAGAGGTTAAAAGCTTCAGAGAATGTTTGGAAGAAGCATCAAGCAGCTTTGTGAAACAAAACTGGTATTTTGAGTCTAGATGGTTCAAACTTTTGATGCTTAAAGGTTTTGTTGGGCTGGCGGTGGTTTGCAAAGAACTAACATATTTTGAGAGTATATAATTATGTAAGGAAAATTAACTTTGATTTCAAGCAGTTATGGATATGACTAGGTCCAGGCGCCACTCTGCTTCAGCCATAATTGAAGATTCAGATGATCCTAGTAGTCGAATCATGGAGAAGAAGCCAGGATTAAATTTCACTAGATTGTTGTGCATCTGTTTTGTTTGCTTCCTTCTGTTACCGGTTCTTGTTACATTGAGCTACAATGCTGTTTCACAAGATTCTCCATCAGGACCTTCTCAGATATCAAAGATGCAGTACAATGTAGTTCGCACTGTCAAGGCAGCAGATGGGGTGGGGACTCAAAGTGAAGAAAATGAATTACACGAAGAGCAGAAAGAAGAAAATCAAGTATTGGATTTGGAAGAGGACAATCGAACCAGCCCGACAACAAACCAAGGTATTATCAATTGAACCATATAGCTATTTTGTTTGTTCATATGATTTTTGTATATCTACTTTGAAATATGCATATGAGAAATCCTATTCTGCAGTAGTCCTGGTAGTCAATAGGATATTACTAATATGATTGTACCTACTGGCATTTGAACCTAGCCCCTCTTATAGCATACAGCCTAGCTTTCAGCTCTTCTTCAGCCGGTCATTGTGTAAATGACTGTTTATTGTGTATGTCTTTTGTTCTGGGATTATTGCACCAGATTTCATAATATTGCAAACTTTAAATGAGAAAATTGTAGAAGAGAATTATATTTTTAGTTATAAATTGGAATGGATGAGCCTGGTCTTTAGTCTGAGAGGCACATATGATGTCATTTTGTTTTCCATGAGAAGGCATTTTAAAGCTTTAGGCCTTGTCCTTAATTATTAAATTATAATGAAATTTTCTGCTTGCAGGATTGGATGATAGCTCTTCTCTGAAGAGTGCTCCGAATGTGGACCCATCATTAGATGGTTTGCTTGCTGATGGTTTCAGTACAAGCAGTTGCAAGAGCAGGGATCAGGTGTACCGCTATCGAAAAGCAACCAAATATAAGCCATCAGCCTATTTGCTAGAGAAGCTTCGGACATATGAAGCACTCCATAGGAAATGCGGCCCCGATACTGAAGTTTTCAAGAGAACTATGGATGATCTTAAGTCTGGAAAGACACTAGCAGATGCAGATTGCCAGTATGTTGTGTGGGTTTCGTACAGTGGACTAGGTAATAGGATAGTGACGATAGCTGCTACATTTCTTTATGCCCTGCTAACCAATAGGGTACTCCTTATAGACAGAGGCGTAGACATGACTGATCTTTTTTGTGAGCCATTCCCTAACACATCATGGTTTCTACCTTCAAGTTTTCCCATGGCTTGGCTGCAACCTTTAAATGAAACATCAACACAGAGATATGGGCATCTGCTTAACAATAGCGTTATTCAGCTTTATGAAAATGGTACTCAAAGCAATCTTCCACATTATGTTTATCTTCATCTAACCCACAATTATGATTTCCATGACAAATTATTCTTTTGTGAGAGAGAGCAGCAATTTCTGAAGCACATACCATGGTTGTTCCTAAGATCCGATAACTATTTTGTCCCCTCTCTGTACCTGCTACCCTCATTCAATGAAGAATTGCACCGTTTATTTCCTCAAAGAGATTCTATTTTTCATCATTTAGGAAGGTACTTATTGCACCCTTCCAATCCAGTCTGGGGCTTGATCACTAGATTCTATCAAGCTTATCTGGCACATGCGGAACAAAGGATAGGACTGCAGATCAGGACATATGATTCCGGGTACTTCCTGCATATATCAGATCAACTTTTGGCTTGTATTCAGAAAAACAAAGTTCTGCCCAACATATCTCATAGTGATGAATTCCTTGAAGCTGCATATGAAAATGGATTTGTAAAGAAGCCTTATGCAGTCTTAGTAACTTCTCTAAGTTCTGGGTACTATGAAAGAATCAGAGACTTATATTGGGAGCACCCTACAATAGATGGGCAGCTTGTGAGTGTCTTTCAGCCTAGTCACGAAGAATGGCAGCATACTGAAAATCAATCTCACAGTATGAAGGCATGGGCAGAAATGTATCTTCTTTCTCTTTGTGATGTACTTATAACAAGCCCTTGGTCCACATTTGGATATGTAGCTCAAGGTCTTGCAGGTATAAAACCTTTGATTATGTTTAAGCCTGAGAATGACACTGTTCTAGATCCACCATGTCGTGAAGTCATGTCAATGGAGCCCTGTTTTCATGCACCTCCATTTTACGACTGTCAAGCACAAAAAGGTATAGATACTGGAAAAGTCTTTCCATATGTGCGGCATTGTGAAGATGTGCCTTGGGGTCTTAAAGTAGTAGAGAATGATGAACTGTAAGTGTATCTACTTTTGGGGTCTGAAGGAAGTCTTTGCGACAGCATTTTTCATTTTTTGCATAGATCTTGCATGGAGATATGCAGTATCTTAATTTATAATGATAGAGAGAATTTTTCTGTACTTCGTTAGTCTTCACACATAAAAATGTTTATAATGGGCTCAGAAGCTTGCATTGGGAACACCCTACTGTACATGGGCTACTTGTGAGTGTCTTTCAGCCTAGCCTTAAAGATCGGCTGCTGCACTCTGAAAATCATAAACTAATAATGTTGGTAATCTAGCATCTCTATTGCCTATAGTAATATGTGCATTTTTCTCATAAAATTCTTTATTTATTTCCTGGCCATGAATTTACAATTTTTGTATTTCGCTGTGCTAAAGCTATAAGCCTTGTAGGGTAGACATTGACAGAGAAATTTGTGTTGGTTCTTCCTTCAATGACAAGATTATTTCTTGTTTTGTATAATATAGCTTTCCACAGTTCTGCCAAGAGGACTTGCATTGCGTATTTTCTTAGCTAGATACATGTCTTATAAATAGCGTTTTCAACATTAGATGCCTTTTTCTCTGTTGAAGATATTTTTGCACCAATTGTGAACATTATAAATAACTTTAAGTTTTGCTGCATTGTTCACGGATGGTGCAATTTGTTGCATTTTGTTGAGTTTGAAGTTTGAATTCATTGAGAATATTACATATTTACTTTTTAGAAAGATATCAATTTGTGTTTAGTCTTTGTCCTAGATAACAATTCAGAAATGTATCTAGAAGATGTAGAGGGATGAATGCATGGGAGGTAATGGTTAAATACTGCATTGTGATAGTGCTGGAGGTTATTAAACAGAAGAGTTTAGTTGAATAATTAATGTCAGATAGGTATGCCGTATTATCAGTGAGTAATTTCTATTAGTAGTAGAAGGCATGAATGCAATTGAAAGAATTGGAAAACACTAAAGCAGTATGAAGGGAAATTAGAAAAGGTACATCTTTGGGATGGTCATAATGTAGCTTTTTGAGAATTTTTTCAACTTTCAAGTTTATATTTATTCATAGAAAAACCGTCTAAATGAAGGTTGAATAAGTTAGGTGCATTATCAACTGTGGAGAAATAAGTAATTATGTCTTTTGTTTGGATGCTACTAGGATATTGTTTCTTTAATTGAAACTTGCCCCCCTATTACCTAGGTAGGAGACAACTCACTTACACATGACCGGGCAAGGCCTTTTTATATGGCATCTCTGGTGTTGAACCTGGGTTACTCTCATCAAAGGATTTAGTTTTTACATAATCTTGACTCCCAAGGGCTTCTATGGCCTTCCATCTGTTTTGAAACAAAAGATTCTACAAGAGCTGAATTTCAAGAGACTTATCAGGCATTCTCTAATGCTTTTTTGTTGTCTAATTTATCAGAATCTGTCAAGCACAGCAACAGATTCCAGGTGAGAAATTTAAACCAGGGCTTTCCATGTGTTGCCCTTCAGCCTCCATTTCTCTTTCCATCGGCAAGTCTATCTCACAAACTTCATCACTTTCTCTTTCAGGATATATTTATGGATTGTTATATAACCAATTAGTACAAAGCTTGATGGTAGCTGCCTGAGCATCTAGAGATTTGAACAAGTCTTTTATGGATTGTTGCACCACTTGAATAGATCTACTCAAGCACTGCAGTGAAGGGTTTGAGAATGATGAATCATGCTCAAATTACTTCCTAAAAGTCTTGATCATTTCATAACCTATTACAACCTTATCCAGAAGCCTTGTAAGTAAATGTTTCATCATCGTGTCTTTACAATCAACACAACTGAAGCAAGATGTGCTAGCTGTTTCTATTTCATAAATAATAGCTAGGAAATATGAAGACTCTGTTCAATAGAATTCATACAACAGATCCTCATTCCAATTTAGGAACACACTTTGGATAAGTTGTAAATTTCCTTCTCTAAAAGAAAGTAAGATCAAACACATAATGATCTCAAAGTCTGTCCAGGTGTCACGTCATGATGGAGTCATCAATCTCTCAGATGCAAGCTGCTCATGTTCTTACAGGTGTCTTGGATGTGTCATATCAGTTTCCAGTTTTTATGTTTCAAAATATTTGAGATGAAAAACAGTAGAAACCAGTAACCAAGGGTAGATGCAATTGCCAAGAAGGGCAATTGGATGAACCTCTGTTTCTTTAAATGAACTTTGAGGGATATAACTCCATGCTATTTTCATATGTAAAAGACAATTTAAACAAAATAAAAATAGAAGGCAAAAGTATTGTATTAAAAAGTGGTGCAACAGATTACCCGTTTGAGTTGGAGCTTTTGTTTCTTTGGTCTCTAACTGGTTATGTATGGATTTTAATGATTCAGTTGGTTGTTCATTTTCAATGTCTTTGGCTTTGTTATCTTTTAGCAAGGTCTCATTGTGGAAAGAGAGTATCCGAATTGTAGAATTTGGGGCTGCTTCGCAATCTAGCAAATTGTTTGCATCTTCATAGTTCTAGTTTCAAGTTTTCCTTTAGCTTTCATAGTGCTGGTGTTGTTTGTATATATTTGCATGTGCAATTCAGTTTCGTCAGAATTATTTTGAAGTAATTGATACACCATCCTCGTGAGCTTCTTTTGGCTTTGAGTTCCGTTTAATGTCTTTGATTGCAATTTATTAAAGCTTTATATTGAAGTTTTACCCAGTTTCAAATTATTTTTTTCTCCCATTTTGATAGGATAAACACAATTGTCAACTAACCTGACTCTGACAAGTGTAATCATCCACCTCCTATCAAATCTGTGAAGGTTCAGAGCTTCCAAGTTTTAAAAAAGGTCTTTAATCAAACTTAGTGGGACAAGGTGGCGTCAGATGGGGACAATGTATCCACTTAGCACTCACATTCCCGGATTTTTTTGGATTAAAGATAGTTCATATATTCAACAAAAAGGATCTGTTACATCTTAATCACTGCCTTTATGCTGCTAGCAGTGTATCTCTTACATCTTTATCTCTGACTCTTTTTCATCATACCAGTAGTATCACTGACTGTTTTACAACTTTATTTACATAGTAGGCTCTTGGATTGGTGTCTTACAAAACTTTGCATGTAGGCAAGCTATTATTCTATCAATCCTGTTTGAATTTCTTGTTATAGAACTGCTGGAAGGCCTTAAACTCGTTTCCAAAGCTTGGTTTTTTGCTGGAAAATCTTCTAGTCTAGGCTGCCAGGATCTTGCATATTTGACTTCATCCTCTTTTATCTCTACCTTTTCTCTTTGTGCCATCTTTTTGAACTTGTCCTTTGAGACCTCCAAAGTCAAAGTGACCTGCACAGATAAATTGTAAAGTATGAATCTTCTATAAGACTCGGTAAGCACCCGTGCCTTGCCTTGAAACTTTTCTTCATTCCTAGCTTTCCAGATTAACCAAAGAATTTCAGTAGAAAGAATAAGCCAAAATAGATTAGCATTATTATTTAGACCATGAATATTTTCAGTGATTTCATGTTTTTGTTATTCTTCCTATGTTTCCCCAACCTGAAAGATCAGAACAAACCATTAGCCAAATCTCCTTAGCAAATGAGCAATCAAAGAAAATATGCTCAATATTATTTGATTTTTTACGAAGACTACAAATATCATTATTTACATTATGTGCAGACCAAGGTAATTTTTTTAATAGAAAAAGCCAACTGAAACAAGCCTTTTTGGGCTCTAACACCAAGTTCGAATTCCACATAGATTTTATTTCAGTTTTCATTGTTGTTCCAACACTTGGTGCATGTTCTATAATCGGATTAGAGCTTCACATCAAGCTATACAACTTTTTTGGGTTCATTTTGAGAAATTCAGTACCATCTTTCCTCTTCATATTGCTCATATCTGCACAGTAGCTATATTTATAGCAGTTAGCATCATTATTTTCAAACTTTATGTTTTTGTAGGCTTCTCTCACAATGGAGAAGGTTTTCCGTTGGGTTTGAGGGAGGTCATATTTTTGTTTTAGGGAGTCCCAAGGTTTTACAACACCATCCTGGATAATATCCTTGAAGGTACAAATACCTTTATTTGCCCATGATTTGGTAGAATAGCCCTGGAGTAAGGCTAGAGGTTTGTTTTTGTGAGATAAATTCCACCAAACAGACCTATTCAAACAAAATTTATTGTTATCAGTCAAAAGGAAGGTCCTTGCCTGTTCCCAATGTTGCATCTTGATAAAATTGGTTGTCATTGATGTTAAAAGTGTGTTGAAGATTGCATATGCTTCAAAGATAGTTGATGAGCAGAGATAGCAGTTGGTGCAAGTTAGCATTGCAATATATGGAAGAGTGGTGATCAGCCTAATGTCTAAGTGTGATGTAGAGGTTGGTACACATGTTCTAATGAGTTCACAATATGCCTACATTGATATCTTTCTAGCTTGGTGTACTGCACTTTGCGAAAGGTTGCTTAAGATGTGTCTAAGGTATTCACAGTGTATATCCTAAGACAAAGACACAATGTTTTGGTCTGCATCCTTTCGCAAAGAAAGATTTAGTCTTGTGGTTAAGAAAATAGTTTTTGATATTAGGGGATAAGCGGATTTTGAAGGGATCCATAACCCTTTACAACAAGAAAAACCAGGCTGCAGAAAGGACAGCCTGCAGCCAACAAAAAGCCAGCGCCCAAACAAAACTCATCAAGATTTACAATTAGTACTTTTCTTGTGGGAGCGAAGAGTCATGTCGAAAGAAGGCCGTGAAGATTTATCTTTTTTACCCTTGACTGTAATCCATCCTTCTTCCACCTGCGCAACCAAATTATGCCAGACCTTCTTAATATTTTCATGGTGATGAAAGCCATCAGTCAAACACTTGGGGTCGTCCTCATGACTGCATTATAAAGATAGCATGGTAGCTCCCCCAGCGGAGGAAGGAGAAACCTCAACAATCGAAACCCCAGCAACCTGTGAATCAGAAGCCCCAGCAACTTGTGGTTAAGAAGATAGTTAATAGAGATGTGAAGATGTTATATCCAAGGTTTCAAGTCATTATACCTTCTGTAGTGAAAGTTAGAAGTGACAGAGTTCTGGTTTGTGCTCTGGCAGTGAAAAGTGATGATGAAGGTTTGTTGGAATGCTTTGCATTCCTTTGAATGTGATGTTTTAGCCATGCGGTTTCGTGAACATACTCAGTGATGTACAATGCATGCTATATTGAAGATTCAAGTGGTTTGATGGTCTGCAAGTTCAATTTATCAATAATAGAGTATTACAATTGATTTCATATGCCTATTCTTCTATAGAACATATGTCTGAGTACTTGCGCCAGCACAAGATTGTACAGATCAGTTGTATGAGTTTGTGTGGACATTTTACATGTCTCAGAGTATCTCAGGTTTGAAGCACGTGCATATCTTTCTTGTTTCTAATACTGTACAGTTGTTTCAAGTCAGTTTGTGAAGATATACTTTTGTTGTGGCCAACTTGAGTATGTTGGTGATGTGTGCCACAAGTTTATGGTTGTGCAGAGTCTAAGGAGTGTTTGTAGATGTCATATGAGTCATGTCGACTCATCTAGAAGAGATGTAAATAATGTTATATCATTTTTTGTATTTCGCCAATGAAGATGTAGACCGGCATGTTACAAATTTCATTATTTCTTGTTTATGCCCGACTGAATATGTATTTTACAAGCATGCAGATGATATATATAGAAGATCAAAGATGCGAAGATGATGATGGATGTGTGTGAAGATGTATGAGTGCATGAGTAGAGCGTGACAAGGTCTGCTACAAACCTAATATGCAAAATTGTTGACTATCAATGGTTGAAGCCATAAACCAGTCATATTCCAATTGTTCTTTCTTTCAATTAGGGAGTAGTAGCTTCCTTGGGTTCTAGCCCTTAAAACAAAGTCAAGGAGTAGTTGTTTCCTTGGGTTGTAGCCCAAAATCAAATTGTAAACTTTTTTTACTTGTGAGGTTAGATTAGGACAGTAGATCCTGGCAACATTTCTCATCGTGGTTTTTCCCTTGTGGGGTTTTCCATATAAATCTAATGTCATCTATGTTCTTGTGTGGATGTTTATCTTCTTTCATGTTTTGATTAAGTAGGTGAATGCTTAATTGGTTCAACTTACCATCAACAGTTGTTAATTGGGATTGATATTAAAGCATACTGATTCACTACACCACCACCCCCCTTCAGTATTCTAGTGTGTTCAACAATTGGTATCAGAGCAAGGTTCCTTGTCACAAGCTTAACAGTTGATTTAGATCATGTCCTTGAACACATGGAGAATAAAGCAATGTCCAAGAAGAAGTCCTCTCAAGAAAAAGACGCCATACTCAAAAGGGAGGATGATGAATTTGAATTTGAATTTGAATTCAATAAAGAAGATTGTCCAGTGGATTATGAAGGAGAGCTCATTTATGCTTTAAATGATTTGGATGAAGAAAGAGAAGAATTAAGAGCTTCAGTTCCAACTTGAAAAAGCACATAAGAAAATTGGCAAGTTGAAAGTTCAAGTTGAAGAAGGCAAAAGAATTGAAGAGTGTATGAATATCAAGCTCATTGACAAAACCGTTAAATGTTCAAAGCTTGAAGAAGAGATTGTTTCCCTGATGAAAGAATTGGAAAAAGAAAAATAACAAAAGCTGAAAGGAGGTTTTGAGATTCTTGATGAGTTTGTTGCATAGAAGGTTGTCGTTGTACCAAAAGATCGACCTATTAATGTCTGATACAACTACTGAAGTTAATGAATCCACAGGAGGGGGTTAAGCCATGTCATGAACCTGAGCGTTGCGTTGAACAACACAAGGAGGCCAAGGGTGCACACCTTGCAACAACAACCCCTCCCCCAGCGTAAGCGAGCAATTCAAACCCATGACCCAGGCTTCGATACCAATTGTTGCATAGACAATTTTCGTTGCACCAAAAGATTGACCTATTAATGCCTGATACAACCACAAGAGTTAATGAATCCACGGGAGGTGGTTAAGCCATGCCAAAAACCTGAGCGTTGTGTTGCACAACACAAAGAGACCAAGGGCACACACCTTGCAATAGAATTGATTAACTCTCAAAAGGCATCAAAAGAGAATTTTGGTCTTGGTTTTACAAAAAGGAAAAAGCCCTATAACCAATGCTTCTACAAACCTCTATGAAAATTTTAAAGCAGAATGAAAGTTTGAAACAAAGGAGGAGAAAGCTTCCACCGAAGAACCTAAGAAGATTGCCTTCGAAGATGCAAAGATAGATCAAGATAGCAAGAAAGAAGGTGGATTTATTTCTATCTAGGTACAAAAGATTCAGAGGTCCTCCACTTGCTAGACATCATGCCCCTAGTAGGTTCTCTCAATCTTTTCAAGGTTATTGTTATTCTTGCAATAAATTTGGGCATAAGGTTGTTGATTGTAGATCTAGGCAAAAAAGGAATGATAACATAGGTAGAAGATCATTGTGCCTCAAAGATATGATGCCATTGCTTTACATGGATATTGTTATGCTTGCAACAACTTTGGACATAAGATTGCAAAGTGCAAAACTAAGCTGAAGAGGAATAACTTTGTGTTGAAGCACAACATTGTGTGCTACAAGTGCAATAAGGTTGCGCATAGGGAAAAATTTTGTAGAAGTGGTTTTGTGAAGCCACTTGTTCAAAACTTGAAGAAAGATGAAACCCTAAATCGGAAAAAGAAGGGTAATGAAAAGGATAAGGATAAGGAAAAAGAAATGGAGAAGGATGCTAAAGAAGCAAGTTCAGACAAATCATATTCCTCTTTGGTTGACTCCATCAAGGAGTTCTTGGTTCAGGAAATGCAGATACAACTAGTGGTATCTCCTCAATTGTTGCATGTTCCTACTCTTAATGGACAAGTTAACTTGTCTGGTATATCTCCCTTGCACAAATTGAAACTTGAAGAGATACGTCACTCCACTACAAGACAAGAACTGTTACAACAACAAGTGGAGAGTGCAAATGTGTTGGAAGAAGCAATAAAGTTGTTGGAAGAAAATCTCCAAGAAGCAAAAGGAGATTCTTCATCACCCCCTACATAGAAAATGAAACAACTAATGGAGTATTTTGAGAATTATTCTTCACAACTGGGAAAGAAGGTTGAACAAAAGATGAATGAAACGAGATTGAATGATGCCTCTGAAAAGTGTGACAACACTTTGGCCAAGCTACAAACATGTATTAAAGATATTCAAAAGTTTTTGGAGGAAGCCAAAGTTTTGTATGTTTTTTGTTTAAAATGGCATGCAACTACCAAGAGTATAAAGGATCAGATAAATGCAATTGAAATGTAGATCACTAATGTGGCTGCAACATATGATCCATTACAAGACAGTGATGGCACCATTAGGGCGCAAGTAGAAAGTTTGCACTCCTCAGTACAACAATTGCAAGATCAAATGGAGTAATTCAAAGGTTAGGTAAAACAATTGAGAGAAGTAGTGAGCCTCTAGCTGACCTCACTCACCAGACCCCTGATAGAAGCTAATGGGGTAGTTTAGAAATACAAGGCACCATCCTCTTTGGAGGAAGTAGAAGATACATATGTGTTGATAAATTGTCAAGTCCAGACCTTGAGTGCTACTAAGTAGCAATGGGATAGCAGCCTGGTTCATCTCAAGTCCATCTATAAGGGCATCATGTCATCCAAGTGAGTTGTATTTGTTTTTTGATGTAAAATATCTTCTTTTTGTTGTTGTGTATATATATGCAGAGTAGATATAAGGATATTTTTATTGATGAAGTATTTGGACTTCATTCTAGAGGGAGTAAAAGTTGAATAGATTAAGGAACCGAGCTTGTAGAATTTTCACTGTACAGAGAAAATTCTTGGCACCCTTCGCCCTTGATGTCAAAGGAGGAGAGAAATGTGCACATAAAGGGGAGTGTTTGTGCACATCTTTTTGGTTTTGTCATCAATGACAAAGGGGGAGATTGTTGCATCTTGATAAGATTTGTTGCCATTGATGTCAAAACTGTTGAAGATTACATATGCTCCAAAGATAGTTGATGAGCAGAGATATCAATTGGTGCAAGTCAGCATTGCAATATATGGAAGAGTGGTGATCAACCCGATGTCTAAGTGTGATGTAGAGGTTGGTACACATGTTCTAATGAATTTATAGCATGCCTACATTGATACCTTTCTAACTTGGTGTACCACACTTTGTGAAAGGTTGCAGAAGATGTGTCTAAGGTATTCACAGTGTATATCCTAAGACATAGACACTGTGTTTTGGTCTGCATTCTTCTGCAGAGCAAGATTTAGTCTTGCGGTTTAGAAGATGAGTTGATAGAGATGTGAAGGTGTCATATCCAAGGTTTCAAGTCAGTATACCTTCTGCAGTGAAAGTTAGAAGTGACAGAGTTCTGGTTTGTGCTCTAGCAGTAAAAAGTGATGATGAAGGCTTATTGGAATGCTTTGCATTCCTCTGGATGTGATGCTTTAGCCATGCGGTTTTGTGGACATGCTCAATGATGTCCAATGCATGCTATATTGAAGATTCAAGCAGTTTGATGGTCCACAAGTTCAGTTTATTAGTAACAGACTATTACAATTGATTTCGGATGCCTATTCTTCTACAAAACATATGTTTGAGTACTTGCGCCAACAAAAAAAATTACAGATCAATTGTTTGAGTTCGTGTGGACATTTTACATGTCTTAGAGTATCTTAGGTTTGAAGCACATGCAAATCTTTGTTGTTTCCAATACCACATAGTTGTTTCAAGTCAGTTTGTGAAGATATGATTTGTTGTGGCCCACTTGAGTATGTTTGTTATTTGTACTACAAGTTTATGTTTGTGTGGAGTCTAAGGAGTGTTTGTAGATGTTGTATAAGTAATTCCAACTCATCTGGAAGAGATATAAACAATGTTATATCATTTTTGTATATCACCAATGAAGATGTAGGCCACCATGTTACAAGTTTCATTATTTCTTGTTTTATTACACTAGTTGAATCATTCTTTATAAACATTTTTTAATAACATCAATAAAATTGTAGAATGGGTCCAATCTACTCATGATGGTGATCCAGGGGGATACTCGACATCAAATTTTGAAGTGTCCCATATGCTCCAATAATTGTCACCAGATTGAAGTGCCCGAAATTTTGAGTCCAACAGAACTTGAATGGGCTCAAAAGGCATTTGTACGCCCAAGATACGACCAATCAAAGGTACAGGTCAAATAGGCACCCGAGGCCATCCAGAAAGGCAAAAAATACCACTATCTCGGAATTTGACGAAACCGGCATCAAGTCGAAGAGCTCGTCAAGACCTTTCCGACAACATTTGTTTCATCAAATTTCAAGCTCGTATACGCAAGTTATGCCAAGTCAAAGCTCATAGGCATCAAGGTTGACTAGGCCATACAAACGATGGCGTTAGCATGCTAACTTGGCAGTATGTATGGTACAGACAATGATGTGGACCAATCGGGACCTGACACGTGGCAGGTGACATGGTGGTCCGTACAGCCAATATGTTTACGTGTCATCCGTACATCTAGTCAGCCGGTATAGGTGCCAGTCCAGTCAACATTGAGTTGGCAGTTGACGTGTATATTTTGGAAAATCAAGTTGCACCATGTGGCACCTCCTCGGCATGCCATGTGGCCCTTGCATTCCTCCTCTGGTACAATTGTTAGAGTTTGGTAAAAATTTGTTGGGGGGATTCGATCCCCCCACCTCTCCATTCTGATCAGCCCAGTCAACCACTGCACCATGCGATGCCCACTAAACAAAATACACTGGCGGTTAGTTTTGTTATTGTTTAGTTTGAAGTTTGTTTTAAAAACAACCGATGGGGGTCGAACACGTGTCCCTCGGCCTACCAAAACAAATAACTACCGTTGCACCACTATTCAGTTCGAGATATTATGTGGGCCAAGTCTCTTTTGACAAACAATCAAGCCCGAAAATGCTTAAAATTAACCAATCCACCTTAGTTAAAACTAAGCCCTGAAATGATTGAAGCCTGAAACAATGAAATAACAAAAGGGCTAAAAAATGATATTATACGAGAGGTAAACGTTTTTTTATTTATTTTAAGGGGATTTCCAAATATTTTTACTTTGTAAAGGGGATAGGCAATATTTTGTAAATCATTTGGTTATCAACTAAATTGGGTCATTTTTTTGTATAAAAAGGGATGAAATTGGGAGAGTGAAGCATTCATAAATCAAGCAGGTGATGACGCTGGGAGAATTACATTGAACACTTGAAGCCATTCTTATATGTCGGAGGAATGTTATGCCACCGAAGTACTGGAAGGGAATGGTTTTGTTTTGCAATTGTAATCTTGTTCTTGGAGCATAATAGGATCGGTCACTCTGTTGGAGAGGGACCCAAAGACATAGCCTTTTGGCAAACTCCGTTATCCATTGTGTTTGTCTTCTATTTATTTCTCTCTTTCATTTTGTTATCACCTTGTTATGCTAAGTTGTTTAAGTATTTCTATTATGTTAATTTCGTTTGTAAAGCTTGAATCAATCGTTGTAATAATTTAAGCATTCATTACCAATTGTCATAGATCCTAAAACAGATCAAGTTTGGTATCAGAGCTTTGTGTGACTAGTATTGCAAAAGTGGGTGCTAACACGTTCTAGGAGACATCGAGGTGAAGGCGAGCTAGAAGAATATAATCCTGAGATTGGAAAACGAAGGACTTTTTCAACAATGGAAGAAACTGAAGCTGGGAAAAGTACTAAGCCTAAGCTTGATGATAAGTCTTTAGAGCGAGCTTTTCTCGACATGAAGGCTATGGTGAAAGAGCTTTATGCGGAAAAGAAGAAGCGAGAAAAGGGAGATTCTTCGAAGTGAGAAAAGAAGGAAGATCGAAAGAACAAAGAAGGAAAAGCTCCAGAAGCTCCATCTCCTTCATCTTCCCCTTCTTCTCCATCTTCCCCTACTTCTTCTTATACTACTGTTAATCCTTTCAAGAGAAAGTCTAAGCCTATTATTAAACTGGATGTAAATTTTGAATTGCCTAATTGTTGTGGGGAGTTAAATGCCAAAAACTTAGCTGATTGGATCCAGCAGATAGAAGTGTATTGTAGGATTCAAGGCCTAATAGAATATGCTTCTAGGATCCAATTAGCCACTCTCTGGTTGGGAGGTACAACTCTCACCTGGTGGGAGAGTAGGACTTAGGAGGAAATTGCTCACCATGGTAAGGTTAATATGTCTTGGATGGAATTTGTTGCTGCCCTTAAAAAGCAGTTTTATCCTTTAGGTTATATGCAACAATTAACAATGAATTGGCAAACCTTTAGCCAAGGTAAGGGTCAATCTGTCTAAGATTACACCCATGAGTTTAGAAAACGGGCTATTGCTTTAAATGTTCCATTTTATACTCATGATACATTACTTAAGTACGTAGGTGGTTTGCATTCTTACCTAAGAAATACTATTCTAATGTTGAGTCATAGTAATTTGGACGAAGTGTCAGTCCAAGCCACTAATTTAGAGTCAAGGGGTAAGAACACTTTCAATGGTAATTTCTCAAAGAAACCATCTAAGTTTGAGGGGAAGTCTAAGGGTAAAGACAAAGACAAAGATAAAGGAAAAGGGAAGAAAACAACTACAGTTAAGAAGGAGGGTGATAAGCCCACATGCTCCCATTACAAGATAGAGGGGCATGATGATTCAAAGTGCTGGAAGTTGCATCCAGAATTAAGGCCTAAAAGATATAGAGGCAATAAAGGCAAGCAAAAGACTGTTGCAGTGATTCAACAAGATCTCGGATCCGACTCTAGAGATGAAACACAAATTGTTGCTTCTGAGGTCCAAGGTAAAGGGAAAGGTATAACTCTCTCTTCTTATGCAAATATTTCTAATGCAAGTACAAGTAAAGTATATACTCCTAAAGTTGATAAACAATGGTATGAATTGTTTCATATTCGAGTTGTAACCAAGCACACTAAGATACACACAGTTTGATACGGGTTCTCAAGTCAACTTAATATTTGAAGAGGTTGTAAAGAAACTTAATCTAGCTACAACACCTCATACAAATCCATATCCGCTTGGATGGGTTTGCAATGATGCTTAACTACAGGTAACAAAACAATGTAAATTGAGATTTTCTATCACTGCAAACTTTGTTGATGAGGTAGAGGTAGATGTTCCTTTGGATATTTGTGGGCTTGTGTTAGGGAGTCCTTATCTGTATGACAGAAAAACAATCTTTTATAGGGGGGAGAATAAATATCATCTCTTTAAGGATGGGATAGAATACATTGTACGTGCACACAAAGTTAAGATTAATCTTGCACTAGTTAATGTTGGTCAGATGAAAAGGTTGGTCAATTCTAGTAAGAACTTTGTATTAATGCTTGTAAAACCCAAAGAGGATGAAAAAGTTGAAGCATTTAAGGGGTGTGATCTAGAGCGTAAAACTAAGATGGTCAAAATAGTTTATGCTTATGATGACTTATTTCAAGAGCCAAAGGGGTTGCCACCTAAGAGAGAGATACAGCATGAAATCCAGTTGCAACAGGATGTGCATTTTCCAAACATTGACATGTATTGTTCATCAGTTTTATAGAATGAGGAAATCAAAAAGAAAGTTCAGAGGTTGGTTGAAAAAGGAGTCATTCGTCCTAGTACATCTCCTTGTGGTTTTCCAATTGTGTTGGTTCCAAAGAAGGATGGGTCTTGGAGAATGTGCATTGACTATCGATCGCTAAACAAGATAACGGTAAAGAACAGGTATCCTCTTCCCCAAATTGATGATTTACTTGATCAGTTAAAACATGCAATTTATTTAACTAAGTTAGACTTGCGTAGCGGATATCATCAGATAAGAATTGCAAAAGATGACATTTGGAAAACTGCATTTAAGACAAAACAGGGACTGTTTGAGTGGTTGGTCATGCCCTTTGCGCTTTGCAATGGACCAGCTACATTTATGAGAGTCATGAATGATATATTTCATCCTTTTATTAATGATTTTGTCATAGTCTATCTATATGATATTCTCGTATTCAGTTGAACTTGGGAAGATCATGTAAGTCATGTAAACAAAGTTTTTGATGTATTGAGAAAAGAAAAACTCTTTGTAAATGTGTCTAAATGTGAATTCGCTAAGACATCCTTAGTGTACTTAGGCTATGTCATAGGTGGTGGTCAATTGAAAGTAGACCCTATGAAGTTATTGTAAAATGGCCTAAGCCAAGTACAATCATTGAAGTCAAAATTTTCTTAGGTGCAGTCCAATACTGGAGAAAGTTCATTGCAAACTTCTCCTAAATTGCACCACAATTGCACGCATTGACCAATACGAAGACAAATTTTCAGTGGGGTGGTCCACAGCAGAAGGCCTTCAACACTTTGAAGGAAAAGTTGAGCACAACACCATTTTTGGCTTTACTAGATTTATACCAACTGTTTGAGATCGAGATAGATGCGAGTGGATTTTCCATGGGAGCAGTGCTAATGCAAGGAGGTAAACCAATATGCTATCACTTTGAGACCTTTACAGGTGCAGTAATTAACTATCCTACTTATGATAAGGAACTTTATGCATTAGTTCAGAGTGTTAAAAAAATGGAAACACTACTTAATGGGGAAAGAAACTGTAATCCACCCTGATCACCAACCACTTCAATACTTGCATTCACAGTCTAAACTGCAATAAAGTAGACACTTTAGGTGGATGGGTTTTCTTCAAAAGTTTCATTTGGTAATTAAGTACAAGAAAGATGCCCATAACAAAGTAGCAGATATGTTGTCTAGGCCTCCTGTTATGAATGCTTTGATTATCCTTAAAGGTAGTTCCATGTTACATGAAAGTTTTTCAGGAACAGTATGCTAATGATGAAGACTTTAAGGAAATCTATTTAGCTCTAATTGTAGGCAAACATGTAGAAGAGAAAGATTACTATGTATAGAATAAACTGTTGTATCACTTGGGAAAATTATGTATTCCAAAAGGTGAGCAAGCACAAGTAATCAAAGAAGCACACACCTCATTGATTGCAAGACATTTTGGGGTAAGCAAGACAATGATTCAGCTGCAGAAGTATTATTACTGGTCTCGCATGCAAGAAACTATAACTAAGTATATTAGAGGTTGTGTCATGTGTGAAACAAGTAAGCCTAGCAATAGGAAATTGGGGTTGTACACACCTATCCCTGTACCATCTCGTCCATGGGAAAGTGTTTCAATGGATTTTGTCGAGGGGTTACCTATGTCTAGGAAGGGACATGATTATTTGTATGTAGTAGTTGATCGGTTCAGTAAAATGTGTATTCTAATGCCTTGTAAGAAACAAGTCACTGTTGAACCGACAGCTCAGATGTACTTTCAATTTGTATGGGTTCACTTTGGGTTACCTACTTCTATTGTATCAAATCGAGATTCTCGATTCCTAGGGGAATTTTGGTAAGCTTTGTGGAGACTCATGGACACCAAATTGAAGAAGAGTATAGCCTTCCATCCAAAGACTGACAGATAGACAGAGGTAGTAAACAGGACAGTTGTGCATCTACTCAAAGGTTCCTGCAACAAACATCCCAGGCTATGGGATGAGAGTATTCATTATGTGTAGCATGCTTACAACCATGCGACACACTCTTCTACAAAGAGGTATTCTTTTGAGACTTGCTTCAATTTGTGCCTAAAACACCGATGGATTTCGCTTCCGAGAAAGATGATGTTGAAGATGGATGCCATGATGCAAAGAAAGCTTTGAAGTTCGTCCAAAAATTCCAAGCAATCTATTAGGAAGTGGAAGCACATATGAAGAAGAGCCAAGCAAAATACAAGGCTTGTCATGATAAGCATCACAATGATCACCATTTCTAGGTTGGAGACAGAGTTTGGTTACATATCAGCAAGAAAAGAATGCAAGGCAAAGGAAGGAAGCTCAAGACGATTCAGTATGGCCCCTTTGAAATCTTGGAAAAGATTGGAACCAACGCCTTCTACCTTAATCTTCCCCATACATGCACATCTATTCAATTGTCAATGTTGAGAATCTAAAGTTGTACGAGCCTCCAATGATACTGGATGAAGACAAAAACATTCAAGTTCCATTAGTTGATGATCTTTTGCCAGAGTACATGTCAGAATTGCTAGAGGATGTCATCTTAGATAGAAAAGTCAGGACTTCACAAAGAGGAGCTTCTGAATACCCCAGAGTGGGACTGAAGGGGATGAATCCAAGAAAGGAAAAATGGATGGAGATTGGTAAAATGACAGAACTTTACCCTCACTTTCTTTCCGAGTAATCAAGCTTTTGGAGGTCCAAAAGCTCTGCAGTGGGGAGGACTGATCCAGGGGGATACTCAACATAAAAAATTTAAGTGTCCAATATGCTCCAGTAATTGTCACCAAATCAAAGTGCCCACAATTTTGAGTCCAATGCAACTTGAATGAGCTCAAAATGCATTCGTACACCCAAGATACGGCCAGTCAAAGGTATGACTCAAATAGGGACCTAAGGCCATCCAGAAAGGGAAAAAAATCACTATCTCAAAATTCAATGAAACTGGTGTGAAGTCAAAGAGCTCCTCGAGACCTTTCCAATGGCATTCGTTTCGTTAAATTTTGAGCTTGTACGCGCAAGCTACACCAAGTCAAAGCTTGCAGGCATCAAGGTTGACTAGGCCGTATGGACGATGACATCAACATGTTGACTTGGCAGTTCGTACAGTACGAACGATAATGTGGACCAATCGAGACCTGATACATGGCAAGTTACATGGCAGATCGTACAATTTGTATGATGACGTGTCATCCGTACATCCAGTCAACGGGTACAGGTGGCAGTCCAGTCAACATTGAGTTGGCAGTTGATGTGTATATTCTAGCAAATCATGTTGCACCACGTGGCACCTCCTTGGCATGCCACGTGGCCCTCACATTCCTCCTCCGGCGTGACAATTAGAGTTTGGTAAAAATTTGTTGGGGGGGGGGATTCGATCCCCCCACCTCTCCATTCTGATCGGCCTAGTCAACCACTGCACCACGTGATGCTCGTTAAACATAATACACCAATGGTTAGTTTTGTTATTGTTTAGTTTGAAGTTTGTTTTAAAAATGACCGACGAGGGTCGAACCCGTGTCCCATGGCCGGCCAAAACAAAAAACCACCACTGCACCACTATTCAGTTCGAGATATTATGTGGGCCAAGTCTCTTTTGACAAACAATCAAGCTCGAAAATGCTTAAAATTAACCAATCCACCTTAGTTAAAACTAAGCCCTAAAATGATTGAAGCCCAAAACAATGAAATAACAAAAGGGCTAAAAAATGATATTATACGAGAGGTAAAGATTTTTTATGTTATTTTAAGGGGATTTCTAAATATTTTTACTTTGTAAAGGGGATAGGAAATATTTTGTAAATCATTTGGTTATCAACCAAATTGAGCCATTTTTTTGTATCAAAGGGGGCGAAATTGGGAGAGTGGAGCATTTAGAAATCAAGCAGGTGATGATGCTAGGAGAATTACATTGAAGACTTGAAGCCATTCTTGTATGTCAGATAAACGTTATATCGTTGAAGTACTGGAAGGGAATGGTTTTGTTTTGCAATTGTAATCTTATTCTTGGAGCATAATAGGATCGGTCACTCTATTGGAGAGGGACCCAGAGACGTAGCCTTTTAGTGAACTTCGTTATCAATTGTGTTTTGTCTTATATCTCTTTCTCTCTTTCATTCTATTATCACCTTGTTATGCTATGTTGTCTAAGTATTTTTGTTATGTTAATTTCGTTTGTAAAACTTGAATCAATCGTTGTAATAATTTAAGCATTCATTAGCAATTGTCATAGATCCTAAAATAGATCAAGTTTGGTATCAGAGCTTTGTGTGACTAGTATTGCAGAAGTGGATGCTAACACGTTCCAGGAGACAGCAAGGTGAAGGCGAGCTAGAAGAATATAATCCTAAGATCGGCAAACAAAGGACTTTTCCAACAATGGAAGAAACTGAAGTTGTGAAAAGTATTGAGCATGAGCTTGATGATAAGTCTTTTCAGCGAGCCTTTCTCGACATGAAGGCTATGGTGCAAGAGCTTTATGTGGAAAAGAAGAAGCACGAAAAGGGAGATTCTTCGAAGCAAGAAAATATGGAAGATCGAAAGGACAAAGAAGGAAAAGCTCTAGTAGCTCCATCTCCTCCATCTTCCCCTTCTTCTCTATCTTCCCCTTCTTCTTCTTCTTCTACTACTACTATTAATCCTTTCAAGAACAAGTCTAAGCCTATTATTAAATTGGATGTAAAATCTGAATTTCCTAAGTATTGTGGGGAGTTAAATGCCAAAAAGTTAGATGATTGGATCTCGCAGGTAGAAGTGTATTATAGGATTCAAGGCCTAAAAGAAGATGCTTCTAGGATCCAATTAGCCACTCTTCGGTTGGGAGGTACAACTCTCACCTGGTGGGAGAGTAGGACTTAGGAGGAAATTACTTGCCATGGTAAGGTTAATATGTCTTGGATGGAATTTGTTGTTGCCCTTAAAAAGCACTTTTATCCTTTAGGTTATGTGCAGCAATTAAAAATCAATTGGAAAACCTTTAGGCAAGGTAAGGGTCTGTCTTTCCAAGATTACACCCATGAATTTAGAAAACAGGCTATTGCTTTAAATGTTCCATTGTATACTTGGGATACATTACTTAAGTACATAGGTGTTTTGCATTCTTACCTAAGACATACTATTCTAATGTTGAGTCCTAGTAATCTGGACGAAGTGTCAGTCCAAGCCACTCATTTAGAATCAAGGGGTAAGAATACTTTCAGTGATAATTTCTCAATGAAACCATCTAAGTCTGAGGGGAAGTCTAAGGGTAAAGATAAAGACAAAGATAAAGGAAAAGGGAAGAAGACAACTACAGTTAAGAAGGAGATTTATAAGCCCACATGCTCCCATTGCAAGAAAGAGGGGCATGATGATTTGAAGTGTTGGAAGCTGTATCTAGCCTAAAAGATATAGAGGCCATAAAGGCAAGCAAAAGACTGTTGCAATGATTCAACGAGATATTGGATCCGACTCTAGAGATGAAACACAAATTGTTGTTGTCGAGGTCCAAGGTAAAGGGAAAGGTATAACTCTCTCTTCTAATGCAAATGTTTCTAATGCAGGTACAAGTATGTACTCCTCCTAAAGCTGATAAATAACATAATGAATTGTTTCATATTCGAGTTGTAACCAAGCACACTAAGATTGACATACTGTTTGATACAGGTTCTCAAGTCAACTTAATATTTGAAGAGGTGGTAAAGAATCTTAATCTAGCTACAACACCTCATCCAAAGCGATATCCGCTTGGATCGATTTGCAATGATGCTCAACTGCACGTAACAAAACAATGTAAATTGAGATTTTCTATCACTTCAAACTTCATTGATGAGGTAGAGGTAGATGTTGTTCCTTTGGATATTTGTGGGATTGTGTTAGGGAGTCCTTATTTGTATGACAGAAAAACAATCTTTTATAGGGGGGAGAAAAAGTATCATCTCTTTAAGGATGGGATAGAATACATTGTACGTGCACACAAAGTTAAGATTAATCGTGCACTAGTTAATGTTGGTCAAATGAAAAGGTTGGTCAATTCTAGCAAGAACTTTGTATTAATGCTTGTAAAACCCAAAGAGGATGAAAAAGATGAAGCATTTAAGGGGTGTGATCTTGAGCGTAAAACTAAGATGGTCAAAATATTTTTTGCTTATGATGACTTATTTCAGGAGCCAAAGGGGTTTCCACCTAAGAGAGAGATACAACATGAAATCCAGTTGCAATAGGATGTGCCTCTTCCAAACATCGACATGCACCGTTTATCAGTTTTGCAGAATGAGGAAATCAAAAAGCAAGTTCAGGAATTGGTTGAAAAAGGAGTCATTCATCCTAGTACATCTCCTTGTGGTTCTCCAATTGTGTTGGTTCCAAAGAAGGATGGGTCTTGGAGAATGTGCATCGACTATCAAGCCCTAAACAAGATAACGGTAAAGAATAGGTATCCTCTTCCCCAAATTGATGATTTACTTGATCAGTTAAAACATGCAATTTATTTCACTAAGTTAGACTTGCGTAGTGGATATCATCAAATAAGAATTACAGAAGATCACATTTGGAAAACTACATTTAAGACAAAACAAGGACTGTTCGAGTGGTTGGTCATGCCCTTCAGTCTTTGCAATGCACCAGCTACATTTATGAGTCATGAATGATGTTTTTCGTCCTTTTATTGATGATTTTTTCATAGTCTATCTAGATGATATTCTTGTATTCAGTTGAACTTGGGAAGATCATGTAAGTCATGTAAAGAATTTTTTTGATGTATTGAGAGAAGAAAATCTCTTTGTAAAGATGTCTAAATGTGAATTCACTAAGACATCCTTAGTGTACTTAGGCTATGTCGTAGGTGGTGGTCAATTGAAAGTAGACCCTGTGAAGGTTGAAGTTATTGTAAAATGTCCTAAGCCAAGTACAGTCATTGAAGTCAGAAGTTTCTTAGGTGCAGTCCAATACTGGAGAAAGTTCATTGAAAACTTCTACATTGCATCACCATTGCACGCATTGACCAGTACGAAGAAAACTTTTCAGTAGGGAGGTTCAAAGCAAAAGGACTTCAACACTTTGAAGGAAAAGTTGAGCACAACACCAGTTCTAGCTTTACCAGATTTACACCAACCGTTCGAGATCGAGATAGATGTGAGTGGATTTGCCATAGGAGCGGTGCTAATGCAAGGAGGTAAACCAATCTGCTATCACTTTGAGACCTTTACAGGTACAGTAATTAACTATCCTACTTATGATAAGGAACTTTATGCATTAGTTCAGAGTGTTAAAAAAATAGAAACACTACTTAATGGGGAAAGAAATTGTAATCCACACTGATCACCAGCCACTTCAGTACTTGCATTCACAGTCTAAACTGCAACAAAGTAGGCACTTTAGGTGGATGGGTTTTCTTCAACAGTTTTATTTGGTGGATGTTGAAGAAGGAAGTTTAGAAAAATCATATTCCTCTCTAGTTGACTCCATCAAGGATTTCTTGGCTCAGGAAATGCAAATACAACCAATGGTATCTCCTAAATTGTTGCATGTTCCTACTCTTGATGGACAAGTTAGTTTGTACGATATATCTCCCTTGCACAAATTGAAACTTGGAGATATACTTCATTCCACTACAAGACAAGAACTATTACAACAACAAATGGGGAGTGTAGATGTGTTGGAAGAAGCAATAAAGTTGCTGGAGGAAAATCTCCCAGAAGCAAAAAGAGATTCTTCACTACCCCCTACACAGAAAAATGAAACAATTAATGGAGTCTTTTGAGACTTATTCTTCACAGCTAGGAAAGAAGGTTGAAAAAAACTTGAATGAAACAAGGTCGAACGATGCCTCTGGAAAGTGTGACAACACTTTGGACAACCTACAAAAATGTACTAAAGATATTCAAAAGTGCTTGGAGGAAGCCAAATTTTTGTATGTTTTTTGTTTAAATTGGCATGCAACTACCAAGAGTATAAAGGATCAGATAAATGCAATTGAAATGTAGATCACTAATGTGGTTGTAACATATGATTTAGTACAAGACAATGATGGCACCATAAGGGCACAAGTGGAAAGTTTGCACTCCTCAATACAACAATTGCAAGATCAAAGGGAGTAATTCAAAGGTCAAGTAAAACAATTGAAAGAAGTAGTGAGCCGTCGATTGGCCTCACTCACTGGACTCCTGACAGAAGCTAATGGGGTAGTTTAGAAATACAAGGCACCATCCTCTTTGGAGGAAGCAGAAGATACATATGTGATGATAAATTTTCAAGTCCAGACCTTGAGCTCTACTAAGAAGCAATGGGATAACAGCCCGGTTCATGTCAAATCCATCTACAAGGGCATCCTGTCATCCAAGTGAGATGTATTTGTTTTTTCATGTAAAATATCTTATTTTTGTTATCATGTATATATATGTGGAGTAGATATAAGGATATTTTTATTGATGAGGTATTTGGACTTCATCCCAAAGGGAGTAAAAGTTGAATAGATTAAGGGCCCGAACTTGTAGAATTTTCACTGTACAGAGAAAAAATTTGGTACCCTTTTCCCTTGATGTCAAAGGGGGAGAGAAATGTGCACATAAAGGGGAGTGTCTATGCACATCTTTTTGGTTTTTTCATCAATGACAAAGGGGGATATTGTTGCATCTTGATAAGATTGGTTGTCATTGATGTCAAAAGTATTGAAGATTGCATATGCTTTAGAGATAGTTGATGAGAAAACATATCAATTGTTGCAAGTCAACATTGCAATATATGGAAGAGTGGTGATCAGCTCGATGTCTAAGTGTGATGCAGAGGTTGGTACACGTGTTCTAATGAGTTTATAGCATGCCTACATTTATACCTTTCTAACTTGGTGTACCACACTTTGTGAAAGGTTGTAGAAGATGTGTCTAAGGCATTCACAATATATATCCTAAGACAGAGACACCGTGTTTTGGTCTGCATTCTTCTGCAGAGCAAGATTTAGTCTTGCGGTTTAGAAGATGAGTTGATAGAGATGTGAAGGTGTCATATCCAAGGTTCCAAATTATTATACCTTATGCAGTGAAAGTTAGAAGTGACAGAGTTTTGGTATGTGCTCTTATAGTGAAAAGTGATGATGAAGGCTTATTGGAATGCTCTACATTCCTCTGGATGTGATGCTTTAGCCATGCGGTTTTGTGGACATGCTCAATGATGTCCAATGCATGCTATATTGAAGATTCAAGCAGTTTGATGGTCTACAAGTTCAATTTATCAGTAACAGACTATTACAATTGATTTTAGATGCCTATTCTTCTACAAAATATATGTTTGAGTACTTGTGCCAACAAAAAGATTATAGATCAGTTGTATGAGTTTGTGTGGACATTTTACATGTCCTAGAGTATCTTTGGTTTGAAGCACATGCAAATCTTTCTTTTTTCTAGTACCACACAACTGTTTCAAGTCAGTTTGTGAAGATATGATTTGTTGTGGTCGACTTGAGTATGTTGGTGATGTGTGCTACAAGTTTATGTTTGTGCAGAGTCTAAGGAGTGTTTGTAGATGTTGTATGAGTCATGCCGACTCATTTGGAAGAGATGTAAACAATGTTATATCATTTTTGCATATCGCCAACGAAGATGTAGGCTGCCATGTTACAAGTTTCATTATTTCTTGTTTTATTACATTAGATGAATCATTCTTTATAAATCTTTGTTCATAACATCAATAAAATTCTAGAATGGGTCCAATCTACTCATGATGGAATGCGAAAGACCCTATCCAACATGACACATATTGATATTTGCATGCATATCACATGTAAGAGTGATAGGAGAGATGCCCTCAACTAGTGACCCATTTTTCACATTTGTGTAGTGTAAAACTATAAGAGATCATATCATTGTTCTTTATCTCTCTAAATGTCTAAGTCATGTGCAAGATGAGGTGTAGTCTAAATGTGTACTCCGCAAGTAGTCACTAATATATATCATAGAAAAGAGTAAGAGGATATGAAGAACTCCCATGGCTGCCAATAAGAAATATATCATTATGATGCATATATAAATCTATAGCATCCCCCAAGGGTGGGCCACTAGAACGTAATGAATGAGATTTACGTGAAACCTCTATTGTATCTTGCTATTGATAAAATGATCTATAAAGGCACTTGAAAAATAATGTAGTGAGGTTTAATAATTAAGACATTCAATCAAACTATTGTTTTTATCAATCAATCAATGTATTAGGTGAAATGCATGCATCAGAGTATTATCGAGCTGCGTATAGCATGTAACTTGGCATCTTTATTTTCACCAAATGACGCCAACGTTAGTATTTTACAAGGATACAAATTATAAAACTAACCATCACAAAACATGTGGCCCTCACCCTCATCATTACAAAATAAACAATAAGATCACTATGCTCCTCACTTAGTATATCATCAATAGACGATGATCCATACAGAAGAGAAGGAATAGTCATCTTTTGGGAAGAGGAATCTTTAAAGAAAGGTGGAGGAAGAGAAGGGCGTGCTACAAGAGAATACAAAGAGCAACAAGGAAATCTCTCTAGATATGCATAAAAGATATGATTGCTAGGTAAAGCATCACGATGTGAAGTATGATCTTTGCACTATCATGAGAGATTGGAGCTAAAGCACCATCGTCATTTATCTCACAAGATGCATTTTGACGTGACAAGTTATTGAGTATACAAAGTAAAATATTCTTATATAGATGGGATGTAGTACAGAGGCTCCATAAATGACAAAAGATTAGCCAAATACTCTACAATTGTATGCATGGAACATGCATGATCATCTATGTCATAGAAAAAGGTAATATTGTTAAGGATAAAATGATGAGATTCAAGAAAATGTGCAAATAGAACGTGCAAATAGCTCATAATACATGATGTATACATGAAGGGAATCCCAAAACAAGAGCCATAAGGATCCATGGTAAAATGTATTGTAATTAAGCTCAATCAAAGGGTGGGAGAGTAGGAATGGAATATAAATAGATCAAACAGTGAAGGTTCTAAACCCTAAGCAAATTGAAATAAAGAACTAAAAATTAGAGATAAAAGGAAAATCCAAAATCCTAGGGTAAAATCCTAGAGTGGTTCACATGTTAAATTTGTCAAAAAGTAGAGAGGTTGAAGGAATATAGGAAGTAATTTGGGATCCTAATTAACCTAATTTAGAGTTTGTGATAAATCATTTGATGGAATTTAGAAAAATAGAAATTATATCGAGGACTAGGACGGAGTGAGTGCAGGTGGAGACATGAGAAGAAAAAAAACACTTGATATTTTGAGGACTTGGTGCCCAGTGCCGTCACACAGGAGTTATGAAGAAGAAAATTGTGGATCCGGGAACGCAATGTATATGATCTGGAGGAGAAGGGAGAGTGAGAGCTCATGGAGTATGGGGAAACAGAGACGTACAAGATGTTAAAATCAAATACTGGTATGGAGTGAATAGTGGGTCTGCAGATTCAAATCACAAAGGGGTTAAATACTACAAGCCAGGTCTCTACACATTCTGTTGTCTCTCCCGCTTACAAAGCAGAGAAGAAATATTGATGTTTACATCGTTTTGGAAAGGAAGGAAGTGGAGCAGCGCAGGCAAAAGAGAGAGGGGTGAGCAAGTTGAAGGGTTTTCATTACTGCCGACAAGACGTGTACAGGTCCGCAGTTCGATGTCGTAATATTTAAAATTGTGTTTGCTTTGTACAGGTCAAGTTAAGGCCACGTCTGTACCCGTTGCGCGCGGGGTCAGGGCATGGCCTCTTCTATTTGTTATTTTACTCCCACATTTCGTACAGAAAATAAAAGAGAGACTTTAAATTTAGAGAGCTTGGCTTATTGTAGTGTCTCTTCGGAGACATCCGATAAAATTGGAACGATACAGAGAAGATTAGCATGGCCCCTGCGCAAGGATGACACGCATAAATCGAGAAATGGTCCAAATTTTTTTGACCTCCTTTGCGCCTTGTTTGTCTTTCTGATATATATATATATATATTTTTTAAAATAAATATCAAAATTAAAATATCAAAATTTAAACTAGGTTTAATTCATATTTTAGAGAGGATTATTTTGTTTGAAGTAGTTCTATCAAAAGTCCTCAATTTTGTATGTTTTATAATGAAGGTAATTTAACAAATTTCTTTGGGAGCTTCTATTTCTTATTTATGTAGAATTTATTTTTATTTTTCTCACCTCCTTCCGTCTTATTTTTCTGATATTTCTTTTAACAATTTGACTCCTGCCTTGTCTTTCTGATTTATTTTTTTAACAATTTGTCCTCCTTTTGCCTTATCTTTCTAATATATCTTTCATGAAATTTCTCTTATGAAATCCTATGCTCTTAGATTTATTGATCTTCAAACTTTCTTTTAGGAGAGGAAGGCCAAAACCTAGTTTGTCTTAAACATCATTGTATATGCAAGATACAAAAAAACCAAAAAGCAATACTTATGTGATCTATTATAAATCAAACCATACCTTAGATTGAGCTAAAGAGAGAATATTATGAATGCAAAACCCCCCTTTGTCAAACTTGATTTGCTCAAGATGTGACAAATGTGCTTGTTCAAAGATATGCACAAGATTTATGCATACGTGTCTATCGGGATTTGAAGATTGTGGATTTTTTTTATGAAGGATTGGGTTGAATTTATAGATTTTTTGTTGAGAATGTGGATGACAAGGATTTGATCTTAAATGAATAGTGGAGACGAATCGAGAAGTGGAGAATCTTCATTGACTAGAATAATCAAGAGGGAGTTATGATGGCTCTTTAGTGGGCTCTAAAATGGTTTCAAGGGTAATTGATCATTTTTATTTATTTAGTCTAATTAGTTGTGCACTCACTTAAA